>WEKX01002457.1:140814-162262 GCA_013390025.1 Pitta sordida | reverse complement strand
AAGCTGCCCTGCGGGCAGAGCAGCGCGGAGCGGGGCTGGCGGCGCTAAGCGGGGGCAGCCGGCGGGGCCGGTCCCCTGGCGGGTGCCGGGCGTGGGCGTAGGGTCGGGCTCTGCTGGGCACCCAGAGCACCCGCTGCGAGATCGGAAACCCGTCTTGTCCCTGGGCAGATGCTCCGCAAAACCGCCCTGCTAATCAGCACCCCTGTCGCCCGGTCGGTCGCTGCCACCAGGCACAGGAAGGTTGAGGTGTGACATCTCTGGTTAGAAACCTCATGGTCTTGCCTGAGGTAGAACAAAGACTCTCGGCGCTCCCGAGTCCCGCAGGGCTGACAAAAAGCCCGGCCCTCTCCAGCTGTGCTGCTGCGAGATGGACACCCATCCAATGCGCTCTGGGGACAGAATGACCCGTGTTGAATGGGTTTACTTAATTTCCCACTGTGTCACTGCTGGTTCGGGCTCAACACAGTGAGAAGTATAGGTTCCATGCTCAGCTTACGGTAAATCTTCATTTTGCTGAATTTTAAATTAAATAATGGGTTTATGAAAGGTAGCAAAGATGCATTTTAATGTTCTCTCTTGAGTGCCTCTGGAAACTGGGTGAGGACGGGCATAGGGCCCATTGCTTTACTGAGAAGAGGATGTAATGTTCAAACCCAAGAGGTCATCTCACCCTCCATTTACACTGCTTTTATCTTAAAATAGCTTCATGACTGGAATAAGTGGAACTGTAAAAACTGGAACAAAAGTAATCTCAATATGAATCTGTCAAGTGCAACATTTTCAAGTAGGCAAGTGCAACAAAATTAGCAAATTTTCATTATCTTTCTCCATTACTGTACCCAGGAACAGCTGTTGTGCAAGAATTGATGTTGCTCTGGTAAGCAACAATATTTGACCATCTTGCAGTAGTCAGTGTCTAGACAAATATTACCATGAAATTCAGAGTTCTTCACAACCCATCTGCTCATCTCTTGTACAGTGACTCCAAAATGCATTCAAAATCTGCAGAATGTGGTGGAGAATGTGGAGCACAATCATTGCGCAATTTTTCTTCTTGCCAGATGCAAAGAGATGTTCTATGTGCTAACAAACACTGCCTGCAGCACTTCATGGAGGACTGAACTTCAAGTCAACACACAGGCAAAGTAAATCCTCATGCCCATATCTCCAAAACAGATTGTGTACAGAAGTGCAATTTATACAGCTTTGCAAAGGAGGCTGAACATGTCATGTTGGAGTGCATTACACACTACCTTACACTCTAGCTTCTTTTTAGTGCAAGTACAAAGTACAAAGCTGTCAGTGTTCTTTCTCTTGCTCACAACTGATGAGGCTAACCGGGAAAGCATATCAACATCCTAGCTGCAAGACATCTTTGATTCTGACCATGGAGCATGTCCAGCAACAGGTTGTCTTCTGCAGACATCCCTCCTTTTGTGAAATCTCCAAGTTCTGCATTTGTTGTTTTTCAGGACTGACCAAACACCATTTATCAGGCTTTATGTTTAGAATAAGCCACATGTACTGCACCAAATGACTGGTTTGGTTAAATGGGTGAGGCCAGGCTTGCTCTAGTCTTAGAGAATAGCAATGACTCCTGACGCTACAGACTTCTTTGACTACTTCATTTTTTCTTAGTCTAGGATCTGGGAAGACTGGACTGGATCCAACTGCTGCCACATGGAAACAGTCCAGCAGTGTGGGATAGCAGGTGCTACCACAATGGGGTGGGATGGGATGAGATAGAATAGGAGGCTGTATTCCTCTTGTTCCAGGGACAGCCATTAGACCACAGTTCTGTAGACTCTTCCCTCTCTAAATCACTTTTTTATTTCTATTTTTTTCTACCTCTGCCTAGGAAAGCATTAGCTTAATCTTGCAATATTTGATTCTGGATATGCTTCTGAGAGCCACTGGAGCAGCTTTGCACTGAGAATTAGTGCATGAAGTTTTACTCATGAGTGACCCAGTTCTTGAAGTGGCAAAGCACATATTCCCAATTCCTTTCAAAGTCTCTAAAGGAAATAGGAGCCTCCATCTTCAGCATGTTCTACCAGAGGTACCCATCAGGATACCAGAAAAGTTGAGCTTCTCGTGGTCTTATTGAAATAGAAAGGAAGGCTGCAGGTTTACTTTGTATTTCTGCAAAGTATGACTTTTGTTACTAACACAGCAGACCAAAAACAGTGTAATCAGTTCATGATTGAACTGCTTCCAGCATGAACTGGTGTACATGTCAGAACTAGGTGATCTTTAAAGATCCCTTCTTACCCAAATGGTTTTTTAAAACTAAGCAGACAACTGCAAATTGTCTTGCTGTATTTTCTTGGATATCAGTTCCATAGTTGGTGTTTTTATCTTCTTGTTGCACTGCGTTTTATTTTTCAGTCACTGAATGAAGGACAAACAAGATGGTCTGCCTGTTTAATATTAGACTTTAAAAAACATTGCTGCCTGAATTTCTAAAAGAGCCAGAGAACCAAGACTTATGTATTTCAGCATGGCATGTGAGATCTGAAGTTAGAATGTGAATCACAAGAGGACTTGGTTTTACAACTACAGTTTAAAGAGTTCTCATTTAGATCTTCAACACTGTCAGGCAGAACACATCCTGAAATAATTTATGATTGCTTTCCCACTACAGTTCATCTACCTCCTTCCATCCTCCTTATTTCTCATCTGCATGCTAAATGTCTTTGCATTTATGACTCCACAGACAATCTTACAAAATATTACTAGCAAATGCAATATATTTTTATGTTTAATTTATGTAGCTTAACTTTGATATTTCCTCTGTTTTGAAGTTCCAAGCCCAACTAATATTTTATTTGATTTGTTTATTAAATCTATGTGGTTACCTTACCTTGGTTCTGAAATTTTTTTCTCAAAGGGTAAATAACCGTAGGTTTACAAAGTAATAATAGGCAACATTAATGTTAACATGCATTTTCTCTTTAGTGTAATACTTGAAATAACTGGTTTTCTCATTATATAGTTAAGCCAATTTTGTACTGTAGCTAAATGTTGACAAAATAGAAGGGAAATGCTGGGCAGTTTTTCCAAAGGCTTTGCTGAGAAGGGTTCCTTTACTGGTAGAGTAAGTGCATTTGAATACTGAAACTGAGTTTGCAGATTTAGAATTTAGTTCTGCTTTCCAGTTTTGTTTCCTTTTTTCTTGAGAATTTTTTGTTATCATTTCAGATTAAAATTTTGTTTAATCTAAAACTTACTGGCAGTTTTGCACTTTCACAGTGGTCTTCACAATGAGGAAATGGCACATTCAAGAGTAGGAGTATGCTGTTATAATTCCTTGGGGATCTGTGTGGTGTGGTGTCAGCTGTAGACAGCAGTAATATCTGCTCCAGAATGTGAGCTCCATGGGCTCCAGGGGAAAATGTTGCTTTGCTGCAGTCCCATTAATGCATTGGAGCCATTTGCCCAGGGAGATGCTCCCTTCTGATGGAATGCTGGAGCTGTACACATCTCCGAGACATCTCTGACCTAGCAAAGTGCTCTGGATTATAACAAAAAGACTCAGCCTACAACTAAAGGACTGGAAATTTAGGGATGGGGTCTGACTTCAGACTGTGGTTCTTGAAGAAATTTTTGACAGGAGTGAGGAGAGCAGACATGCTTTTAGAGTAGAACTTAATTAATTTGTGGTGGAACTGTATGGCATGGAAGCCCCTAGAAGTTTGTGACCCAGAAGGCTCCTTCCAGTGCTTGCATGTCAAACTGTCCATGAAGAGTGTTGTCTGGTGTCATTCAAATGCTTGTAAAAGTGACCCAAGCTCTTCACCTTGCTGTGTCTTCAGTCAGAGACAATAATCATGCAGTGGAGGGTCCTGAGACCTAGAGCAAGGTGTGAAGCAAGACCAGTTGATGTGGCCCTTCCTGTATAAGCCAAAATTCCAAACAGAAAACTGCTGCATCAAGCTTCCTAAACTCCTCTTTGTTTTCCCTGTGTGCATCTTTGCACCTGCAGAGGTGCATCCAAAGGCTTACTAAACTATTTCAAACAAATTCTGTTGGGTCAACACATTTTATATTTAAGTTGTCTAAACCAGCCTATCTGATTTGCATGAGTCAGCTGTAGGAGAGCTTCTGTAGATTTTCCTGCTGGCAGATCTGAAGGGATGATGAATTCAAGCAGAGGGTTGTGGTGGTAGAGAGCTGGAAGAGTTCAAGAAGTGGTAAAGGAAATGGTGGATGAACCCCCAAGAGTCTGGATATATCTCTGTTAAGGTGTTATTGATGTGAACTGAGTCTGTGAGAAGCGTACATCCCTTTCACAGATATCTGGAGTATTTATTAGTTAAACTTTTAAAAAAACCTCTCCATCAATCCTTGAGTGTCTAGCACGAAAACACCATAGTACTGCCTTGCGTCAGCTTAGCCTTTTGCAGAGTCACCATCTGCCTAAATCCTTAACAGTTTCCTGTCTCTGACACTTTTCTCTTATTCAGTTTTGTCCACAGCCTATTAATTTCTAACAAACAGAACATTTAATGGATATATTAGCAATTTTTAACAGAGAAGTTTAGCAAGAACTTTTAAAAAATTTTGCACCTGAATTCAATAAACTTTCACCTAGTAGGACTTGAAAAGCCTGTGTCATTCCACTGATAAGAACCTTCAAGTCACAGAAAAATTAAATTGCACTCTTAAGTATTTTCATGGGATTTGTATTTCAAATTAAACTTGGAATGCTCAGAATTGAAAAAACTAAGTGATCGGTGTCAGAGAATAAGATGCTATAATCTTCCTCGGGGTTAAGCAAAATAACTGCTTTAAAGAATAACCATCTCGACTTCGATTAGAGAACTGGTGCAACAGCCATCCCTTGTAGCATTATAGAATACTGAAATTCTCCAGGATCAGATTAGATTCTGAACGGATCAAATACTGTTTGTTTCCACCATTCTTTTCTCCAGTTCCCCCAAATGATTACCTGTTTTGTGCACACCCACTGCAGATGTGAGTAAAGACACTTACTGTTAGTTATAGCTCTGCCTTTTGTTCATGGTTGTTAGTCTGGTCACAGCCAGAGTTCCATAACATGAAACAAAGATATCACTCGGGAATGGAATCAGATTACAGATATGTGCCACTGGAACAAATAGATAGGAATATTTTTTAACTTTAGGAGAAGTGTTCTAAAGGCTATTATATACAAAGGAACAAACCTTAATCATATATAGTTTCCAAAGTATTGGAATATCCTTTCACTAATCTTGACATTGACTTACAAGATGAAGTGTTACTTTGCTTGCTGCTAGACCCGCTAACTTCAGTTGGATTTACACACAGATAATATTCTAAGTCTACTCTCCAACACTATAATGCTGACTTTACATCCTTTACTTTTATGTGGACTGTAAGATGACATCTTATCAAACCTGTTTTGCCAGGGAGATTTGGGAAAAGGATCCCTCACAATCTCTCATGTGCCAGAAATTCCAGTTCCCTCCGTGTGCCTCTTCTCCTAGAGCTCACAGACTAACCATCTGAAACACTGACTGTGACATTCAGTTGTTATCAAGTATACAAGCTTCCACATATCCAGATCAACAAATTGCTTATGTTAGAGAAAGGTCAAACGTGTCTGCAGGAAAGCATCTTGGTTTTTTTCTTTTGTGAAGATGTAAACAAGAGCTTGATGCTAGACAGGTTAACACAGAGATTCATGGAATTGGTGAAAGAAAAAAAAATCACCTGTATTGTTTCCCAAAGTTAAAGATCTATGCAATTAGGCTGTGAAAAAAATGACTTATCAGGAAAAAAAAATTGCAATTAGCTGTGTTTAGGAAGGCAATTAAAGGTGTTAGCTCCACTCAGGGGATAACCTGAAAGTTGTTCTGGTGTTCAGTCCAGTCTTGATCTCTTACTGCTGGTGTTTGACCTTCCCTCTCTGACTCTATGGCTGGTTTCCACTAGCGAGTCTTCAAGGAAAGGTAAAAGCTGACCCAAGTTTAACTCGCTATTCATCATTCTGGCAATTTTTTGTGTGTGTGTCTCAGTCGCACTTCCCCTTTTTGTTTGTCCTGAAGAGACTTTTGCATGGAAACAGGACATTAGAGGCAGAGAGGCTAGTCCAAGCTGCAGGATATTCTGTGCCTGCAGGCTGCGATCTGCAAGCTGATATGTTTTCTCTTCTGAAGTAATTTAAAGAATCAGAAAGGCAACAGAATGAAAGACAAGCTTGGCACATAAAACACCTCAGTTTCTATAGAGAATATTTTTCAGAGTTGTCTGGGGAGGAACAACCATTTAATGAGCATTATTTTAAAAAACATTATCAACACAAAAGCAGTACTTAGTTTCTTTTTTAACAGTTTTGATGGAAATCTAATTAATTAACTTGGCCAAATTAATTAAGCTAATGAAATTAACCAAGAGAACTTTCAGTTTTATGTCCAGAGGCTACAAAGATATTTTTTGCCATATTATCTCAGTGTTCCCACTCTGAGCTAATAGAGAGACCCAAGATACATACTACCTTTGCCACCAGAGAGCAGTGAAATTAAATATTTTAATTACAACTATAATTGTTTTTAATTAGTGACAGGGACTATAATGCAGGAGCTTGCCTTCCTTTTCTAAAAATTATGTTGAACAGTGGTGTCTTTGACAGAAACAGGAACAAGCCCTTAAATATGATACGAATTTACTTGATGTTGTCTTTTTCCTAACATTTCCCTTCACTGTTTTCATTCTGAGAAGGATTTAACTGAATTATCGTTGTCTCTGATGATTTAACAACAAATTTATCCAGAAGAGCTTGTTAGTTGATGGTTGTACCCCCAACCGTGATTGTTCATCCTTGTACCCCCAACCATCATTGTACATCTGGAATACCATTTGGAAAGCCTGTCTCCAGACTTTCCATTGTTGCCAACAAATCTGAGCAAGAAACCTCTGCTGCATGCCCTAATTGCCCACTTTAATGAAATGCACATTGTGATTGCAAAACTGGAGGATTCTGGGTTGCCAGAGGAAAACAGGGAAAGTGGATTCGTTAACTGAATGAAGGTTCATGGAAATAAGAAACCTCGATGTATATGAGATCAGTCAGCTTCCCCATTTCAAATGCCATTGAGCTTCTTTATTATCTGCAAAAATGTCTTGTGTCTCTTCTCTCTTGTTACAAATACATGTAGCTTCTCTTTTAATACACAAATGCATCCAGGATCCCTTATGTTCCCCATATCCTCTAGCTTCATCAATTCACCAAATAATCCGCAAGAACATCTCCTGTCCACGTAGCTTACTAGGCATTATAATGACACCACTTATATGGAATCAAGTGTTTACTGTACAGTTTGAAACTGAAATAGAGCTTAAATTACTGAAGCATACTATGCTTTAAAACCTTTCATTACTTAATCGACATGAAAGGACACCAGATGTCATTACCCTTTTTTTTTTTTTTTTTTGTGAAGAGTTTATTGCTTTTAATGTTCTAGCTGAAGTATAACAGAGGCAGGTTCTCATCTGGTATAAAATGTGACAAGTCTGCTGTGGTCAATGAAGCAATAGCAGTTTATCCCAAAGGAGTATCTGAAACAGAAGAGGATATTTTGTCTGAATTGATGAAAAAATAAAGTCATAATTTGTTGGTCTGCAAAATCAGCACCTGAAAGGTGATGGTGTTCTCTGTGTCTCCTTGTCTCCATATTTTCTATATACTTTTAATTTTATCTCATAATCTCTATATTCTTTAATTCACTAAATAATCTATTGTGAGACCTCCAATCCAAATAGTCCTCTAGAGAACATAGCACTAAAATGCCATTTTCTGACAGTATAAATTACATGATAATGAACCAGAAGCTAAGAGCTCATCCTAATCCAAAATGGATACTAGTGAGAACTAGTTTTCTGCATAAGCATTTCTGTGAAGTATTTCTGTGACCATTCAACATGTACATAAATCCTTTGAATCATTGTCTTTAAAAAATGAATAGCTATAATGCAGTTAGGCCAGGATTTAAAAAGACAGTTCAAGAGAATGTTACAGAAGAATATGGAGACCAGACAGATTCTCAAAGAGCAAAACAAGAAGTTTGCTTTTTACACAGTGAAGAACTTCAAGAAATACAATCTTTGCAGGACTGCTCAGTATTAACAAAGTTTGCCAGCCTGTATGTTGCTTCCTTTAGAAGAGTAGCAGTAAATAAAGTCTCAAAATCCAGGCTAAGGAAAACACTTTTCAAAACTGGCCTATAGGTGAATGCAAAAAGTCAGCTTTTAAAAGCTGTGTACAGAAGGTTATTGCTTAGAATGAGTGTTGGCAGCCACCAGGCTGAGAAGGGCTTCAAGTATTTGAAAGGGTGGGATTATAATTCAAAATGATCTTTACAAGTTGGAGAAGTATCTTGGGGAAAAATTAGAATGAAATTTAATACAGGAAAAGAAAAACCCACATCATTTGTTTGGCTGTGAAACCTGGGGCTGGAAAGATGATGCAAGTTCCTTGAAAGAAGGTTCCACACATAACTGAAACAACTGGTGTTGCAGGCAAAAGTTTGGGAAAGACATGGTAACCAACAGTTTTATAGAAAATGGTCCACAGGGTAGCCTGTCACAAGCTGGGATAAGAGTCAACAGCATTATGCTTTTGTGCAAAATCACTTGGAGATGAAAATCCTGTATAAGCAGAGATATTGCCTGCAAGAGTATGAAGCAACCCATCTGCTCTATTCAGCAGTGGCAGGGCTGCAGCTGATGTGTTGCCTCAGTTTTTTGGGCATCGCCCTTCAAAGAGGAGAAGAACCAGCTGAAAGCAGCAAAAACCAGAACAGACCTTGGAAGACAACACTGGATTAATTAGAATTGTTTTGAATTTGTTTTTCTCCAGAGGGAAAGAGAAAAGGATAAACAAAGAAGAGTTGCAATGATCTTCAACTATGGAACAGAAAAGGAAACTTCTATTTGTTCCCCCTGACTGCGGTTGATTGCATGACAGGAAAACTACAGTGGGTAAGGTTCAGCTGTGACATTAGGAATATCTGACTGAAAATTTCGATCACAACTAGAAATCATAGAAAATAGGGCAGCAGAGTACCTTGAGAAGTTGTCTAGTCCATCCCCTTTCTCATAGTGAAAGACCAGCTAGAAGTAAATAGTCCTCAATAGATTTTTATCTCTCCTATTTGTAAGAGTTATCAGTGGTGAGGAACCTCCCAAAACGAGCTGCTTCTGTGCTTCATTCATCATATAGGTAGAGACTGAATGCATGAGCTCTACCAGGTCTTCTCTGGCTATTTAGGAAATTGTCACTACAAGTTTCCTGCCCCAGTTTGCTCTCTGAGGTATCTGCCAAGCAGCTTGAGACTGAAAATAGAGAAGCGAAGCAAGCTCATGGTACAGTCTGTAAAAGTGTGCATGAAGGTGGGTGACTAAGCTGGGGGCAAATGTTGAACTGCCGGAGGGTAGGAAGGCCCTCCAGAGGGACCTTGACAGACTGGAGGGATGGGCAGGCTTCAACAGCATGAGGTTTAACAAGACTAAGTGCCGGGTTCTTCACTTCGGCCATAACAACCCCATGCACCGCTATCGGCTGGGGGAGGAGTGGCTCGAGACTAGTGAAGTGGAGAGAGACTTAGGTGTATTGATCGATAGGAAACTCAATATGAGCCAGCAGTGTGCCCAGGTGGCTAAGAAGGCCACTGGCATCCTGGCCTGCATCAGGAACAGTGTGGTCAGTCGGTCCAGGGAGGTCGTCCTTCCCCTGTACACAGCGCTGGTCAGACCTCATCTTGAGTACTGTGTGCAGTTCTGGGCTCCCCAGTTTAAGAGGGATGTTGAGCTGCTTGACAGGGTCCAGAGAAGGGCAACGAGGATGGTGAAGGGACTGGAGGGCAGGCCCTATGAGGAGCGACTACAGGAACTGGGACTGTTCAGTCTGGAAAAGAGGAGGCTCAGAGGGGACCTCATTGCTGTTTACAACTACCTGCGGGGAGGTTGCAGCCAGATGGGTGTAGACCTCTTCTTCCAGGCTGACGACACCAGAACGAGAGGGCACGGCCTCAAGCTACGCCAGGGGAGGTTCAATCTTAATGTTAGGAAGCGGTTTTTCACAGAGAGAGTAATTGCATATTGGAATGGGCTGCCCAGGGAGGTGGTGGAGTCGCCATCCCTGGAAGTGTTTAAGAGAAGACTGGACGAGGAGCTTAGTGACATGGTCTAGCTGGGGGGTGTAGGGCTGGATGACCCTGGACCCCTTCCGGCTCGGAGTGGCCTGCTAGAATGTGAGGGATCTAGGTGGTGTTACGCTCTGGGATGTGCTCTCGGACTCTGTACGGGTGTTAGATGGTGAGTTGGACTAGATGATCCTTGTGGGTCCCTTCCAACTCATAATATTCTGTGATTCTGTGATTCTGTGATTCTATGACATTTGCTGCTGCTGTGTGCAGAGGAAACCCTGGAAAAGGAGTGGGAGTTAGAGATGGGGATGTGTTCAGCTGTTTGCTTCTTCCTAACTCCAACACCTTCCACTTAAGAAGTGGAGGTTCATATGGTGGGATGTTTTCTCAGAAATGGTTTCCAGAGGAGGAGCAACTCCCCCAAGCAAGAATCCCATCTGTAACTAGTTTGAGCGGTAGGTGTGTTTGTCTCTGGTGCTAAAATCTGGTGTGGTAGGAGGGAGAATTACAACTAGGAGGAACAACCGGAACAAACTACGTCTTTTGGAAGCTGTCCTACCAGGCAGTTATTTTGGTGAACAAGGGACAGAACAACATGGCACTTGCTGATATCTGTTTTTAAGGCTCTTTATGGTGAGTGTGATTGACAACTTCCCCTTAAGCTTCACAAGTGGCTCTGAGAAGGCAGCAGTGATCTGTCATTATGACCACGTGCCAGCAATTATGATCTGGGCTGTGCTGAGCCCTCAGACAATGCTCACTCTCACTGCCTCTCACATCAGCCAACTTTCCCAGTTTTTAAACATTGCATGGTGCTTTCTGCTGCTCCTTCCCAGCTTTCTGCACACAGTTACCTCTTTGAAGTACCACAGCTGGTCACAGCTTCGTAACCACCTGCACCTCACAACACCTGTGTTTATTATCTCCTGTGAAGGGTGTGTTGGTGGTTTTCATATTATGTAATACTGATCTTACGCTGCCTTGAAAATGTTATTTTACTTTTATGTGGTGCACTAAGAGCTTTGACTATTTACAAATATTACAAATTATAGCAATATGTTTCCAGCAGCTACGGTCAGAGTAGCTGCCCCTCTGTGGACAAGCACTCCGAGGTCCACCCCAAAGTTCAGCCCTGAAGGTTTCTCAAAGGGTCTTGGGGCTCAGTCCAAATGCTCAAGGCTGTGCAGTAAGAAACCCATGTCTTAGGGAAGTCCACAAGAATTTTGCCAGCAGCAGGGATGATATGGCAGCAGAAGCCTTCTTCAGGGATGTGTAGCACATCTCCAGTTACCATACATAGTTACCAAGTGCCATTGCAGCTCTGCTGCTCCTGTTATCCTGACCAGGGGCATGAAGCCTATAGGGGAGCAGGAGCATCAGCTGCCTTCATGCCTACATGGGATGGATGGATGCATTCATGGGCCAAATATTTCAGCCCCAGTGTTTCTTCCACAAATGCTGATTCATGAAGCATTAATACTGTACAACCTTATGTCAGCTTTTAAATTGTAAGCAACATGGACCAGCAGATGGTGGACTCTTGGTATTCATGTTCTGGGTCTGCCTATTTGTTTTACTACAAAATACATGTGCACACACACACATATAATTACAGGCATCATATATATGTAATTATATATAACACACACATATACGTGTAAGTAGAAACATATGTAGTGTCAAAGGCAGGGAATATTCTACTGTGCTATAGTGTAGACTATATATAGCCAAGAGCTCACTGAAGATACTTTGCTTCCTGGGAGGATCACATCCCTTCCCACAAATCATTATATAACCCTCCCATGGTAACTGCGGCAGTCGTACAGGAAAATAATGTTAGGAAAATGTGTATATTTAGCTATTTCGGTGCAAAGGGATGGATTCCAAGGGTAATTAAATACCTCAACATCTAACTCTTTTAATACTCATGAGGGAGGCTGGAAACCGTTTCCCCTTGGTAGGATCTCCCCGAGCTTAGCTGGAAGCTTTTTACCAGATGGACACGAATATATTAGTCGGGAAATTTTAGGGGCTAGTAAAATTTGCAGTCTGTATTTTGGCCACTGGATGCCGCTACCAAATCAGTTGTCAAAACCAAATTACAAGATTGTAGTTTTAGCAGCATGCCTTGTTTTACCTTAGCCTGTGAAACTAAGTTTTGAGGGACTTCCTGTTATCCAGAGGTTCGTACAATAACCCGTTTCTCACAGCTGCCAATGGGCTTCAGTTCACTTGCAGTCAAGATGCTTCTTCACAAAAAAATCACAGATTTGTAGAATGTGCAAGCAAAGGGTAGGCAGGATTAATAAATAAAAAAATCTAAAAGAAAGCTTTAAGCAGTATTTCATAAACATCATATAGAGAGTTTAAAAATCCGATTCTTATGATATGGATTGAGAGGAATTTGCTGAAAGTAAACTATCTCTGCTGTTACACAAACTCATAAAAATTATTAGTGAAACAAGATGAGTGATTAATCCTGTTCCAAACTTCAAACATCCTCATTAGAAAAGTGTTGTTTCAAGTATGTTTTTAATATACTGCATATTTTTTCAAACTGTTTTTTCATATTATCCTCCCTATTTTAAGTGATCTTTGTTCTGTTGGGAACTGCTGAATATAAATGCAATACTGTCTCAGTAGTCTAATGATATATCCAGACCTGAGACCATTTATTTACGGTCCCCAGAGGTTATGAAAATGCATACTTCTAACACAGGAAAAGCATTCATCTCAACAAATGCAGCTACTTACTGAAGAGCCCATCAGCATTTTGCAGCATCTCCAGATAGAGGGAGAAAATGAAATGCTGTCAAGTCATCATATCAAAAATAGCTGGACAGACTACTGACAGGAGGACTCATCTGGGTCTCCTCAGAGAGGCAATGACAAAAGAAAGGAGGATGTGGCAGGAATCTGTGTTGGGTGGCCAGAGAAGAGGGGAGTGGTGATAGCAACAGCACAAAGGACAAGTGACAGGAGGAAAAGCAGCAGGATTTTGGGGGTGGAGGGAAAGGTATATAATACTACCAATTTTCTGTAGTGAACCTTTCTTACAAAACAATTGGGAGCCACTAACCTACAACTGATGGTTCTACAGGTGATAGAGACCATGTCCTCATCCTGGAAATCATACATTTTCTCTTTAATGCTGCTGGCACCTGGCCAAGCCAGATATTATTTCTCTGATCCTCTGCCTGAAATCAATTTGTGATAGTGCAGCATGGTGAGGGTCTGACAAATAACCTCAGAAAGCTGTTCTTGATTGCAGAGGGAAATTCATATTTTAAAGAAAAATTTACCTCTATTCATGACCAGTTGCTTTCACTTGCCTGATACTAGCTCATGCAAGAGTGAGTTTCAGGCATGCATTTCAATGTCAAGACTGAAAAAGAATTTCACATTTTTCTGTTAGTTATATATCACCTTGTTTCACTCCCCTGTATTCTGCAACATCCTGGATTTTAAAAAGTAAATAAAAAGAATTAAGGGCGACTTCATGCCATTTCTGTGCAAGGTACGGGACTGATTTTCCCACAGGAAAATAGTCTGCTCAATTCCCTAAATGTGAGCTCAATAAAAATCCCCAGATTCTCATTAAATGGCTGGAATGTGTCAGACTGTAGAAATCAAAACACTGCTGAAATGGTTCAGAGTAAGCTCTGGCCTGATGTGTGTGTGAATATGGGCATGTATGTAGGCATGGACATTCTCCTGGCCTACTCTGTTGCAGTTCAGCTGCTGGATTGCCTTTAGTCTTGGATCTGAGCAGTCCATGGTGGTTACCTCCTTTCAGAGAAAAGGAAGCACTTTGATATCTGCTCCCCAGTAGGATGAAAATACCTTCCAAAATACTAAAATCCTCTTCTAAACACATTCACATTGC
Organism: Pitta sordida; assembly: GCA_013390025.1. Taxonomy (NCBI): domain Eukaryota; kingdom Metazoa; phylum Chordata; class Aves; order Passeriformes; family Pittidae; genus Pitta; species Pitta sordida. The sequence continues at coordinate 148,228 of WEKX01002457.1, read as the reverse complement.
TCTGGCAAGTCCAATCACCATCTGAAAACTTTTTTCCCAAAGAGGTGCTGCAGTGAGGGTTTTTTGCATAAGCTGTTTACTCACAGGTTAACTAACACCATGAACTTGTGTCCTGAGAGAACAGATAGCCTCTCCAGACCTCATATGTTGGCGTGAGGACCAACTTCTGAAGCTATTATGGTTTCGGTGGCAGCTAGATAGCCACTGGGAGAGCACTGGCTGTTACTGGAAGAGAAGAACAAGCACTCAATTCCATTTGCAAATGTAACTGGTGTTGTGTTTTCCCAGACTGATGTCCATGATCCCTTTTTCTTAATAAAGATCTCTTTGTTTGCATCATTTGTCACCTGCCTTCTTGCAGCAGGTTTAAGAGCAGGCTGGGCCACTGCCTTTAGCTTTTACAGGTCTTAGGATGTGGGCTGAAGTTGCTAAGGCACTTAGCAGATGATTGACAATTGCTTTCACAATGGTGGGAAAGAACGATATTTATTTAAAGAATTAAGCTAATGAAGAATATGACAGAAGGACGTGGGACAAGGAAGTAATACAACCCAACTGCCATGGGACCTGCCAGCACATAGCTGTAGATAAGCCATAGATACTTGTGTTAAACAAAGACAGCAATTGTTGTTCTTCAGCGTTTTTCTGATTAGAGTGCTGGTCAAACACAACTGTGTGTTCACACATTCACAGAATATTCTGAGTTGGAAGAGACCCACAAGGATCATCGAGGCCAACTCTTAAACAGCACCACTGCCTCCCTGGAGGGAATCAAACCCCCAGTCTCCCGCATGAGAGACAGGGATGCTCACCACTGTACTAAAGTGGATTCTCTTAAAAGACCTGGCAGGAGCAGAAGTGCAAATGCATTGAAGGAGGCCTGACTCAGTCAATCACTCTTTATTGATGTCCCATGCAGATAAATTGGCAGGAGCAGAAGTCTAAGATGTGGGGGCGGGGGGAGGCGGGGGAAGGCAGCATGGTCTTCTACAGTGAAGACAAGAATAAAACAGTGAGAGATCTACTGAACTCCCCAGGAGGGCAAAAGCCTGCCCACCTTGACATGCACAGCTGAATGAATGCTCTGCCTTTGCTGTGAGTTAAAGGTACAGAGCCTGAGCCTCCTTCCCACTATTAGCCTTCTAAACATGGCACAACAATAGCAGGCCTCAGCTGAAGCTTGCACAACTCTTTCAAAAAATCAGTTCTATTGGTCCTTGGCTAAGGCTGGTTTGGCTATTCCTGAAATGCATTGCAGTAATGATAGTCTGACTGCCTTCTGCAGATCTTGTTCTGACTTGAAACAACAAAAGCTGGAGTCTGCAGCATAATCCCTATGCTTCAAACAGTCTCCCTTACTCCATGTGTATGGTCCCAAAATTGGGGCCTGAACGTAACTGCCATTGCAATTAGTGGCTTCAGGGGAACAAAGAAGGGACTCTTTTTACTATAGTGAAACTAGTAAGATGATCTTTTTCCCAGACCTAAGTTCTCACTGGTCCAATAATAACCAATATCTGTGATTTCCATCACTTGCATCCTCTGGGAGACACTTATGTATCACTGATTCATACTCCAAGTCTCCCCACTATGTGACTGCCATGAGCCTGGCAAATCAGAGAGCGCTGACAGCTTACTGAAGGAAGGGATACTGAGCAGAGACAGACAGGAATTTTTCAACAAAACAACATGTCAACACCAAAACACTTAAAGGAAACAAGAGGAGTGCCAGTGAAAGTTTAATGAGGAAGGTATTTTGGAGAAAGGCGCATCCACTCACAATTGACGGGTACCCCAGGGGAAGGAATGTTATCTGGCAAGCAGGAAACTACCACTCATTGAACCTCTGCTTGGGTGTCTCTTACCAGCCCAATCCACTGGAGCTGCTGCCTGCAACATAAATTGTGGATGTACTCCCTTCAAAACTGATATGCCTTACCAAATTAAAGACAAAACATGTTTTCAGAAACTTCTTGGGAAGGAGGAAATGCCTATACGATGCTTTCCACTCCCTTCCAGCAGGTCTCACCGCCTTACTACTGCCTCAATCGGCAGGTCCCAGCTCCCACTGGCATCAGAACCCCAAAGCTCCTTCTGAAATTTTTCTGAAATTACAGAAACAACTCTGTATAGCTGAGCCCTCCATTCCCACTATTTTATTTCCAGTGCTTGCAAACTCTGATTACTTGCTATAAAGACAGTAGTATGTTTGCAGGTCTAGTGTAATGCCTACTTTACAGCTGAATCTGTAAAAGTATACTGTTTTGATAGTACTTGGAAGTAAAAGACTTCACCACCAACTTTCTAAATTTTGAACAATTTGCAGGAAGTTTCTGCAATGAGATATTTGGCACTAAAAGTTTGCATTTGACAAAAAGTATGAGCTAAAGTAGATTTAGCATTTTGGCTGTGTGGCACTGGTATTATGGTCACACTTCTAGCTCACAACTGCTCACCTGATTTCCACAGGCACCATTTGAGAGGAACAGCCATATATTTCCTTGTGGAGAGACCAACTTTCATGTATTAACTAAAGCACTCACAACAGGTGTAAACAACTTTCCATTAGACGTAAAGTTCCTGGTACATTAGACAACATCACACTTTAACCTTCCAAGATCTAATTTAATTCCTAGGATCAAGAGCTCATGTTACTAATACATTTTGCCAAAACCCTGGGATCATGTCCTACATATTACTGTAATTCTTTCCAGAAGAAGTTAAATTTGTAAATAATGAAGAGCTCGTACAACTCCTTCTGTTAGCAGTGCTGCTGGGCCTTTTGCCAGTTTGTAAGCTGAAGAATTTTGGTGTTTAGTGCTCCCATCTGTTCGGAAAGCCTGAGGGTGAGTAGTTATCAAAAGCAATATGTGGGCTTTTTTATTCCATGTCTGAGATTTTATGACATACTTTGTCACAAAACAGGCCACTGGGGAGAAGAGATTTCCCTCCACCCGAGTCTTTCTGCTTGGGGAACCTCTGAAGTCCCACGTACTTGATTTTTGCCCGATCTTGATCTAAACAGACCCAAATTCACACAAATATATAATAATTCTCATCCTTATACCTCAGATAGAAGTATGACCAAGTGTTTCTCAGTTATGAAAGAATTAAAATCTCAGGCATGTATCTATTCAGTGCAGAGGAGTTCGATAAACACAACTCTGAACGAGGGCTTTTGAAGGCAGCCCCGCTGTCAAGGTATAAGGAACCTTTTGTTCCCCAAATAAACACTTCAGATGTGCCCTTCTTCTGCATCAAGGTTTCCTGTCCCCATGGAGATGGTGGAGTGCACAGTGGACATGGGGCTGCAGGCAACCTGCCTGCTCCAGGGGCCTGTCTGCCTGGTGTGAGCCTCTCTGATCCACCTTGCGAAACGCATTCTCACTGCCTTTCAGACAAGGTACCTCAACCCTTCTGGCTTGAATGCACTTCAGCTTAAAGGTTATTTTCCACGAGTAACCACTTCATGAGAAGCCTAAGGGCAGGTAGTTTGACAGTTACAAGCTCTCTGCATGCTGTATTCAATGAGTAGTTTGCTATCTGCTCTCTGTCCCGCTCCACTATGTCCCAACCCCCTTTCCTGGTGATCTCTGCAAGTGGGTCCTATGTGGGTGTGGTTCACATGACATCTCCCACAAGCTCTGTCTGTGGAGCTCAAACAAAAATAAACATTGTCAACAATTTCTCCTTCTGGCAAGACATGAGAGGACACAGATGTTGATGGCTCCAGGACTGGTGGAGCCATCCTGCAGAAAGCAGAGGCTGGAAATGTCAGTCTATGTAGAAATCCCTTCCTGATTCATCAAAACAAGTTACTGCACCCAGTAAACTCTGCTGAGATAGCAGGATATAGAGTAATTCACAGAATCACAGTATCACAGTATTAGCAAGGTTAGAAGAGACCTTGGAGATCATCAAGTCCAACCTGTAACTCAACACCAACCCATTGTCTAAACCATGGCACTAAATGCCTCATCCAGCCTACTCTTAAACACCTCCAGGGATGGCACATCCACCACCTCCCTGGGCAGACCATTCCAATGAGTACTAAGAACTCAGCATTAACAAAGCTCTGCATTTAGCAGGCATAAGGTGAAAAAAAGTGTAAAAATACAGGCCTGAGAAGGAGCTCCAAGGAATCATTTTTAATACCTTTTTATCTCCAAATCAGCCAATTTCCATATTCATTAGATATAGTCTGTAAGTATAACTCCCTAGTTAACTCAGAGTACCACATTTGACTGGTTCTACATATCTTTGCCTGCATTTATTTTGCAAAATCATTACAGTTATGAAGCAACTTTCACTCAGTCCTGCACGAGTCTATTGAACGTTTTGAAAGTCAAGCCAGCTAATTTTATTTTCAAAACTCACGTCATTTAAAATTGTCAGAGCTGCTTTTATTTTCCTTAGACACAATGGATTCCAGAGGTTTATTATCATTTTTCTCAGTTAAGAAACAACAGGAGTCTTCCATGCCAATGCAGATCATCTAAAAACCCTTCTGCTTTATATTTGTTATCAGATCTTCTAATGCAACACAGCTAATTAGGCCTTTGCCTTCCAAACCCCAGTTCTTCTCCTACTGTTGCCCCTCAGTTTCAGTTTTAGTTGGCTTATGTATATGGAACTGAAAAAACCTGCTTTTGTTAAATTTCCTGGTTTAAGAGGGATTATTTGGAAACTGATGAGAAGAATCTAAACCCAGTACCTGAGTGAGATTTAGGCACTTACTCATTTTCACGTAAATGAGATGCTCACATTTGAAATATCCTTGAAATTCAAGGCCTTAAGGTCAGGAAATTACACATTTAGCATTTTAGTCTCAAGCTGGTAGAAATCGTAACTTCAGCCATGCATCAGGCTGGAATAATGAGTAACATGGGTAGTCAGTGGGCAAGGCATCCCTAGGTGTGAGAGGCTGCTGCTGCTGTTCCCTGCTCCAAGGGCAGTGCTTGACATTGCAGGGGAGCTTGACCTCTGATTCTGGCATTGTGTCAGTTTAAAGAAGCTCTGCTGTTGGCAAGCAAAGGTGGGGTGCTGGCAAGGTCACCATGCTCTGCGGGGTTCTGCAGCCCTTGGAGCCCACTGTCTGGCTGAGGATGGTGGGGGGAGCTCCCAAGCGACATCTTTTGTGAAATGATAGTCTCACAGCCTGCTGTGGTTGTGAAGGGCAAGGTTCAATAGATAAGGCACAGGCTTTGGCTCCTTGCCACTGCTGGGAAAGATGGTAGGAAAGCAATTGGTTCAGCTTGCTGCATGGCTGATTTAGCTGACTCGGCCATGGTGCTGCCAGCGGGCTGCCCAGGAGAGTAAACACACACAGCACTGGCATGGTGAGGTGTCAAAAGACATTTTATTTGCTTGCTTGTTTTTGTGTTTGTTTTCGAAGGGAACCACCTTTCCCCCTTTCTCCATGGGATTTCAGCACGGGCAGAAAGCATGTCTTTAGAGCAGCAGGATGTGGCATGAAAGGCCTTACAGAAATGAACATCTCTGTGATTGCAGCAATTAGGGATGGGGGCATGGCATGTCCCATGGGAAAGCAGAGGTCTCAGGAAGTGCAGCTTAATAAAGTGAAAGGGTTTCTTTCAGCAGCCAGGAAAGCATATCAGTATTGACTGGAAACATTAAGCTTGTATCAATAGTTGTATAGTCTAGAAAGTTTGACTTCCTGGAAATTAATTGAACATTTCTTTTCCAAGTATGGTAACAGTACCCCCTCATAGAGGATCCAATGGATGAATTAATTCTTTTGTACACTTTGCAGCATGGCGCTTGCCATCTGTGACACCTGGATACACGTTCTCAGCCAGACTTGTTGGCATTTTAAAAACTAAAGTTTTTGGTGTGGTCTTTTCCATCTGAAGATGAGCTACAGGAACTCCAATTTTACTTAGCTGAAAAATAAATCAAATGCACATGATTTATTTGTCTTTGATGCCCAATACGTCAGCTTTAAACTTTACAGTTAACAGCTGCAAGGAGGCACGATGTTGGAGTTTGTATTTCCCAGCCAGTGCCCAGACAGCTGTAAGCTCAAGATCTGAGGTATCTGTTTTCAAGAGTTTCTTCCAAATGCTGAGATCTAGCCTGTTCATTTCATTTTAAGTGAATACCAAATCGTGGTGAAGGATGCAATGGGCATTGGGAGCTTCCACATGGAAGGGTAAAGTTCCCAGGAGTCACCCATCCAGAGATGTGAGTAAGTATGTGCTAAGGCGAGTGTGGACTACAGCAATCATATTTAAGTCAAGGTTTTATCTTCAAGGCTCTTGGAAAACTCCAGATTAAATCCCAACTGCAACAAATCTATGCAAGATGCTACAATTTGCTACAAAAATTTGCTTTTAAAGACCACAAGGAAAGGGAACTTAACATGCAGAAACAAATTACAAATTTCTCATACCATTTTAGAACAGATTTTCAAAGCCACTATTAAAGGGTCACTGACAATTAGAAAATTACTAGAGATTTATTAGAAAACTAGAGTAATGTCTTAAAATCGCTTTCAGATTTTATCCTTCTACACCCTATCAGGTTTTGCAGTGGAAGCGTCATATTTCTCATTGTTTTAATAGGCAGTTCCTGGAGCAGAAAATTCCGATGAGCTCTGGTTGGTTGTGCCTTGGTGACCATTGACATTCTGTGCCTCATATGGTGCAGGTTCTAACAAGAACTAGAAGCATTTCTATTTCTGGAATATTTAAACTTCCCTTCTCTGGGAAGTCTTCCTTTAATGTCTCTTAGTAGATTTCAGAGCTCATAGTAAAAGTACTATTTTAGGTCTCTCCTCTCCACCCAGACACAAAAGATCACAAAACTTGTAGGAATTTAATAAATTTAAGAATTCCACAACTGGCTTTGATATGGCTGCAACTGACCAAAAGTCATTGAGGAGGACAAGAGGAAAGACAAATGGATCTCTGTAGTCATATCAACAGCCAGATATCTGTACGAAATTTAACTAAAAGTAGTTTCTCTGTAAGTTTTCTGTGTGACTGGCCTCCCCAAGCCACAGGATATCCTCATTGAAGGACTACTGTAGGAAACAGGAAAACTGAGTTTAAAAGTTCTGTCAAGGGTCCAAAACACAGTGTATAACACTTGATTATTTTCCCCAGTGAAGTCATCTTGAGCATTGCTTGTCAGGGCTCTTAAATTTGTAAGATTAACCTTGAAATTGCCATGTAATCTCCCACTCTGTTGTTTTGCTAAAGTTTCATCTCTCTTACTTTTCTTCAGGGCTCACATACATCTATAAAGTCTACTCTGTGTGTGAATGTTATGTAGGTACACACACACTTATTGAAAGGTAAAATCCACACTAGTAAATTCTCAGTGGTAGGTTTCTATTTCCAGTATTGCTAACAACTCACACTACATATATGTATATATACATATATATATA
>WEKX01002457.1:105897-134146 GCA_013390025.1 Pitta sordida | reverse complement strand
GACTAGGTCCAATGTCGTGGTTGTTCTGCAGCTGCTGTGTAATGGCACTCAAGACCATCTGTTCCATGACTTTGCATGGGACTGAGGTCAGGCTGACTGGCCTATAGTTGTTAGGATCATCTTTCCTACCCCTCTTGTGGATGGGTGTCACATTGGCCAATTTCCAGTCTTGTGGCACAACACCGGTAAGCCAGGACTTTAGTGACATGGTCTAGCTGGTCTAGCTGGGGGGTGAGGGCTGGATGACCCTGGGCCCCCTCCGGCTCAGAGTGGCCTGCTAGACTGTGAGGCATCTAGGTTGTTATTATACTCTGGGATGTGCTCTTGGTCGCTGTACGGGTATTAGATGGTGAGTTGGACTAGATGATCCTTGTGGGTCCCTTCCAACTCATAATTTTCTGTGATTCTGTGATTCTGTGATTTATCCCTTAATGCCATTAGAGCTTCATCAGTAACAGCTTGGGCTTGTGTTTTCTTTCTTTCAATTACAGCATATTCTTGTTTTCTAACCAAACCTGGTAGCTATGCAACATTCTGGGTCAAGGGATTGCTACCTTTCAACATGACAGACCTCAGCCTTGGAGAATTATCATCTATTTTGAAATGTTTGGAAGTACGAGAGAATCTTGCTCTTTTCCTCCAAGCTTTTGTGTGCACCTGAGCATCAGCACAACCATCAGGCCATCTCCCTCTTGCCTCAGTGCTACCAGATAACAGATTGCTGAAATGAACAAAAGCACACAGAGAATTTAAAGATTATACACTGGGTCAAAACAAGGGTCCATCTATCTCATCTGGCTGCAACAGCTGGAGGGAGAGTCCATGAGAAACAGGATGAGTATAACCCTTACATTGTTATATTTTCCCAGTTTCTAAAAGTCAGAGATTAGGAGCTTGCTGAGCAGAGTCAGTGTTTAACACTCACAAATCTCACTTCTTATAGCCACCCAATTTTATTTTGAAACTCTTCAGATGCTAAACCTCCATGGCATCCTATGGCACTTCTGTAATTTTGTGTGTGCTATATGTAAAAATATTTATTTTTGTTTGGTTTAGGTGTGCTGTTAAAGCTTTCTGCTGGATGATCCTCGTTCTTGTGTTGAGAGAAGCTCTTCTCTGTATCATTCAGGATTTTTACACATCGTAGGCATGTCCTGTTTGGATGTTTTTCCAGTGTTACCAGTCTTCATATATTAAGCTCCATTTGGCATAGATGCCTCTGCTCATCGTTGCTACCTTTCTTTCTGAATGTTTCTAATTCTTCTACATCCTACATCTCTAAGCTGTGGCAGCATTATTAAAATAGTAGTCCATCCCTAATATTCACTTTTTTGAGAATGAAAGGTTATTGGAGAACCCTCCTAAATTGTCCCTCATCTCCAAAACAAAACCATCTATATTTGGTTCTGATCAAAGCATGCTTAGGACTGCACTCCCACAGTGTATTACTTCACATTTATGAAGGATTAATTTTATCTTCCATTTTATCATCTGTTCAGCATGATGCAAACTTTTGAAATTCTGTCTACTTTGGTTTCAATTGGACTAATTACTTCCAAAACACCAGCAAACTTTCCCCTCTCACTGGTCTTCAACTTTTCTAGGTGATTTGTGGTCATTCCCAGCCAGATCCCCCTGGGATTCCCCGAATAACTGCTCCAGGAAAAACAGCAACCATTTATTCCTGCCCGCTGCTCCATCTCCTTTATGCAGTTATTAATGCACAGCAATCTCCCCCTGATGTTAGGTTTCTGTAAGATTGTTTAGGAAAGGATATTTTAGAAAGGTTTAGGAATCCAAAGGTAATTTTTTTTCTCAAGTTGCCCTTGTCTACAAGGGCAACGATCCTTTCAAAGAACTGTACAGGATTTGTGAGGCATAACTTCTTTATTTATGAACCCTGTCCACTATCTCCAGTAAGCTATATATATTCATGTCTACTAATTCTGCTCATTATTATAACTTCCATCAGTCTGCCTCAGCAGGAAGTCAAATTTACCATTCTCTGGTTTCCTGGCTCCCCTCCGGAGATTATTTTAAAAATTGAGGCCACATTTGCCACCTTCCATTACTCTGGAACCTGGGCCAATGTAAGCGATAGGTTACACACTACTGTGAAAAGTTCAGCAATTTTATATTTGAATTCCCTTAAATCCCTCGAGTGATTGTTACCTGCTCCTGGCAATGTGTTGCTACTCACTTTATTGATTTGCTCTAAAACCCCTTTACTGACTGTTCAGTTTGACATAACCACTCAGCCTCACCCCTGTAAATAAAGACTTGTTGTGCAAACTTTCTTAAGCTTCTCTGTGCTGAATCCTGACACAAAGAATTATTTTCCTTTTTTCCTTGTTTCTTTTTCTTTTCCTTTTCTCTTTTTCTTTTTTCTTCCTCTTTTCCCCTTTTCTTTAACAAGCTTCTCTGATTTAATTAACCACCCTTAAAGTGCTGTGATAACATAACTGACTTTTTTAGCATTTTTCTCCTTCTAGAGCATTAAACTTTGGTAGCTTAGACACTACAAACTGTCTTTCCTATGATTCTATCTTGAGCTGTATCTTGTACAGTGGTTTTTTCCTATACAAATCCAGTATTCATCTAGACCAGTTTGGGGACTTTTCAATTTTCTTGAGAAAACACAGTCATTTATGATGTCTACAACTTTTATCTCTGTGTGATGTCCGCAGTGATATTCCCCCATGGTCATGGGGATAAGCGGGACTGAAATTTTCCATTACTGTTCTGTTTCTGGTCCTGGAAGGTGTGGTCACCACCGTGCTCCACTGATGTGGACTGTTGCCCCAGTATTAACCTATAACCCACAATTTCAACCCACAGTGATACCCTAGGAGTTGTTGATGTGGATGACTTAATCATATTATTTGACTGCCAAGGCTTTCTTTAATATAGATACTGTTTTTCCACCAACAGAGAGCTATGCTTTCTGTTTTAGTTTTTATCTTTGTGTTACACTAATTTTCTTTCCTTCCTCCTAGTTCAAGTACAATCTCCTATAGCAATATCTTAATTTATTGCCAAATATTTCCATTAATCTGACTCTGGTTTTTGACTGTTACCTTTTGCCTACAAGCATTGTGTATTTTTTCTCTTATTCTCGTATGCTCTATTTAATTGCAGCTTTATTTGTTCTTCAATATTAAAGAATCACAGAATCAACAAGGTTGGAAAAGACCTTTGAGATCATCAAGTCCAACCTATCACCTTACCTATTACCATACCTATTACTAACCTATTACCTAACACCATCACATCCTCTAAACCATGGCACTCTTTTTAAACACTTCCAGGGAGGGTGACTCCACTAGCTCCCTGGGCAGCCCATTCCAATGGTAAATCACTCTCTCTGTTAAGAACTTCTTCCTAATGTCCTAACTAAACCTCTTGTTCTGTCACTGGTAGGCTGAGAGAAGAGACTAGCCCCCACTTGGCTACAACCTCCTTTCAGGGAGGTGTAGAGAGCGATAAGGTCTCCCCTCAGCCTCCTCTTCTCCAGACTGAACAACCCCAGCTCCCTCAGCCACTCTTCACAGGGCTTGTGCTCCAGTCCCTTCACCAGCCTTGTCGCCCTTCTCTGGAGCATCTCAACATCTTTCTTAAACTGAGGGCACCAGAACTGGACACAGTACTCAAGGTGTGTTCTAACGAGTGCTGAGTACAGAGGGAGAATAACGTCCCTAGTCCTGCTGGCCACACTATTCCTGATACAGGCTAAGATGTCATTGGCCTTCCTGGCCACCTGGGCACACTGCTGACTCGTGTTAAGTTTCCTGTCAACCAGCACCCCCAGGTCCCTTTCTGCCTGGCCACTCTCCAGCCACTCTGTCCCCAACCTATAGCTCTGCATGGGGCTGTTGTGGTCAACGTGAAGAACCCAGTACTTGGACTCATTAAATTGTTCAGTGGTTTTACTGATCTCTTTTACATATTCTTTTTCCAGAAAAGAGACATTTTGTCTTTTCCCCTATGGAAGATGAATCATCCTAAATTGTGTGTGATCATTGATTTTTCATCTTTTTTTCACTCTTACACATCTATAGCCTTTTAAAGTGAAGTTTCTGAAACTTATTTTCACTTGCAATACAAAGAATTACATTAGGCTTACATCGACTTCAGCAGAGTAGTTCCTCCTTCTGGCCTTGATCCTGTCAAGTGATCTGGTTCGGAGAAGGCAGAATCTGTTCCAGCATGGAGTCCTGCTTGGCCATGGGGTGCTGGGAGAAGGTGGGCTCCTTACTGGAGGTGGAGGTCTTGCAGGGGTACCAGTAAGAACTCATCTCAGTGCTGTTAATTTTCCCAGTGGGAATAATTTTTCATGTTCTTACCAGAATTCCTCAGTCCAGAGCAATAAAAAATATACATAATTACTATTTCACTGTTATTTTTAGTTGTAGAGTATTTTTAATGACAAACACATTTAAAATGTGTATGTACATATGTGTACCCACACACGGATTTGTGGATGTAAAGCATATACGAGCACACTTATATACGTGTGCTGGCCCTCATGCAAAGAAAACCACTAATTATACCTTGGAAAAGGAGAATAGAAAAAGAAATAAACTTTTTCCAGGCGCTTCATACTGAGTCTGAAGAAAAGTCTCCAGATGTCAATTTTCTTATAGCAATTTATTTAATCTGTTCCCGGTTTAGCTCATTTTGGGGTAATTTTGCACAAATTGTGTGTGTCTATATGTACATATGTATGCATTTCTAACAAGTATACATAACCATATATATGTTAATTTATCTATGTATCTTTGAACTCAACACTTTTTCATGGGCAATATTCCTTTTTAATGCAAAGGTAAACTAAACCTAGCATATACTTAGAGACCTGAAAGAATGCTATTTTGTTTTGAAGACAAAGGGTATTTTTCAGAGCATACCTTAAACACAAATGTTGAAGCCTGTGGTGTGTGAGCCTAAAGTTGCATACATTGGGAGGGAAATAAAATTCTCCCAAATTCTTCATGAAAACAGAGCTAGCAAGGTAAGAAAGGGAAAAATGTTCAAAAAAACCCAGCACAGGACTGAGACAGGGAAGTATAACAACTTGAGTCTGTGAGATTAAATTCTTAGGTGCTTTGAAACCAAAGAGAGATTTGTCTTGCTCAGCTTGTGTTTGTTTAGTTGTCCGTACATGGTTCAAGTGCAGAAGTGAGCCACAAGGTTGTGATAAGGCAGAGAAGTTTGCATAAAATCATTGTCAGCAACAGGCAAAAAGCATCTCAGGATCCTAAGGACCTTTGAATACAGCACTAGGCAATTACATGACAAAAGTCTAAATAAATTTTAAAAATTAAAATTGTTATTTTCCTTGTTAAGGTAGCTTAAATGCATTTAAAGAATCATCATGACCTATAGTAACTCTTCATATTACACTATTCAAAAATTTAGATTGTATAAGGAATGTTATTTAGCTAGTATGTATATATTTTCTTAAATTAAATTTATATAAAAATCAATTCACTCATGAAATCACCAGCTGAGCTCTGGGAAGAGATTTTACTAAAGCATGAAATTTCTTTCTGGCCATCTGTAGTCTCTTCTGGTGAAAGAGTGTTTTCTTGCTATCAGATGTGCTCAATATAATAGCTACTTCAATAATGTAGTAGAACTTGGGAAATAGGTTGAGATTTGAAAAAGGCCAGGCTTCCTCTCCCAATGTATAAAAATGAGGTGTGAGAGGATGACATCTATTAGTTCTAAAATGCTGAAAAACATGCTGATCAGAAACCATTAATTTGGTTAAATTTCAATGAATAATACTTTCTTTGCCTAAGGTATCATTTTCTTATAAATGTCTAGCATGTTCAAATTAAAACTTTTCTTCTTCATTCAACCACAAGAATTGTATTTTTAAGCCATATATTTAATGTGTATGTATCGTCCTGGCTACCAAAAAGGAAATACGTACCATTAGTAGTTATGGGCTACTTTTAGTAACATCTTTCTAGCTACCAACCTGTGAGAATCTGTCTGTGAGTAGGAAAATAAATCTAAAATCCAAATACGACTAGAAAGTCAAAATCAAATTAAAGAGGAATGTTTTATTTATTATTAAAATTAGGCTATTTTAAGTCATCCTGTGTTGTCCTGGCATGGACAGCACAAGAGCTCATCCCTAGACAGGTTCAAAGACAACTGGTGTGCCCTGCAATGGGCTGAGCACTGGAGAGCCTGTCTGGGAGCGCAGGCTTGCTGCTTGACATGCTAGTCAGCAAAGCTTCTGACTTTTCCTGTATAACATCTGTCGGTCCCGAAATAACCAGAAGATAGATGATCAAGCTAAGAACTGAGTTAAAGATTGTGCAGCCTTTAAAGACCCCTATGTATTAGAAAATTTGGGTTTGGACTTTAAATTTAGTACAAAGACACAAATTGTAATTTATAAGGTTATTGGATTCCATATTGTTTTCAGAAGAGTTGGTGGGTTTTATTATGTATATAGAGAGCTATTTGGCAGTCAGAGGATGCCTTGACCTCCATTCCCCAGTCCAGCTCAAACACTTTCATTCTGCTGTGTTAATAATTTTGGGGGAGTTTCTTCAGGTAGTACTTGATTAAAACATGCCTTCTTCAAAGCTTTGCACTTCTGATGTGAAGACATCAAGAGATGAAAACTTCACCATGCCCATGGTCCAATGTTAAACAACCTCATTAGCCAAAATCTGAATTTTATGTCTGAGTTTATATTGCTTTGACATCCAGCCACTGAACTATTTTCATCTCCTGAAAGCATTTATATGTTATAATATATTATTTACACGTGCTTTCCTGCCTAACATTCTCTTGCTAATAAGTCCCCTGTTACAGGAGTCAGGACAGACATTGACACATTTGTACCTTGTGTGACAAAGCAAACACCATACTTACATATGTAGATGAGGAGGCAGAGTGTTATTCTTGATAAAAGAACTATGTTAAAGAGCACAGCTTATTATTATTGCTTTCTGTACTCAAACAAAAGGACAAATCAACTGCAGAGTAGCCCAGACACTACCGGGGAAGGTGCAGCTCCCCGGACACATGTTGCTACTGCTTCAACCCCAGACTTGCTGCTTTCCATCTGTTTTCTGAAACTGTAGATAAGAAACTTGTTCAAAATGGATTGCTGAAGTTTATTTATTGTAATTCACTAAACTTCCCCTTTTAAGCTCTTTAAACAAGGAGGCACTTCATAGCAAACTTCTGTTGGTTCCTCAGTCAAACACTTTGACCTTTCGCAGCTCGGCTGTGATTGAAGAGTATTGTTTGAGCCTGAAAAGCTCCTACGGAATGTCAGTTACTGACCCACGTGTCACAGGGAATAACTCAGGCAGCCCTTGTCTCTCCACTCTGCTTGCTGGTTTCCCTTGGCTGGTTTAGTTGCTCTGTTCCCCAGAGTATAAATCTCTCTGCAAAGCCACCCAAATTAGTGCCAAGCATGCATGTCACCTGGCATTGCAGCCTTTTAGGAAACCACCTTTTTACTTGACAAACAATAGAGGATTCTTTGTCTTATTTTCCCCCCTGGCAAGGCATGTGACTAGGGGAGGGGCCTGAGGCCCTATAACTACAGCTGATGGGCTCACAGAAGAGGGTTCATGGACCTTCTGGACTGGGGAAGTCTCATTTTCATCTCTGATCTCTACCGCCACCATTTTGCCCAGGACCATGTGGACTTTTGAGTCCTCATCTCAGCACAGCTTTTCCCCTGCCAACCGCTGGATCTCCCTGCAGCCCCTTGGACATTTCAGGAAAGGACAGTGGCTGTTACTCCACTGGTTTGCCTACCCTGGACCCAATTCCCCTGCCCCTGGAAACCCGGGGGTGCCCTGGTCTCCCTTGAACTTGGTCCCCCTCCTCATTTTTGGGGGGGGTTGGTTTCCAGCTATCTTCAGTCATAATTTTTTCCCCCCATTGTTATTGTTGTTGTTCAAACATATATATATATATTTAATTTTTTCCTTTCTCCCAGTAAAGTTCTTATTTCTCTATTATTCAGATATCACTAAATTCAATACATAATCTGTCTTAATTGACAACAGGACAATTATGTATTAGTCCTACCATATTTTCTCCAGCAATGGTTTGAAGGGAGGAAAATCCAGGTCTTTTCCACTTCAGCTAAGGCAAGGTAAAGAATGGATAGGGAGTTAAATAAGAATAATCTCTAAACTCTGATTTCAGCTATCAAAAGGGTCAGCGGGGTTTGTTGCTCTTCAGGCCCAGGCTCTTCAGCATAGTCTGGAGAAGCGGGACTGAATGAGAAAATTAGTCCTTTGCCAATTAGTCACAGCAATGGCAAGGTTTATCTCCTGTCCTGAGGAAGTACAGGAGCCTGGAGGAAACAGAGTTTTCCTTTGGTCAGGAGCAGGTCTCTGGCCACAACAAACACCTCTGAGCCCTGAGAACTGCTAAAGGAGTTTTCTGGGACTCCCTGTAAATGAGATTTCAGACCGTTGTCCACAATTCTACTCCATTATGCTTCTTTTATTACAATCTTATTACATGAAAGTTGAGCGTTAAACTAGCAAAAAGCCACTGGAGTGGAGTGAGAAATTGGGATCCTCCCATTTTTATGGATGTAATTATACCACAAGCCAAAGTGTGGGTTTTCAGATTCTGAAGCAACATACACATAAAGCCTTAGGCTTTATGTATATGTTGCTGTGGCACAGCTATAGGTTCAATGCTGTCTCACTAGGTGGTATACTGGCAAGACACAGCAAAATCATCTGACTCTCAGGAGAGCTTATGGAACAAGTAGACAAAAAAACTCCATAAAGTGCATTTGTCTGACAATTCCCCTTGCTGCTGAAGGGTTTCCACCTTGTCTTATGGGTGGTTGGCACCCTCTGTCCGAAAGAAGGGGAAGAGAGGAGGAAAAGAATATATGAAAGCAAGGAGGAGCACAACAGTGCAAGATATGACCACTCCCTTCGCACTCTGAGAGCAACTGCTCCTCCCTGAGCACAGGGGATTTGTGATTATGCAATATGAAAAATGAATATCATGGTTTGGGCAGTGGTGCAGGGACATGCCCCTGAGGTGGCTTTGCAGCAATGAGGAGGGTGGCTGGAAGGGCCAAGGGAAGCTGCTTGTTCTGCTGATGCCCAAGGCCAACCCTTGATGGACAGACACCAAAGCAAGCCTTTGTGGAGAAGCATCAGCAGAAATGTTTGGTTGTTTTGTTTCCTGAGGAAAGGAATGTCTTTCTCAGGATGTTCTGCCAACTTCCAAGAATGGTGTTAAATGCCACCATGATTGCCTTGAGACAGAAGAGTATCATTGTGCTCTAGGTTAATTATAATTGACATTTGAATAAAAAATCCTCCATTCCTCACCCCACTGATCCCTTTGCTATTTGATTCCAGTGTGTGCATCTAAAATTAGGTCTCTGAAAGTACGTGTAGTTCATGGCAGGGGTTGTAAATGGTATATTTTCCTAAGCCTGTTGCTCTAGAGGGTTATGTTTTGCCATCTTATGACTTGGCTCGTGGCCAGAATTGCATCTGCGTAAATTTAGGACTTGAAAGCTCAGTAATATACAGGGAGTTCAACAACAAAAGAGCTGAAGAAATTCCACTGAAGCATATCAAGTTCATTTAAACAAAGAGCATTGTTATTTAACCCTTGCATTTGTGCTACTAAGAATATGGGAAAAAAATCCTCAGCAGTCAACAATCTACATGGGGTTCAGTGTAGTATTTTCCTCTCCTGAGGTTTCCTTGAAACACCTTTGTGGACATTTTGATGCATCATGTAATATCAGTTTGCACTGCATGGGTAGTGGTGGGACTTGCTGTCACTCTGTGCACCGGGGAGAGGGGAAGTTGCCTTCTCCTTCACTGCAAACAGTCCAAGCACCCCATATTGCCAGCATCTTCAGAACATGGCAGCTAATTATTTTTGTATTTTTTAAATTATTATCCATTACCAGTAAAGAAAAAATAGTTCACCACACCATCTGCACAAAGAATACAAGTGTTGTGTAGTCAAGGATTTGGCTTTGGATCACGTATCAATGGGCGATTCCCTAAAGAGCATCTCAAAATAAAACTAGGCTATTACAAGAAACAGTGTTCTATTTTTGTCGTGAGTTTTCTAATTTTAGTTCCCACTGTGGGCTCCTGGACTCCTGTAAGTTTTAGACCAGAAATGGGTTGATAATAAGGAATGAGATTTTCCCAAGCAATCTGTCTTCTATGATTCAGAGCTTGTTTACTTGGAGGAGGTAGCCATGTTTATACTATGGGTATAGCTCCCAATCCTTTGGCATTCATCATGTGTCTGTCTATAATACACACCATTGTGCAGTTTATGTTGATCTCTTTGGTAGCAGATTACCACAAACTGTGAAAAAGCACTTGCAGCAAGGAATAAGGATGAGGTACACTTGCTCGTGTTTTCTCACTCCCATCGTGTTCCTGCCTGTCCATCCTGCTTTTCCTCTGATGTCAGGGTAACAGCGCTGTCATTCAATCTCCCTAGTGTGTGGCATGCACTAATGTCCTCTGAGATGCTATATTAGATCTAAGCTTGCCTTTTTAGGGTTACACTCTACTCCCTGCATTTTAGCAGCTCTTTACTGTGGCACCATTCTTGTCATTCCTTCTGGTATTTTTGTTTTTGAGTTTCTCCACATCCTGTCATTAAGTGATTTCTTGAAGCCACACTATCTGCCCCTGCTATTTTCTTTCCCTCTGAGCACTTGTCTTTGTCTACCATCTCAGCTAAGATAACCAGGATAATGATTTGGTGTTTACAATTGCTAAAAAAAAGTGAAAACTGTAGAGGATTTAGGCATACCAGTGGTGTGATTTCACTACCAAATCATTGATGGAAGCAGCATGGCCCAAAGGAAAAAGGCTGGCCAGAAAGGCTGGACTTTTACCCTCCAGTTCCTGTGAGACCCAGAGCAATTGCTTAAATCACTATCCTCTGGTTTCCCCAGCTGTCAGATGAAGCTGATGGGGTGCCACTAGGCTGTGGAAAGAGGCACTATAAGTGGCAGATAATTATTAGAATTGCTTTCTTGATTTCAGGCCATGACATTTCATCTCTCTGGAGATAGAGGTTAGGGAGGGGGTTCATGAGAAGGAAATTCCACATTGCTTGAAGGCATAGATGGCATTTCCATTACTGATGGAGAAGTGTGTAAAATAAATAAATCACACATGAATGGATTTATTTATTAATTTTCTGCCTTTCTATCTCACTGGTTTGAATTGTTCTCATGTGTTTATTTTGTTAGGTAGAAACCCCCTGAGATTTGCAAATGCAGCTTTTGTTTGTGATTACTTGTATCGTTCCACTTCAATGGAAGGCTGAGCTTTTGACTACAACTCTTCACTACCTCTAGCCCTTCCCTGGAGCTTTAGAGGACATCACCAGCCCAGATGGGCTCTGTGCATGGCTTAGGGTTTGGAGGAGGCCTTATGTCCCTCTGGGCACCGCCAAGCATGAATCCTACCATTGCCTCTTGGTCTAACAAGGATGAGCTACACCTGTGAGCTACACAGGCTTGCACTGTGGAGATCTCAGGTCTCTGCTCACTCGAGGGGATGTACTACTACTTTGCCGCCTGTCCCACCTCCAGCATCAGCCCTCCATAGCATCATGCACTCAAAGACACATGTACCGGTGCTTCTGGTGTGAAGATAAGAGCATGTAAAAGCATTAAGAGACTCCAATAGGAGGAGACCTACCATTCTGGGGAAAATCATAACCCTGAGATTAGCTCAGTTGATGAGATCATGGTGCCAATAATGTCAAGGTTTTGTGTTTGATCCCTGTATGGGCCATTCACTTAAGAATCAGACTTAATCCTTATGGGTCCCTTCCAACTCAGAATACTCTGCAAACAGGGATCTGTTAGGTGGTGTGGTGCTAGTGTGCGGATGTCCTATTGTCTTTTTCTCACCACCATGTAGCATGACACACCTGCTGGGCTTGTTGATTGTGCTCCTGCCACAGCAGACTGTGTGCATTCCCACCCAAACATCTTGGAGTTGCCACTTTCTGGGCTTGCATACTAAGGGCAATATGCCCATAAACAACTCTCCCTCTCCTTGCAGAGGGGCTGAGTCCCACTTCTGCAGCACTGAGTGGCCATAGTCCCTCTTCCAGCCCAGAGTCCACTGCCCAGGTTGATCTAGTCTCCGTTTACCACTTACAGTGCTTGTGGTCCTTAGGACCCTAAGGCTTTTCCATGATGCATATTGAGACACAGGAAGGGCTACTGGGATCTTTCATGTTTCTTGGATAGATCCAGCTTACTCTATGTGCACCAGATGATACTTATCCTCTGACTGGGCTGTTCTATATTATACAGAATTATACAGAATTACTATTTCGGTTGGAAAAGACCATAAAGGTCATCCAGTCCCACCATAGTCTAACCTCACCCAACTAACACACCTATCCTAAGGCCTAATACCTGATACCCCGCCTGCCGTAACCTGATATCTGGCCAAATTATCAAATTTATTTTTCCCATCTAGACAAGATTGCCATGAAGAAGAATAGGATATTTCTTAGAAAGTCTTTATACAAACTCAGTATTGGGAAAAGGAATGGGCCATGTGCCTCATGGGTCTGCAAGAAGTGTCAGGAGGAGGCAAGTAGATAAACATAATCCCTGAGGGTGGGCAGGAGGAGATAGAAAGAGACTTTGCAGAAACCATGCAGAGCCAGGACCCCAAACACTGCATTTGGAAAGGAGAGCTGGAGACAGCGGAAATGGATGGAAGCTTGCAAGATGAATGAGAAAGGCTGCATCATTTGAAGCATCCTATGTGTGCCCTTCTTGGCCCGTGGTTCTGCAGTTACAGAACCAGTACATTGCCTGGTGAGTGGGGAAGAGACACTTCAGGGAAGTGTTGCTGCCTGGCTAGCTCTCAACCAAGCATCTGCATGGAGAAGCACAGAAGATCAGTCATGCTGGAGACACCCTGCTGCAGGAGACAGAAATCTCTATCTGCCTACCTGACCCATGGAGTCTGCGGAAATGACCAAAGGTTTGCAGGTTCACAGATTATTCTGAGTTGGAAGGGACACACAGGATCATCTGGTCCAACTCCCTAGCGAACACCCACCCAGGGGTCAGGCCCACAAGCGTGGAACCACGGGCACCACGCTCCATCCATCCAAGCCTCCCACCATCTAGACCATGTCACTCTGGGATGGCAACTCCACCACTTCCCTGGGCAGACCATTCCAATGAGAGATCACTCTCTCTGTGAAAAACCTCTTCCTAACATCCTAAACCTCCCCTGGCATAGTTTGAGGTTATGTCCTCTTGTTCTGGTGTCGTCAGCCTNTCAATAAAGATATTGAACAGTGCCGGGCCTAACACTGACCCCTGTGGGACTCCACTAGTGACTGGCTGCCAGCTGGATGTGGCACCATTCACCATCACTCTCTGAGTTTGTCCATCCAATCAGTTCCTAATCCAACATAAAATGCTTCTGTCCAGTCCATGCTCTGAGAGTTTTTCCTGAAGCTTATTATGGGAAGCTGTGTCAAAGGCTTTGCTAAGGTCCAAGTACACTACATCCATGGCCTTTTTATCATCAGCTAGGTGAGTCACCAGATCATAAAAGGAGATTAGGTTGGTCAGGCAAGACCTGCCTCTCCGAAATCCATGCTGACTAGTTCTAATGTCATGGTCATTTTGCAGTTGCTGCATAATAGCACACAAGACTATCTGTTCCATGACTGCTTGGGACCGAGGTCAGGCTAACAGGTCTGTAATTACTCAGATCATCTTTTCTGCCCTTCTTGTGGATGTTCTGGCCTTGGACTGTTACCTTAGCTGCTCTTTCACATGGGCACCAACATTACTGCTAGGGACTTCAAGCATACCAGGAGCACCTACATGGATTTTAGGGTGCTGACTAAGGGCATGAGGGTTCAGGTTGTGCCTTCTCAGTCTGGTTGGTCAAGAGGAACTACAACACCATAGGACTACCTGGTACATGTTGGGACAACTCACACAACTGGAGTGCTGTGTTGGCCAGATACCAGGCCTTCAGCAAAGACAGGCAATGAGACCAGTGGGTGTGGATGCATATATGTGACAGAGTGGCTCTGATACATGGAGTTCTTCAGTAGGCTGGACAGAGCTTGTAGGTCAGGGCAAGTAATCAGATTTGGTTTCAGTCTGGAGGGAATTTGATAATGACCACTTAATTGAGGTGACGAAGAAGATGAAGCCTTCTTTAAAGAACTGGAAGGTCTTTCTGGATCACATCATCTGCCTCTTTTGGAAGATTTTAACTTCCCTGATGTATGCTGGAAGAGCACTAGAGAAGAATATAGGCAAGCTAAGAGGTTTCCAGAAGATGTCAACTCCCACTGTTTCACACAGCTACTAGGTAAGACAATTTGAGATTGTACACATTCTAGACTTGTGCTAATAAAGCATTCACAATGTTTGTTTGGGCAAATAATAATGTCCGACTTAGTTGTGGAGACACTGAAACAGTGGATTTAAAGATACTGAAGGAAATGAGTAAGACAAGGAGCAGATTAAAGACTATGGACTTCAGGAGAACAGACTTCATTTTCTTCAAAACACTGAAGGCTGGATCAGGTAGAAACCATCTCTAAAGGCCAAAAAAGTTCATTGAAAGTGGTAAGTCATTACTGACAACCCCTTCCAAACATAAAATCATTCCAAGTGTGCAGCAAAACAAGCAGATGTAACAGGATGACGGCTTGACTCGTTAGGGAGCTCATGTCTGAGCTACAATGTAGAGACTAGAGGTAGGGACAAACTTTTTCTCCATCAGGACCATAAAGTAGTGGCTGCCCAGAGAGGCTGTGCAGTCTCCATCCTTGAAAGTTTTAAGGCCCCAGGTGGCTGAAATCCTGAGCAACATGATTTAATCTTAGACCTAGCCCTGCTTTGAACAAAAGGTTGTACTAGAAGCCTTCTGAGGTCCTTTGAAGCCTGAGTGGTTCTGTCATTATGTGAAATAGTTAACTTGGTAAGACTACCTAGTTCTTTATCATCTATGCCATTCTGACCATTGCAGCCAAGTGAATTTCCAGCATAACATGTGGAGTCAGTGAGAGTCTAAAGCTCTCTTTTAGTCTTTTTATGTACACATTCAGGAAGGCAGCAGAAGTCTGTATGTTGCAGGTACTAATAACACTGCCAAAGACTGTTGGCATGATGTACAAATGCCAATATACATGTACTCATTTTCTGTCTTTGTACAGAAGTAGTTATATAAGAGCTACCAATAGTTGAAAGGCATATTTTGGTTTAAAAATACAGAGTCATGGCATCACTGATGTTATGAAGAGAAACTAAACAAGGTGGTTATAACTGCCCTCAGCATTCTGTATCAAAAATCAGATCTTTTTCCTAGAACAGCCCTTCATGAAGTGGTGAGTAGTGTTTGTTTTTTGAGAATGATGGAGTAAAGCTTCATATCAGTCCAATCTTTTTATATTTGGAGATTAGCTTATCTTATTGGGCAGGTTGCCAAAAGTGATTACAGCTGCAGAAACTCTACATTTGAACAAGGATTTTATCAAGTCACTCACATCTGGAAAAATGCCAAGAAAAATAGTGACTGAAGAGAGTGGAAATCATGCCTCAATAATAGGATGAGAAGCTGTGGAATAATTATTCAAAAGCTATATGAATTTATGTGTACATCTGCCAGGTGACCAAAATTGCCATCTGAATAAGGCATTATCCACAGTTAGACCACATTTAGCTAAACAAATCTTTCTACTAGGCATAATTTGACATTTTCCATCCTTATAGCTTTTCTGTCAAGTGTGGATACCCCAAGAGGACTGTAAATTCATACACTAACTTAATACACCCTAGCCTCCCCTTTGTAGACAAGCCCTTAGAAGCACAGGTACCTTCACCAGAATGAATGGAATACTGCCTATTTCAATGCTACAAGATGAGGAAGTGATTCAGTGGTCACTGCAAACAAAAGTGGGTAAATACACCACTGAGTATTGCAGTAGATTACTTAATTTAGTAATTAAGGCATCCATTACATTTGGATTGTTTAGCCAAAACCCGCAGAAATAGATCCATAGGCATCCACTTCATATATCAATATGCACTCTGCGCAGTGTATGAGAGCACTGTGTGCAAAAGTACTTTCTCAAGCACTACTGAAGGCTCTTTTTCCACTAATGTGAGGGCAGGGGAAAAAGGATACAAGACTTTTTCCATGCCAGTTGTGTTCCACAAAAGAGCTGTCCCCAGTCATAAGCGTCAGGCACCCAGAACATCTGGCATCTTCCTAGGGACATTAATCACTGCTGGTAAGGAGCACAAGCATCAGCAGGAGGGGTTCCATTCACAGGACCAGAGGAGCACTCTTTGAAATGAAGCTGCTCCAGCCTGCTTTTTGCTAATACTCCAGGAGGAAGTCTGCACCAGCTGGAATTCCTACAAGGANTGTAGGGCTGGATGACACTGGGCCCCTTCCGGCTCGGAGTGGCCTGCCAGATTGTGAGGCATCTAGGTTGTTATTATGCTCTGGGATGTGCTCTTGGTCTCTGTACGGGTATTAGATGGTGAGTTGGACTAGATGATCCTTGTGGGTCCCTTCCAACTCATAATTTTCTGTGATTCTGTGTGATTCTGTGACTGTAAAAAAACATGTTCGTAGTTGGTTTCAGGCCATAGTCTGCATCTGCATAGCGAGCTGCTGTTTGCACGTGGGTAAACGCAGGATCTGTATTCCCTTTTCTTGTTTTGATAGTCTGTGAGCTTACAGAGTGAACCCTCAATTCAGATGTAGCTGGAAAAGACTGCCTTTTGAAAGAAAAGTTCTCATTTTGTTAATTTCTTTTGGAGTGTACTACCTGGAGTAAAGCATTTACAAGTGTCAGGCTTTCAATTAATTTCACTCGCATAACAATTCACAATGTAGAGATGGAAAATTTGGCCAGGTCATCTATTTTATCTGCCAGTATAACATTCCAAAAAAAAGGGATACAGGTTGCTTTTCATTTGCTTGTTCAATTATTTGTTATATGTGAAAAATAATTTCTGTGATATTTTGGTGCTACTTGAGCTCCCATAGATTGCAGTAGGTATACAAAATGGGAGTGTGCACACACATGTGCATCAGCAGAAAGAACCAACAGGAGGGAGAAAACAAAAATTAAATGCTTTATATGCATAAGGCATGTCTACACATATTAGTAGAGACAGATGGGGGCTCCTCTGCAGGGCACATTAACTTGGGCACAGAGCTGCAGGAAAATGGCTTGATGGCTTCCAGACTAGAACAGATTCCCATTTGTTCAGCTTAAATCATGGCAGATATGTGTACTTGTTTGGGCTCATCCATGTAGGCATGCCCAAACTTACCTCCAGACTTTCAAAATATCCCTGGAATGGAAAGGAACTTTTCCAGTAAGGAACTAAAATAAATATTTGCTGGGATAACATGCGCACTTGCATTTGAAGTGGAGAAAGACAAAAAGGACAGTAGAAACAAAAATTAGATAATGATGAAACAGGTTGTTTAAATAGAACTCATTTATCAGGAAACCATGGCAGATCTCCAGCCCAGAACCAGTCTTTTACTTCCAAAATGAAGAGGGACATGAAATATAAAGAGGAAAATCTAGCAGAGTTCAAAGAAGAGTGCAGAAGGAGGAGAAAAGGCAAAAATTAATTCCCTTTCTGAGGCTTACAACCTGAGTTTTGTGTACCTTGGATGCCACTGGCAGTGTTTGTCTCCTTTTCTGCTCTCTGATTTTTGGGGAAGAGAAAGTGTAAAGTCATCATGAATCATGATCCTTAAACAAATTTACATTAAAGCACCTAATCAGAGCCAAGGGTCCATGCCATGGTCTGTATGAAGTCTCTTCCAGAAGTTGCATTTAGAGTGGTTAGAAAGGAAACTTAAACTTAGGGTAAGTGACATGAATTACACCCTATGGTTCGTGTCTCTTTCCTTCTATTGACTGTAGCAGATGAGTAGCTTAATCTTAATCATGTGATGTCAGGAAAAGCAGTAAATAGTGTTCATGGAAAATTCTGCACACACTGGATCCACCTTTGTCTCTGCTGTAAACCTAGAAGTATCTCACATGTCAGTGAGGATCAATATTATCTGCAAATTCTGTACCTAATTGAAAGGTCTCAAATGAATGTCCTCAGTTAAGGCAGAATTCAGGGCCAGTATTGCTGGAAGAGGCAGACTCGCTTTTGACCAGCTGCTCATCTTGCACACCACATTCCTTGTCTGAATAAGTATTTCAGTCTATTGACTTTTATTTATTTTTATGCTGGTGCTAACACTCAGAGACTGATAGAAAATTGCAACTTGTGTCATGTGTTTCCTTTGCTTACACAGATATTGTGTGATCAAATTACCAACACCGCCCCTCCCCCTCCTTTGCACTTGCTCCTTTTAAGAATTGTAATTTAGGCTTTTTCCACTACCTAGCTTAGTAATGTTTAAAGGTCAGATTCACCTCCAGGTTTCCTTTAACAAACAAAATCTGTCTGTGATGTAATTTGAGACACACTGATATACACGGTAGTGCATATTCAAATAGTTCCTGGCAAACAGAACTGACACTTGCTGGTTCTGTTTCTCACCACTTACTCAACTAAATGTGACTGAAAGAGTGGCAGATGTAGTGGTATTCTTGATCGTTCCTATGTATGCTCTGAGCAAGGGCTGAACAGAAGTGTCAAATGCTTACCAACGTATGAGGATCAATACACATTATAGGTCTGTATGCCTCCCTCCTGCTCGTCTCATAAATTAACTTCTTATGTTAGAGAAAATTAACAATAATAAGCATGCCAAAAACAAAGGCCTTAATAATGTGATAGAGTGACCATGCTTTCCCCTTCATCCCATAGTGGGGGATTAAAAAATCTCAGTGCTGTGATGCCTTTTCAGGTAAGAAAAAGACTGTGAGGCTGGCTTGGTAAAAAGACTAACATGGAAAGGGAAAAAAAATTGCTGTATACTGTGAAGATGGTAAGCATTCAAATACCTGGCTAAAAATGCCAATAAAATGCATCAAGCACAGGAAAGGGAAATCACATCCACAGGAGCAGCTAATTACGTGGCTTGGCTGTAACAGCCTGAAGTCATCACTGTGCAGTGGGGACGAGCAGTCCAGGCCTACATTACGGCTTCTTGTGTATATGACTGGTAAAGACTGACCATGGTTAATCGCAGTTCTTATCCACTGTTCTAACCTAGGTGACTGCTGGTGCCCTTTGGGAACAGAGGGAACATTCATCAATGACTCTTTGCAGTGACTCTCCACCCTCGTTCCTGGAGCAAGCTCTGTGAAAAGTCACCAAAAGAATAACATCGTGATGTCATGATCACTCAAAATGGGGACCAACTGTGATTAGGATATGGCTATCACCTGAAAATATTAGACTATTAGAATAACTAATATTAATGTATTCCAGTTGGGCTAGACCAGCTATGTCAGAGATTATTGCAGTTTAAAAAAATAAAACAAGAAGTCTGATTCTCCAGGAATTTTATTTTTTTTAATGAGTGTTTCATTTATACAGTCCAGACTTTAGTATCCTGCACAGCCACAAGACGACTAGGTCTACCTCAAACTGATCAAAATGGAATTTTTCCATTGGGTTCAGTGTTTAGTTGACTATCCAAACATCTGTTTTGTGGTTTGTTCAACCTTATACGTCAATATGATGTTAATCTCCTTTATACAGAAAAGCTGAAGCAGTGCCAATGATTTAACTTCCTAGGAAGATGGAAGATCCTTTCTCAAGCTGTAAATCCTTCTGGCATATGCCCAAAGTGAAAAATGTAAATCACCAGAGTGGAAACATGGCAAACATGATTTTCTGTCTAAACAAGGGCAGTCTTAGCTTTGGAAATTAATCAGGGCTCTTTATTAAAAACACCTTCAATTACAATGAAGACAAATCTCCCTGAAAATTACTTTGGAAATTAATCAGTGTCTTCCTTACATATTTTTTCCAGTAATTTTCTGGGAGATTTGTCTTCATTGCCATTGAAGGTGTTTCTAAGTAATGAAAAAATCTCTTCATGAATAGAGCCAGCAAAAGCATTTTTAATGCATTGTAAGCTTTCTTCCTCTATGGTTTTTTTCTAAATAATCGCATTCCTTCCTTTCCCTGAAACCAAATTTTTAGTTTGTGTAGAGGTGGACAGAGTGAGGGGTTAGGGGCAAAGGAATTTAAAGGCACCTTTCCTGTCCCCATGGACAGCCTTGTCCCTCTTAGGAAGAAACCACGTGCATTTAGATCCAGTCCTACAGATATGACCAAAATTCCCAATAAATGATAAAATTTAACTCTCCATACCCTCACCTAACTTCTTCATTCCCTGCAATTTTCTCCAAAAAATGAAAAGGGTGGTTTCTTTTAACTGGAACTCCTTCACCTCATAAAATCTAAGAAATGTCCTGAGCAAGTTTTGTCATCCATGATATAATGCAATGCTAAAGCAGAGCTGGACAGTTTGGGAGTACACACTGAGGGCTTGGGCAAAGGGAAGTCTGGAGGGACTCTAAAAATAAAGCAAGACTTTTGCAGAGTTTTGGAGTGAAAATGGAGTACTTGAAGCAAATTAAGGAAGCACAGCAGTATCTGCAGGGAAGCCGTGCAGGAGAGGAACAGACAAAAGGAGCAGATGGAGAGCAGCAGAGAGGGAGGGACATGAGTGGCAGGGTGAGGTAGGAGTGCAGGGAAGGTGTGGAGGAAGGGAATTTGGAGACCACATGCTGCCATAAAGCTGCAGTTTTGTCAGAAAGCCTTGGAAGTCCGGAAGGGCAAACAAAAGTAGATGAATGTAGCGGGAAGTGGGTTTGTAAGCAAAAAGTTTGGAAATTGCTGCCAAAACATTATTGAAGTTTAGGAACAGAAATGCAGTTTCTGCTCTGTTTCAGTCTGGAAACCTTGTCATGTCCTCCATAAATTCTGGCAGCAAATGCTTCAGGGAAAGATGCAAGAGCTGTAAGTGGGTACAGAGGAAAAAGCAGCTGTGCTCAGGTTGGGTGGAAGAGCGCACTGCATTGCTCTGACACCACCAGTGGTCAGAAACATAGGCCACATGGTAGAGCTGATCTGGGGAGCTCAGAGGGCTTCCTTAGCTCTCACATAAGACATACTCACCTTGTGAGATTAAACCACTTCAGCACCACATGAGTCACCCTGACAATGTATTGTTAAGAGACTGTCATGAGTTTTGGAGACTAAGATTTAGCTGCTTACTTCAATGCTGTTTTCAGTACACATACTCTCTGGAAATGTACTCTATCCACATCCATGCCCCATGTGGCTTTTTGAAACTCACATCTCAGCTAAAAAAGAGTTTCCATGGCAATGAATGGTCTAATAATAAGTCTGTGGAAGAAAAGGCTTCCTTTTATCCATCTCAGATTTCTTGCTTTTTACATGTCAGTGACCTATTATTAGAAGGGAGAAAGAACTACTCACATCTTCTACCTAACATAAATAATCCAGATCTCAGTTGTACTTTCACAGACATCAAGTCACAAAGTAAATAAGAAAGGAGAAGATTTACACAGGCACGAGCACAGTAGGATGCTGTAATAACAGGAAGATCCGATGAATGCAACTTTTTTTTTTTTCTTAGCAATTAATAGAACCACTCAAAACACAAGACGTGGTATTACTGAGATTAACTCCAACACAGAAATTTGCTCGAATAGCAAAATAGCAGGATAGAGATGGTTCACAAGATTTTGGGCTGTTCCATGAATAGCGTTGTTAATGCAGAGAATCAATACAGCAACTAGAAGAGAGGATCTTCTTCATTTGCTTGTATGTAAGAACATGGAAGTGAAAATGACCTTCAAGAGTTTACAAGTGTGACAACGATACGACATATCCCACAACTCTTAGAAAAATCAGAAAGAGAAAAGACCAAAACAAAGGGAATGGATTTAAGAACGCAGTCCTCAAATCACTCAGAGATCTAGCAGGCAAGATCAGCACAGAAAAAAAATGTAAGAGAGAAAGGACAGAACAAACATGAAGAGTCCCAGAACATGACAGTAAGGACAAAAGTCTGACCTGTCCAAGTGAGGAGGACATCTAAAATTGATTGTCAGAGGAAAATATAGATAAATCACAAGGCTAAAGAATCGTCATCGTGGTTCTCAAGGTTATAGGGGAACAAGGGGGAAACAAGGTGGGGGGAACAAGGGAATTACCAGGCAATTAACTTTTCTTCAGTTTATAGAAAAATGCTGGAGCAAGAAATATAGGGATTTGGGGTACCTGGAAGATAAAAACCAGACGAATGACACCTAACAAGGATCTGTTCTGTCAAACTAATATAATTTACTCTCTATAGCAGGGCAACAAGTCTCATTGGTTAGAAGGAGAAAGTTAATGGCACACACCTTTATTTTATTAAGGTTTTCAACATGTCTTGCATGACATTCCCATAAATAAGCCTGGAAAAAAAGAAGTAGATAAATGTTAGGTAGAACCATTACTAGTTAAACCCATGTACTCAGAGAGCAGTGATCAACACCTCTTTCTCAAATTCACAGAAAGTATCTGCTGAGGTTCAGCACTGCCTGTATTGCGTCCAGCACTATTCCAGATTTTCAACACTTGCATGAGAGAGCAGGCATATGCTTTTTTTAATTATATGAATGACTAAACTGGGTGAAGCTGCAGTGATGACAGGGCAAGATGGGAAGGTAAAATGATCCTGACAAATTGAAGAAATAATTTGGAAGGAATAGGGTGAAACTGAAAAAGGCTAAATTTAGAGTTTTCATAATTAAATAGGAATAACAAACCCCAGAAACGTAGCAGAGGAATGCCTAATTTATGCAGAGTTATGCAACCTGGGAGCAGAACCGTCTGCAAATTCACTACTCACGAAGAATTTGGACACAAAATAAGCAACAGCTGTGTTATGACGGTTACAAATGACCAGTTCATGAAATATGATGTAATTATTTTGCTACATGTGATGTTGGTAAGGTTGTGTCCGATTTAGATTACAGCTACTCAAGAAGGATTTTTCCTCTAGGGGTTGGTAGAGAGAAGAGTTGGAGGAATTTGGCTTAGTATGGAGTAGGCTCCAGTGAGAGATGATGATGCTTTAAATATCTCAAAATTACACACTTAAGTTACTAAACATAAAAATAATTCTCTAAGTATGTGAAAACTAAGCCATGGGAAAGGAATAAACTTTTCTCAGGGTCTGCAATAAATTGAATAAAGGGTGATCCCAGGTGTTACAGCAAAGAAGACAGATAACGATTTATCAGGAAAATTTCTGTAATACCAAGGATTGTGCAGTAGCAAAGCAGACTGGCAAAGGGGAGCAGTGAAACCTCAATTATCATGGCTTTTAAAAAAGGATGAGGTAAGCATCAGCCAAGAATGTCACATGTTTAATTAATCTTTCCCTACATCCTTTGAATCACTCATAATTATTTTATCTGACAACCCACCCTGATTTCCAAATAATTGATAAGCTTTGTGAATAACACAGACACCGGTGGAATCTTTTGCATTTCACCATTTAGTTGTAATTAAAATAAATATGTAGTCATATCCACTGCTTTCTGCCTTGTGCAGAATGTTTGGCTCATGATAGTGCTCTGACTCTTACTTTTTCACTACGTATTTGGCTGTTGGAGTCACACCTGACTAGAGACCCTGTATGAATTCAAACAACTTACTCTGCTTTCAGGTATTTTATTGCTCTAGTTTCAAACAGTTCTGAGGTATGAATGCAGCAACTAGTGATCACTGCCAGATTTTAACTTATGCATGTGTAAGAAGTGGATAAGCTTTCCATTTGAAATCCTCAGGCACATAAAAATTTGCTTTCTTTCAGCCCATCAGCCTGATTGAGGACTAGAGTGCCTTCTCATTCAGACACATTATCTGAATGCAGCAACTTGCAACTTTTTCAGTTTGCTCCAACATCTCAGTTGTGATATTCCCTCAGCAGTGTCATCCTGTCTTTAGGAACTAGTCCAAAATCAACAGTGGTGAAGACTTACACTGAAATATAACTTGCCTTCTGAAAAATAACCTTGTCTTCCTAAATTTAGTTGTTTCCTTCAGACACTTCAGACACTGGTGCTCTCACAGTCCTGTGGATTCTTTCCTATGACTTCTGATAGATTTAAGAAAGCCTCTTTTTAACTGTACTATTTTCTTTTTTTTTTTAAGTTAGATCCCTTTGAAGCCTATGTTGATCCTTCTGATTTCCTGTTAATTTATCACCTAACATAATTTATAATCCTGTTTATTGCCCTCAGTAGGGTCAGATTTCTAAAGGCTGAAGGACTGGCTCAAATTACCTCTTAAATCTTGGGACTTGGAATTCCTCTGCCCTGCCTGGTTCCCTTTTATTCAACACCATGCATATCTTCTGCCACTAAGTAACTGTTTTGAGAGGTGACTTTCTAGGGATTTTATTTTAATTTTAAAGCCTTTTAAACTAAACTGTTCATCCTACTTTTTAATGTTTAGCAGAACCTTGTCATTTCTCAGAGTTTTATTTTTCCCTTTCTGAGTCAAATTATACGCTTCTCTCTAATTATTTAATGTTCGGCTACCGTAATTTTCTTTGAATTAACTCCCGTGTGTTAATTAAGATTGAATGAAGATAAGATTTCCCTCTGATGTGCAAGCTCTTGGCCTAGTTACTCTGAGGCTCAACACTTGTATCCAACAAACCCTCTCACAGACCGATGCAAGTTCTCCAAGCTGTGGGTAGGCTGCTGAGCTCCCCTGTCACTGCCCCTTTCCTGCTTCTGGGCTCATTTCTCTCTGCACTGACTTTCTTTGCTTTTCATCTGCACATGTGTGTTTTCATCATGGTCTTGCTATCAATCTGACAATGTAATTTTTCTTGGCACTCATGGTTATGCATATCTGGGTTTTGCTCAGGTTGGCAATTTGTCAGCAACAGTATTGGGTTGTGTTGTGCCTTCATCGCCCACAACTACTAATTCCTCTTCTGGCCAAGGAGGCCCACAAACCTTGAACAGCAAGGGCAGTCTGGCCATGGTATGCTGGTTGGCAGGAGGAAACCCCTGCTTCCTTTGCAAGCTCTGGAAAAGCTTCCATTTCCCACCAAAGTCTTCCAGAGGCAAGGATACGCTGCATTCTAGAACCTTTGTGGCAGTGTCCCGCCATGGCAGAGGGGTGAGGAAGAACAATGACTCAACTCACTCAGCATTTCATTTGGAAAACTAAGAATCCTTCAAGGAAACAGTCCACTGTGTCAGTGGTGCTGAGGGTGGTAGGGCTGGTGTGCCTTGCTTCAGTCACAAGAGATATGTGTCTCATTAAGAGGATAATAGGGGCAACTATCAGTATATTCCTTTTGAAGAGTTCTCATTTGGAGAGTTAAATGTCATTAAACCCAACTGCAGCAGCCTAGGCAGCCACAACAGCCTGCTTAAGAGGCTTCCATAATGAGACAAATCATTCTCCCTGCTCAGCTTCCATCCAGGTGTCCTCACCACTGCACATTGTCTGTTACACGCCACTGGTGACATATGTCTTTGGCAGGAACACGTTACACACCATTCAGCACTAATTAGGAGGATGTGCTGGGTGCATGGACACATAAACCCTCCTGGTATCAGGTTATGAGTTACACAGCTGTTTAAATTGTTGGGAGGCTTTCCTTCAGTGGTTCTTTTATATGGTTTATATTGTGTGAAGGGAGCATTACTCTTGAAGGGACTTAAAGATCTTGGCCGGGTTTGACTGTGGTCTTTAAAGATCCCATGACACTTTTCAAGAGACCTGGAGAATTAATCTTGTTGTGCTGCTTAAATTTCAACAGAATTATATTTTGCTTTTCTATCCTTTCTCTTGCTATGTTCTGCTTTGTAGATTCAAGCATTATTAATATCTTTTATAGCATTTAAAATGTTCACTGTGTGTGGCACTGTGAATGGAAATCTGAGGGGTTGAACTCAAAGCAAAATCCAATTGTGAACAGTTTCTGTGCTGGGCGAAGATTGTGGTAACAGGCAAGAGGCAAAGCTGGCAGCTAACATATGGGCATTGTTAAAATTGAATATAAAAGCACATCAAATTACAGTGCTGTTAAGTACATAAAGTATTTTTTAATACTGATATGATTTTCAAAATGTACTTTTTTATTGCAAAAAATTGACATTTTCTTAAAAAGCAAATATCCTTGACATTATGATGGAGTTCAGAGGATAACAGACCTCACATCTCATGTAAACACAGAATACCATGACTAGGTGTCATAAACCAACTTGATTTATGTTAGTAAATGAAAGCAGCATCCACATGACAGAGTGTATTAGCTGGTTGGTTGTCTCACACTTGGTGTCTTTCTCAATGTTAGAAACAATCAAATGCCAAATTTGTGGAAATTGGCTGGTTTTGTGTAACTAGTAGATAATATATATTAAAGAAGAGGTGACAGAATGAGAGGAAATGAAATGGAAAAACTTCTTCAGAAATGGAGGAAAGAAAATGGGCAATGAGAAAGAAATAGCCTCAAAGACAGAATGTTAAACCCCTCAGTTTCTAAGGGCAGTCATAGGACATGCCTGAAGGTTTTCTACATTAAATAACAACTGTAATTAAGTTACTGAGGACAGAAAGTCCGTCAACACCATAGGCTGTGTCTGTCCCTAATTTGGGCTTTCTACCAGAAGTAGACCACACTGTAGTTGCATTCTATGCCAGTCCTAACAGCTACATTGTGCCCCTAATATCACGTCCTAGAGGATGTTCTCTTGCAGGCGTGTCAGACAGCGAGCTGTGAGGGGCCCACCACCCTCCTCTCGTGCTCCATGGCTCCCCACCATGGGCTGCACCCCTGTCTGGACTCCACTCAGCCCCAGGGTCACCTCCCCACTGCCTCCTGCATGGCTGAATCTGGGGAGCAGCATGTAGCACTTCACTTTGTTGCAGGAGAGAAAGGGAGTATAGGAGCTGCATTTGGGCAGAAGCATGCTTGCCAAGCCACAGCGCGTGGGGACGCAGTGACAATGAGCACAGCCACTAGAACAAAGTGCTCTTCTAAAAGCACCGTCAAAGAGCCTTAAATTCAAACAGCATGTTTCCTCTTCTGCAGGAGAGGTCGTAGTAGGAACAGAGTGGTGGAATGTCAGAAATGTTATTACTTCATGTCTAATAAGCAATAAATGAATTTTATTATTTCTATTAAATCATAACCTGTATGTTAGCTTTCAGAGCTGCTGCAACCTGAGATAGCCAATATATTAGATAATATTGTGTAATGGGAAAATAGATGGCTTCCTGAGGTTCACACTGCCAAATCACACCCTATCGCTATTGTTCGAAAACTGCCTGAGTGTTATAACTGTAACAGATGACACTGGGAAGCTATGTTAAAGCGCAGTAGTCAAATATCATCAAGTCTTAGTTCAATTGCACAGTTGGGCCATTCTGGTTAAACAGAAGCTGGAATTAAGCAGGATTTGTATATCCTGGTTTCTCTTTGATTTTATATGGGCCATGACATATATCGATAGCTTCTTCTCTTCCAGAGGAAGTCTTCAACCTAGTCAGTGGGTTTAAAGTTTAATACATATTATGCCATCACAGGAAAAAGAGAAGCTTTTTAGTGAAGGAAAGCTTTTCTTAGGCATGAGTTTGAGATAAAATGAAGTTATTTATTTGTAACCTAAACACACAAGACAGGTAATGATTTGAATAGTTGTCCTACAGACCAGGGATAGCATACATGTGGTGTGCTCCGCCTGACATGGGATCAGGAAAGTGAACTGTGTATACAGCTTCACGACCATATTTTCACAGTATCACAGTAGCACAGTATTAGCAAGGTTGGAAGAGAACTTGGAGATCATCAAGTCCAACCTGCAACCCAACACCAACCCACTGTCTAAACCATGGCACTAAATGCCTCATCCAGCCTACTCTTAAACACCTCCAGGTATGGCAACTCCACCACCTCCCTGGGCAGACCTTTCCAATGAGAGATCACTCTCTCTGTGAAAAACCTCTTCCTAACATCCAGCCTAAACCTCCTCTGGCGTAGCTTAAGGCCATGCCCGCTTGTTGTGGTGTCATCAGCCAGAGAGAAGAGATCCACACCCACCCGACTGCAACCTCCACTCAGGTAACTGTAAACAGCAATTACGTTGCCTCTGAGCCTCCTCTTCTCCAGGCTGAACAACCCCAGTTCCCAGAGCTGCTCCCCAGAGGGCTTGTCCTCCAGTCCTTTCACCA
>WEKX01002457.1:73392-104865 GCA_013390025.1 Pitta sordida | reverse complement strand
GTCTCTACTTGATCGTCCTTGATGTCAAGTTCTATGGTATCTAGGGTAGCTTTAATATACAGAGCCACCCCCCCAGCCCTATGTGCTCTCCTATCTCTTCTAAAGAGTGTGTAGCCTTCCAATGTGGCACTCCAATCGTATGCATCATCCCACCATGTTTCCGTGATGGCAACTATATCATCTTGCTCCTGATACACCATAACCTCCAGTTCTTCCTGTTTGTTGCCCAGGCTGCGTGCATTGGTGTACATGCACTCCAACTGTGCTGCTGAATATGTTTTTGGCTCGTTCTTACCAATTCCAGTGCCCTCTTGAGTGACTGCCAGGTCCCCTTCCCCCTTTGAACCTAGTGTAAAGCCCTGTCAATGAGTCTTGCCAGCCCCCAGGCCAAAACCCTCTTGCCCCTATTTGATAGATGCAGCCCTCCAGGGTCTGTCAGCCCTGGTTTGGTGAAGGACACCCCATGGTCATAGAACCCAATGTTTTTCTGGTGGCACATCTGGCTGTTCTTCAGGGCAGTACCTGTCCTGGGACATATTTAAGGTTTCTAGACTTCTGAAGTGACTTCACATGACTCTTTTTTTTTTCTCCTACAATCTCTCTTATTCTTAATGCAGAGAAACATGTTTACGCTTGTTCTAGTCCATCATATTTTACATTTTCATTTGCCTTTGGCTTAATGTGAAAACCAGTCACGAAGCGATGCCCTCCACCTCCCCACTGTGGTCTATATTTGTTTGATAATAGACAAAATCCTTGTCTGTTAAAGATCCTTGGACACTGTGACTAGAAGTAAAACTAGGCACACAGTTTGTCTGGTTCACAGACCTCATCTCCCAACATCATACTCAGCAGTGGGCCTTAGGCACCAGTATTTTTGCCTTTTTGGCAGCACCCCAGTATGTGGAGTGTCAGTGTTGCCATCAATAGGGATCAAATGATCTGTGCTTTGGCAATGATTTAAAGGAAATTTCCTGAATCCTCAAATCAGTAGCAGACTTTCTGCTCTCCACAGGTGAAGATGTCAACCAAAGCAGTGCTGGTGGGTCAGAGATACCAGGTGCTGCAGCAGACGTGGGGGCATCTGACCAGCCTACATGTAAGGCAAGAAACTCCCTTCAGATATCCTGCACTTCAGCTGTGCAATCTGCTTGTGGAACTAAGAACCAGTGCTATTTTAGGCTTTAGTAATTCATCACAAGGTCCTCTAGGTAGTGGTTTGTATTCCCATCTCAGCTTATCTATCCCTGCATGACGAAAACACCCACTTTGCCACCTCTTCCTTGCCTTCCAGCTCTGGAAATGGTTCTGCAGTTCAGATGCTCAGAGGGCTTGATGATGAAAAACCATTAGTATTACTCAATCCTCTTCCAGGTTTGGCTGACCTGGTAACCTGAGAGGAGCAGTAAGTTAGAGAGGGCTTTAATACTTTGGCTAATGTGTGGTGTGCCCCCTGGGTTATGTTTTGCTAAGCTTGTTTTAAAAGTCCACATGAAAGTTATCTGGTGCCTGTCCCACCTGGGACAGTAAGATGGTAGGAATGGGCAAAGCCTGTGCTGCCCAGCACCCTTCTTACACCTCCCATTGCCATTGCTTGTCCTTCACCCAGTTCCCTCCTTTGCAGACTCCTGCTGGGAGGAAATATCCCATGTTGCTCTGAAAACAAACAATTAAGGGCCTTGCTTTTAATTTACCACATGCAGAATCAGATTTAAGATCTTTTATTTTGCTTTACAGACTATTTTGTAACAGAGTTATGACTTAAGGGCAATTTTTTACTAGAACACCTGTCTTAGGGATTTGTCGAAGCTCAGGCAAAGCTGCCCTTCCAGACCCACACTAACTTCAGTCCATGAATATTATGGCCTCGCAGATTTCCCTCTGTGCACTGTAGTATTTCCTCTTTCAGGTTCCATCAGGCCTTTCAACTTTATCTTCAAATCCACTGCTAAGATTGAGGCCATTTTCAAAAGTCACTTGAGCACCTGGGAACCTGAGAACTTCCCTCTACCCTTTGTCTTACTATTTTTATCTCTCCGTACTCTTGATGAATTTTTAACTTTTGCTCCCATGTGTTGACAAGCTTGAGACTTGGAGTTGCATCTTAGAAGCAGAGATTTTCAATAACCCATCTTAAGTAGGTAATGGCAGCAATCCCCCTGAAGTCTGAGTATAGTTACACTGATAGCAGAGTGCTAAAAATGGACTATTCTGCTGTACTGCCAGGTGAACTAAGGTTTCCTGACTGAAATTTGCTCCTGTAAAAGCTTTTACTGATATAAACATATATGAAGAAAGAGAAATCAAAACCATAGAAGATGCAATTATATCAGAGAAGTCCACAATTCTCAGGGATTTCAGGCATGTAATCTCCTTCAAAACAATGAGAATTAAAGGTATTTAGATGCTTGCCACTTACTTGCCACTTCTAATAGATTCAAAAATCTATTAGAAGAGCTTGCACACCTTTAAGGACTTGGTTCTAGGATTATTTTTTATCTCTTCTTGCTTTCATTTAAGGGCAACATTACTGAAGTGGTGCAGAGAATTTTGCTGTAGCCTCTCTGCAGGATTGTAAAAAGCTGTGTGCTGTTTCTGGCATCAGCTGCTGAGCATCTGGCCTTGGATTGAAAACATTGTTAGGGTCACAGTCATCAGTGCTACCTATTTCATTGAGTTGAAAGAAACTGAATAACACTCACGGTCTGCACAAATTAAAAAGAGGAAATCTTCAAGAAGAGATGTGGTTTCAACCCCATTCAGAGATGTGAGAATGTTTTTTCTGAATTACTGTCACAGAGGGTGCACCAGGGGACATGTTCAGTGCCCTTCCCTGCCCCATTCCAGGAGTATGCTCCCAGAGGGAAAGCGAACAAAGCATCCTGTCACATCATCAGAGAATATTCTGAGTTGGAAGGGATCCACAAGGATCATGAAGTCCAACTCCTAAATGGCGCCACTGCTTCCCGAGCAGGAATCAAACCCCTGGTCTCCCATGTGACAGGCGGGGACACTCACCACTGTACTAAAGTGGATTTCATGTCCCACATCCAGGCTCTCCAGCTGACTCTTAGCACATGAAACCCTGCAGGGTGTCTGACTGGAGACACCCCAGGTGCCATGTGATCATACTTGTGGTGGCTGCTCTGCATGGAGTGATGACCCAAGCCCTGTGTGGAGCACCTTCCAGAATCTGCAGGGACACCTCTGCTACATGGCTGGGGCTGCTGCCTCCTCTCCATCCAGTACAGCAGGGCAAAGGGTGGCCTCTTGTGTTAATAGCAGCTCCTATACTTCTCCAAATAAATCCTGTGCTGGCAGAATACAGCACTTCGGAGGAGACTGCTCCTTGCTGCTCTTCCTCACACAGCAACCCCAATTTAGGGTTGGAGATGGGCTGGGAAGCAGTTACACACCTCTCATCATATTGTATGAGATGTGATAGACTGCAAAGATGACTTGCACATGGGTCTGAATGGTTACGTATGGCACGTTTATAGAATCAAACATGTCTTAGTGCTGCTGGTGTGCAGACCTGCTGCCATGGGCAGTGAGAGCTGCAACATGGTTGCTGGGAGAGATGCACAGTCTCACTGCCTGATGGGAAAAGATTATAATTTATTCTCTGTATGGTACAGGGAGAAGCTTTAGCTACTGAGAAATGGGTGATAGATGACTGAGCATCCCCCTGGATCCAGATGGGCTTGGAACTGTTGGAGCCATAAAAGGGGATGGGAATCAGGCTTCCTGGGAGGCATGGGGATGCTTCTGCTGCACACCACAGTCAAATGCCTGGCTGGAGACTGTGCAGGACAAAAGTAGAATGGCATTTAGGTCTTGAGAAAAACTCAGTGTTAGAAAATTACACCCTGTCTTTGCTGGGAAAGAGACAGCAGGACTGTTCTGGGGCCAGAGGCAGGCTGATGCTTCAGGCTGCTGCCTGTTTTGCCTCACTAGCACTAGCTTTAAATAGAGGAGCTTGTCTGATGAAAGCATCTGTTTCTACTGACTTCCTAAAAGGAAAAAGTTTATTGCGATTTTGCATAACTGATGCTATTTTCTGAGAGGATAATTGCTGGTTGTAATAGCAAACATTCCTGTTCTTCACATAGCCAGCAGGTCTTAGGAATGAATGAATAGGGGATTCTTGTTTGAGCAGTTATCCCTGATGGATTCCAGCTTCTTCCCTGACACAGGGCTCACTGCATGCGGCACCATCTTGGGTCTCCTGTGTCTCTGAAACATATCCCACATTTCAAGACTCTTCCAAAGAAAGCCCACAAGACAGCAGTTGTGGTCCTCACCCTCTCCTATGTTTTCTTTTGAGCCAATATGGATTATTTAGTTGGTTGTGATGAGCATAACTGTATAGAAAAGTCTGGAGACCACCCTAGGTGCGAGTTACAAGACAG
The DNA here is from genome assembly GCA_013390025.1 of Pitta sordida. Taxonomy (NCBI): domain Eukaryota; kingdom Metazoa; phylum Chordata; class Aves; order Passeriformes; family Pittidae; genus Pitta; species Pitta sordida. The sequence continues at coordinate 100,453 of WEKX01002457.1, read as the reverse complement.
TCAACATAGGCTTTTTTCCAAACACTCAGTGGTCCTTCAACCCCCATCTCAGCCCTTGCTACATCCATAGGCACAATCAAGAGGTGGCACTTTGCTACCACCATGTTGATTCCCAAACCAGCCTTGCTTAGGTGAAAGCAGTGTCAGGAAGGAAGGTAAATAAAAGACAGTGGTGGAACAAGAGGACAGGGCTATGCACCAGCAGGCCCAGTATGTGTTAGGTAGCACACCTGCATCAGACCAAGTCTGCCAGATAAGCAGGAGACTCCCATTCTTCTGCCAGTGCTGCCAGACCACAACATCTGGTGAGAACAGAGTGACACACTGGGCTTTGGGATACCGAGTATGGTATGAATGTTGGTATGGGCTCTGGAACAAGGAATCACATGCTTTTTCCTAACTGTAAAAACTTGCATGGCGTGTGTGGAGGGGCACTCTGTGAGACGAACTTTGTTTTTCTGAGGATTCATGTTCTCATCATTGTGTTCTGATGACTTTCACAGATTTGCTGTCGATTTTTCTCGGTTACTTGCAGCCTTCGGCAGGTGTAGCCAGCTTGACAGGCTGGCTAACCTGATTGTTATTTTTTACTGTGCTAGGCACCTGCTTTAGTGATTAAAGGTACAGATTTTGTAATTACAGGACAAGTAAGCAGCTACTCAATCAGTATGAGTAATGGAAGAGAGAGACAGAAGAAATCTGTTAGTGGGGTCGTCAGCTCAAGAGAAGGGAAGAACAGGTACTCTGGCTGTCAGGAGTTGGAAATAAGAAGATGCCATCTTCTTTGGGCCAAAAGCCATAAAAATCTCAAGGGACAGGGAATGCAAAAAACCCCATATGTTTTTCAGACAGCATGTATGTGATTATCTGTGCCCATTTGTGGCAGTGTGTGTATATATGAACATCACTCTCATAATTTCAGAAACCCCCCTCTTTGGTAATGTGTTCCTCCAAAACCAGGCAGTAACATCTTCAGAAGCCTCAGGAGCTGCCTCCAGCAGCCATGTTAGTACAGAATCTTCTACATGAAGCAGGAGACAGTGGAGGCAGACAGAGGTGCTCCAGTCCCCAGCAGTGTATCTGCCCCAGATAGGATGTATGCTTCCCAAGCCATCCACCACTTCAGGGGAGGTTTAGACTGGATGTTAGGAAGAGGTTTTTCCACAGAGAGAGTGATCTCTCAGTGGAATGGTCTGCCCAGGGAGGTGGTGGCATCGCCATCCCTGGAAGCGTTTAAGAGAAGACTCAATGAGGAGCTCAGTGACATGGTCTAGTTGGTGGGAGGCTTGGATGGATGGAGCGCGATGCCCATGGTTCCATGCTTGTGGGCCTGATCCCTGAGTGGGCGTTCGCTTGGGAGTTGAACTAGATGATCCTGTGGGTCCCTTCCAACTCAGAATAACCTGTGAACCTGTGAACCTCCAGCACTTGTGTAAAGGGTGAGTGGGTGGCCAGGGTGTGAAATCACAATACAGCATCTGCTTTAAAACACCATGGGCTATAAAGCACAGTGAAAGTTTTAAGCTGTCACTCAGGGTTTTACCCCTGAAGCCTCATGGGAAATCAAGCTCTCATTCTTGGCTCAGATCTAGTCGCATGTCGGATGACTAATGTTGAAATGAGTCTCAGATCTGAAACTCTTCTTTTTCTTGTTGACAGCATTCAAATCTCTCTGGTTTTACGACACTTTTTTGTCGTTGGGAGTTTTTTGGATGTTGGCAGATTTTGACTTTGTTGGCGGGGGCAAACTCTTTTTATTATAAATACAGCTCTGCTATTCTTTCTGAGAGATTTCACAGGAAAAAAAACAGAAGAAAGAGAAGATAACAATGAGTCCTTGTCACATAACAAGCATGAAGTTGCCATTTATGCTGCAGTTCATGGTTCTTATGAACTTATGAGCCTAGTATATTCCAGCAGCACTGTTGACCCAAACGTTATTTGATTTGGAAAATTGAATTCAAAAGCTACTACTTAAAAAGTAGCCTACCAAATTAAACTAAGGTATTCTAATTAAGGCACTTCCTTACAAGGAACAGCAAAGGGCATTGGGAACATGAGGGTTTTAGTGGATTCGCTCCTGATGGGAGCCAGATCTCTGACGGGTCACTAGCTGGAGGTCTCCTGGTCTGCTATGGAGGCAGGAGAGTACCCGGGAAGGAGTCCTGGCCACACATGTTGCTGTTCTTGATGTCTTACGTGCAGCACAGGCAAGTCAGGTCTTGAAACAAGTCCTTCAGCAGCTCACATCATCTGATATAGGCATAGTCGTCATGGCCCAGAAAGAAGCAGCAGTGCAGAGAGAAGAGTCCTCTCTGACAGGATTAAGGAAGATGCACAAATAGGCCTTTTTCAAACATGTGAACCTAGAGAACTTCATAAAGATCACAGTCTGCATGAAACAGGAAAAATTACATGCATGGTCTACAGGACAGAGTGTACAAGTGATTTGCTGTCGACAGGTGTCTAGGAAGAGGTGTCTGGAAAATAGCAAACTGTGCTAACAGGAGATTAATAGATAGTCCTCTGATTCATTGTCAGGACCTATAGGCAGTTTCTGCCAGGTGGGGAGATGAGGAGTGGAAGATTATTGTACAGGGTGTCAGAGTTGGTGTTCCACATACAGCAAATGAAGGACATGCCACTTCCTTGGGGATTTGCATTCTTTGCCCCTTCCTTCCTCCCCTTGTGTCACAGCAAATCTAGCACCCATCTTCAAGTGCCAGTGACTACACCCTGCTACGATACTTTCAATTCCTGCAACTTCTAAATTCCTTGCTCTTCTCACACCCTTATCCTCTTCCTGTACTAATAGCTTTCAATGTCCCTCCATTGTGACCTGGACAGAAGGCAGGACATAATACACTGTTTAGTGCTATAAAGGTCAGATAAAATAATTGCTCCACTGTATAGCAGTTTTCCTCTTAAAAAGACTACTGATTTGGGTCCCCTTCCTCTACACTTGCAGAAAGGACTTGAGGAATCTTTGAGATTTCTGTCAAATTTGGTAGAATCCAGTCAACCTGGTCAAATCTATGAAGAAGGGGCTGACAGACACCCAGGGACAGCATGGTCCCATATGTAAAATTACCCTAGGAAATCCATCTACAAAAGATCTCACTGCTAGTCATTAAATGAAGAGCCTGGTTTCACTTGCAAAGAATTTGCGATCTGGCTTTTGTGGTTTTCTTCAGGGAAGACTGATAAAGGTTGGAATTCCAAACAGGGGTGTAGGCAGAATAAAAGAACTAGTCTCCTCCTTTAAATAGTGGGAAACGTCAAACTGATTAGCCCAGGAGACCTGTACAAGGAAACAATTTTCACATCTGTCCTCAAATAATACTGCTACACTCCATTCTTGTAGTATGCCTCAGCTGAGGATCTCAAAGTGGAGCTCATTGAGCCCTCCTACTGCCATCTAAAATGTACTACCTTCAGAGAGATACACAAGAGCTGTTTTGCACAAGAGCTTGCAGGAAATGTGGAAGACATCCATATTACGGCTTTCCTAAATGGGGATTGATCAATATGCCAAAGGTAATGTGCTGTACAGTCAAGAGAAAGGGTTGGGACATGGATGTTACTCTTTGTGGGTTACCTCTCTTGACCTAGCTAGATACGCCTACATGTCATTTAGACTGTGTACAGAGCAATCCCACAGCACCCATGAGGGTTTGGCAATATCATGTCGCCAGATGGCAGAATTGATGACTGAAAGCTAGGATTTGTTGGTGGTGACCAAAAGTTTGTTTCCCAGGATGGCTGTTTCATCACTCATGGGACATGAGTTGCTGATGTCAGTGCAGTTCTCAGAGAATAAGTGATCCAATTACCAATGCTGTCACCAAGGTCAGTACAATTAGCTTTCTAGCTGGTTGCTTCAGAAATTAGCCCAAGGGTTGTGTTGAGCCTTTTCCCATTTATATTCTCATTGGTTTAAATTGAAGCCAGACCAAAACTTGGAGACTCAAGAGGGTGATCGTTCTTGTACGCTTAGGAAATGATGGCTGAAAGAATCTGGAAGTGCAATGACAGACAGCCACCAATGCTGATTTTCATCGGTCCAACCTCAGCCTCGCTCAAGCTATATCTGACTATCACATCTCATGATATCTGTGTGTGATTCTCTGTAGTGCTTTGACCCTGACTGGGTGCCAGGGACCCACTAAAGCCACTTTTGCACTCCCCCTTGCAAATGGGCAAAGGAGAGGGTTTCATGAGTTGAGATAAGGATGATCACTTACTGACCACTATGATGGGCAAAACAGACTCCAAGTGGGGCTATTAATTGCATTTATTACTAACAGGGCCAGAGTTTAAGAGAGAGAAGGAAAATAGACCTTACAGACATCTTCTCCCTACCCCTCTCCTTCCAAGTTCTACCTCCTTGCCCCCTGCAGTACAGGGAGACAGGGACAGGGGTTATGGTCAGTTGTCATTTCTGCTGCTACTGAGAGAGAGAATCCTTACCCTGCATCCTGTGGGGTCCCTCCCTCCCATGGGAGACAGTCCTCCATGAACTGCTCCAGCACGAGTCCATCCCATGGGCAACAGTTATTCACACAGTGCTGCCACATGGGTCACTTTTCCACAGGGTGCAGTCCTTCAGGAACAGGCTGGTCCAGTGTGGGTCCCCCACAGGCTGCAAGTCCTACCAGGAAATCCTGCTCCCATGTGGGCTCCTCTCCCAGTGGGTCAGCACGTCCCTGCCAGGACCCTGCTCCAACATGGGCCTCCCATGGGTCACATCCTCCTTCCAGCATCCACCTGCTCTGGAATGGGCTCCTCCATGGGCTGCAGGTGAATCTCTGCACCCCCGTGGTCCTCCATGGGCCGCACAGGCACAGCTGCTCCATCATGGTCTTCACCACATGCTGCAGGGAAACCTCAGCTCCAAAGCCGGGAGTACCTCCTCCCCCTCCTTCTGCACTGACCTTGGTGTCTGCATTGTTGTTCACATATTCTCACTCTGTTCTTCTCTGGCTCCCATCTTCGTCTACCCCTTAGCTTTATTTTCCTCCTTCTTAAATATGTTATTTATTTGGCCAGTGCTGGGTCCAGCCTGGAGCTGGCTGGCATTGGCTCTGCTGGACATGGGGGAAGCTTACTGCAGCTTCACAGAAGCCTCGCCTATAGCACCTCCCCCCGCCCGGCTAGCAAAACCTGGCCACAGAAAACCCAACAGGGCAAGGCTCATGCTTCAGCACAATCCCCAGCCTTAGCCTTTAGGCACCAGTGCTTCTGCCCTACATGACCCAGTACTCCATATCACAGAATCACAGAATGTAATGAGTTGGAAGGGACCCACAAGGATCATCTAGTCCAACTCACCATCTAACACCCGTAAGGAGACCGAGAGCACATNTATGCACCCAACAGTTGTCTATAGCTACTTTCAGTGGCAGTGAAAGGGGTTGTGGGCAGTCATAATCAGCACAGTTTTCCCCAAAATAAGCACACACAGGACCCTTCATACACTCATGGGTTAAGATACTGGTCTACTTTGATCATGGTTTTGCAAGAGAACTGTGCTGTTAGTGTACAGGAAAGTTTCTGATAATAGCTTAATTTCATATTCATGGCTGTGGCACATGAATGGCAGCCTCCACAATAGATCACAATAACTTTGAAAACCCTCTTTTATTCATCAAAGAGCTTATTTCCCTTTTTCTCCAGCACATGTTGATGATTGTCTAAACAGAGCTGAGATTTATCTATACACCTTGCATCATTCATGCTTTAACAGGCACTTAGGTTTCAAGTTGTTTATTTACTACCCCTGGTTTCCAAACTCCTCTAAGCTCCTGGGTATGCTCTTCCCAAATTTATCCCCATTCACAGTGTCACATGTAAGCCTCTGTATCTACCACAATAATATCTGCAGATGAGATTCCAATGGCACTTTGACCACTCAGTGCTTGAAATGTCTGCAAGTGATCTACTCTGTTCTGTGTCCAGTTTAAACCAGAGATGCCGTTTGCACACAGAAACTAACAGAGTTTCTGAATATCTCTTTCTGTGAAAGCTAGCCCTCAAAATCAGTCTCCTATGCTGTCAGACTGTTCACTAACACCTTTGCATCATTAATGCACTGAGAATGGAGCCCTGTGGGAAAAAAGAGGGCTCAAAATCTCCCTGTGTTCAAAAGAGGATCCCCACAGTCTAATTCCTTTTCTTCTATCACATTTTAGCTCTCTGATTCTCACTTGCAACTGCTAAAGCTCAAGCCTGGGTCCACAATGGATAGTCAGCAGCTGTAGGGAAAGAAGTCAGGGCAAGACTCGGAGATCACTCAGATACAACCGTGTAGACAGATACCCAAAATGAAGCTTCCATATTAGGAAAACTTGAAGAGCAAGTCCTAAATGTAACCCTTGCTGGCAGACAAGGTGGGTGAGGTAGAGTTGCCCAGAAGGATGCTGGCAAGTCAACAAGTAGATGCCCACAGTCCTGCTCATATATTTAGTAAGGAAAGGACCTTAGCCCCATTTTCAAAAGAACAACAAATTTGCTAGTAATATTTTTTACAAAAACGAGAATTGGAGTGGTACAGCTAGTGATCCGATGACATGAAAACCATCAGCTGTGACAAATTACTCTGCTGGAGACAGCCCACTGATGAAAAGCTCTTCTTGTAGACAAATTCCTTTATCCACCCCGACACTCATGTGATGGCTTTTCCCCTACCTTCATTTTACACAATCCCATAGCATTCTTTCCTTCCCTCCCAGTGCCTTCTGTCTTGTGTTGTAAGCATCTACTTGTAAAGCGGACCCATCATCAAGCTCTGAGGCTCTTTGAAATCACTACAACAAATTACAAATTATGTGATCTGATGGTATGAAATGAATAATCTTTGCAAATGGTATGGTGTGCTAGCCTGTTTGCTGCATTAGTCAGACACATGCTTCAGTTCAGCAAAGCGCTGCCAAAATTTTGACCACACCCAGGAAGAAACATGAAAATATTCCTCCCAGGAAAACAGAAGGTTTATTTTAGTTAATTTTTGAAATGAGATGGTGGCCAGCTAACTGGATTTGACACAGAAAGAGAAAAAGAAAGCTGTTTAGCCCTCCTTTATCACAAACAAATTATAAATCATTCAAAGAGGTTTTTAGTTACTGAGCTACTACGAAAATGTAGACAAATGCTGGATGTGTGTAAGCATGTGCATTCACAAGTGCATGTGTGAATTTAGGGGTAAAAGTGTTCATAGATTCTGGACAAGCACACTGCATCTCACTAATGTCCCCTTTGAGGGTTTCAGAATATGTGAATGCAAAAAAACCCACAGACCTGGCACACTGGCAGAGACCTGGCCAGCCTGGTGTCCCAACTCAGATAGTCACAAGTAATAGATGCTTTGGAAAAAAAATATAAAAAAGAAAGCAAACACAGAGCCATCCTACACTTCCCAGACACTGTGGGGACTTTCTAAGCTGGAGGCTACATCTGGAGCCCAGTTTTTAATAGCCGCAAAGATATTCAGGTGGTCTCTCTCTGCACACTTGGGGAGGTTCGCCTCGTAAACAGAACAGAGGAACAGCCCCAGGGAGTGCTCTGGGCTGATACAGAAACACCTACCACATGCCCCTGCTCCTCCAGGGAGCCCCAGCTTCAGGGCATAATCAGTCCTGGGTTCCTTTGCTGAGAGAGCCAACAAAAGTTATTGTAATTATAACAAATTGTGGTGAGGGACTCCCTAATTCTGTTCTGAGGAGTTATTATACAGCTATTACACCACAACAAAATGTGACCACTACTGATCTGGGTTGGTTTGAATTAATGACCCAGAAAATAAAGACTATATCCTATTAACAGTCTGCCAAGCAACACGAGAGCCCATTACTTTGGTTTATTTGTAACCCATCAGGAAGGACCCAATGCAAATCCAGATCTGGAGTCAATCCAGAGCAACTCCAAAAGGCATCCCTACATTCTCTCTCACATAGCAAAGTAGTGACTGCTCAAGTTCACCCATGAGTGGGGAAATACAGTGAGCCCCCAGGTTTTGCAGGTCCATGGGCCTGTGTCCAAGCCATGAAGGCCATGATTCGCAAAGACAGCAAACTCATGAATATGCAATTAAGCCCCGTCATTCACTTCTCCCCCACTGCCGCTGCCACAGCCAGGCTGCGCAACTCCTGGCTCCCGGATCCCTTCCCTTGCTGCTGCAGGATGGGATGGGATGGAATGGGACCAGGATGGGACACCACAACTATTAAATTGACATTTTTCTCTTTTTTTTCCCCTTCCTTTTTTTTTTTTATTTTTTTCCTTTTTCACCAGCCTTGGCATGTGCAAGAAATCAACTTCCCCAGGTCATCCTAGAGTTTACCCACTCTGCACACCTGCAGTGCCTAGCCCCCTTCCACGGCCCATTGCCCCTGGCTCCCGGCCCCAGCCACTTGGGGGAAGATGAAGCTTGAAAGTTGCATTCCAGGCGCAGCCTTGCCTCTGGGCTCGTGACTGGGAACAAACAACAAGAGCCACCCGCCCCAGCGCGCCCACCTGCCCAGTGCCGCCCCCTCCCTGCACAGAACTGGGGCTGGAATCCCTTCCCTCCCAAGCTGGGAGGAGCCACTGTCCCTTGGCAGCCACCACCACTCAGGAGAGGGAGGTGTTTCTCCCATCTTTAATTCTCCTGAACAGTCCAAGCATGCTCAGTGCCCATGGGGCACGCTCACATAAACTTGTGCCATGCTAATTGTAAGCAGGCGCCAGGTGAATTTTTTTCTTTTTTTTTTTTCTTTTTAATGTTTTTCAGCTGGCGAACCTGGCTCCCTCTTCTGGGCCGGCGTCGGACACCAGGGAAGAGGCAGCGCTGCCAGTGGTGGAGGGTCCCCACAGTTACAGCCCCAGGCATGGCATGGAGGGAGCATGGACGCTGCTCCCTGGGTGTGGGAGGCGGGAACCGCGGGGCTGCCCCTCCCTTCTCCACCCTGGCAACAAAGGGCACTGTGGGAGAATCCACGGGGCCTGAGGAGATGGGAGAAAGGTGCCTCCTGCTCCCGCTCTCACACACAGACATACACAATGGCAGCCCACTCCTGCAGCCTGGCGGAGAACAATGCCAGCCGCACAAACACACACATTTACATTAAATGCATCCTGGGAGGGAGCAGGATGGCATGCTGTCACCACCATGGCTGGGCCATGGAGCTCCTGGTTCTCGGCTCCCTTCCTGGCTCCCTCTTCTTGCTGCCGTGGGATGGGATGGGACACAGCCATGGCCAGGCCCCGCGACTCCTGGCTCCCAGCTCCGGGGCTCCCTCCCCTCACTGTTCCCAGCGGTTCCTGGGCCGGGCTCATTTACATATTCATGATCTTATTTACATATTCACAATCCATCTGCCTTTATGGCATTTTCTGTGCATGTGCACACACCCACTTTTCACTGAAAAATGAACAGCAAAGTATTGAATCCGCAGAGAGCTCAACCACGGATAAGCAGGGGTCCTCTGTATTCATTTCCATGGGGTTTTTACTCACACAGGTACATGTTGGAGGTCAACGGTGGAAAAGGACTGGTGAGACATGAAGAGTGACTTGAACACCCACTCTGCAAAAGCCATCTGCTGCACCAGTATCATGTTGTGATGTGTAAATTTCAATTCTGGTCAGTGCATGACTTGGTTTTGAACTTCACTGGTCCCAGATTGCAAAAAAAGATGGGTTCGGCAATGGCAGAAGTGCAGGTCATGGGGACAAGTCAAAGCAGGTACACCCCATCACCTGCAACTTGCAACCCCTCTCCCTACTGATCAATTTGAGCCAGTAGGACCCTTCAGCTGTTGCAGGACCACCACAACAGAATCTTCCCATGGCATTTTACAACACAGCTCCCTACCCTACCACTCACACAACTGTTGGTGCAGGGAGTGAAACCTCAGTACCACAGTGATAACTTCAGGTTATTGTGTTAATTAAAGCAATAAGGTGATAAGGGAACTTCAAGAATACTATGCTGGGAGTGAGTTATGACTGTAGGGCCATGTGCCGGTCTTGGCAGCTTGATGCTAGCGATTGCTAATGGAATAGACCAGGTAGGTTGTGTGCTGTGCTGGCTGTGTGGTCACGTGCAGCACTGCAGGTTTTTTCTATCTGCTTACTCCTTGAGATTGCAAGTAAGGATGGGCATATCAGGAAGCTGAGAAGATCTGCAAGAGAGAAATTGCTGCTTCTCTCCCCATAGTTCCCAACTGATGTGAAAGGAGGAGCAGAAGGGAGAGAAAAGGCAGCCTTTCCCCCAACCCCTCTGCATCTCTCGCTTCTGAAAGAGCTGATGCAACAGCAACACCACCTCAGCATCTGACTGCAGCCTTGATCCAGTCCAGACTTTCTGCAGATCCCTACTGGAAGGAAGCCATTTTTCTTGAGTGTATTTCCAAGAAACAGTTGACAGGCTTGGCACAGCTGTTCCTGGAAATGTTCAATAGGTCATCTTCTGGAAGAGAGTGCTGACTGATGGAATTGAACAGATCTTGTTCTGCATGTTATGCATTGCTTGCTCCCTCTCTCGAGATAGCTTGGCATTTGCCTGTGCCTGTGCCCTCAATGCCTTGGCCTCTCTGCCCCCCAGCTTCAGGGGCACCAACCTGTGCCCAACCTGCTCTGCACTGAAGTGGCCACAGGATTCAGTGTACTGGGAAGCATATTGCCCTCCTGGCAGCAGTGCCATGGCTGTCCTTTGCTGTCAGAACAATTGTTGCATGAAGGCAAATATCCCCAGAATGTAAATTACAGAGTTGCCCCTTTGCACACATGCACTGCTGCTGTTGAAACCCAGTGCATGTGCAGAGACAGGCATGCACGTGGTGGCTGGGAACACGAGGACATTGGCTGTCCAACCATGTTGTCCCTGCTTGTCTCTGACTGAGGCATATGCCAGAGATGGGCTTTTAGCTTTTGCATCATGTTGCTGTTTGCCTGTGGAGAGGAAGCTCAGGATGAAGTCATGATTGAACAAAAATGCTTAAGGCGAGGAACACTGGTGAGGAAAAACCCCAAGATCCTTGTTGGGTGGTTTCTTCTGCACTTCTCCTATCTTTAACCTGTTTCTGATCATAATTGCCAAGTGAGACCTATTTCCTTCACTGGTTTTGGGCAGATCCTGGCACCTTTTCCTAACTGAGGAAAAGGTTTTGGACAGTGATCACAGCCCAATCTGAGCCAGGGCAGGTCAGGATGTCTTGCTGGCAATCCTACCCAGGGTGAGGAAGTGCTACCATGTGCCGGGACACCCCAGTGGCGGCAGTGGGGAGAGTGAGGGAGCAAGGGCAGACATCCAAGCTCACCAGTCTCTGTTTACCAGTCTTGGCATGTGGACAGTGCCAGGGATTGTCCATTCAGGGCACCAGTCAGGGAAGAAAGTTGCTTCATTTTTGAAAAGCACGTAAATTTGCTCCATGCAGGGTGCCATAGCCTGGATTTCTGGTATCCCAATCAGCCTGGCTGCAGAGGAGGGAGAGCTCAAGTCCCTGCTGCATCTGGGCTCCAGGGTGAGGCTTGTCCTTCTGCCCATGACAGAGGGCATATTCAGGGAGACCTAGCATGGCTGGCTACTTTTAGTTCTGGCCTAGATAGCATCTTAGCACAGTAAAGGTTCTTTTCTTCTGTATCAGTACAACTTAGCAGGTATACTGATACCACCAGCAGCAGCCAGGTAATGCTCCTGTCCCTGTCCCATCAGAGGAGCAAGAGCGGGGTTTGTATTCATGTTCCCCCTCAGCACCTTGAGATGAAAAAGGGCCTGGAAGAATAACCTAGGTGTTTAACTAGGTTGTGCAAAGAGCTGCCCTTGCCTCTGCGTTTGTGCTGCGGTGATTCTGCAGGATAAATACTGTCTCTGTCCTAAGTCTCATGAGTTTTTCTTTCTTTTCTGCAGTCTGTGAATGTAATTGTTCACTAAAATTATTTTTCAACAATGCTTTGCAGGTTCTGTGTTGTCTCACTTCAACTCTATCCACAAAAAATGTACTTGCACTCTGCCAGGAATTAAATTTCAACTATATCTTTAAAAACATCAAGACAAAATACACTCAGCCAGAGCTGGCATCAGATTATCTGGGAACCCAGGGAGAGGCTCTGAGAAACCTTCCCTTTCCTCCTTTCAAATCATGGATACATTGCACTGCTGCTTGAATTCTCCCTTATTGCCCTCTCCTTGATACCCAGTGGCCCAGAGCTCATCTCCTCTAATCTGTGGGTTCCTAAAACCAGTTACGCACACAGTTGCAGAGGTATTTTAAGACTGGAAAAATAGGGATCCAAAGGTACCCCTTGTGATAGCAATGCAAATCGGTGAACATGCAATGGACACTTGTTCCCTGTATCTCTGGAGCAACCCCACTTCCCACCTTTCCACTCACTCTCAGATGTTGCAATTTGGAAAAATCTGAGAATTTTTCCAAGGAGACAGTAAAATCCCTGCCCCTATTTACTGGTGACCAGTGGAGGGGGACCACACTGAGCTCACAGCTCCCAGGGCATCCAGGCCACTGACTTCAAACCAGAAGCCCACCAAAGAGGACCATGGCACTCATGGCTGTTCTCTCCACTGCAAACATAGGAATGAACCCTGAAGGGTAGCCAAAAACAAGGACTTTCCCCAGAGCTGAGGGAAGGTATGAAATGAAAGGTTCATTTTTGGAGAAACTCCTTCAAAGGCAGAATGTTGTAACCCTTCTGAGTACAGAACAGGAATGTGCCTTTACTCTTTAGGTCTTACTCTCTTCCTCTAAAGCCTAGCGAAGAATGCTTTTCCCATAAACACCCTCTCATGCGTGGGTGCAGTTGCCTGCTGCAGCATGTCTGTTGGGACGGGAGCCATGCCCGTGCCCCAGCTCCCATGGGTCCTCTCATCCACTGAAGGTAATCACTGGCATGCATGCACCAAAGACTTACTCCTGTATTTCTCTAAATTGAGCTCACTTTAAGGTTCACCTGCTTTGTTACATTGACAGAGCTGTGTTTTTCCAAGTCTATGCCTTCTAGTGCTTTCTTGAGGCATCAATAAACATCTCAAATCATCATTTGTTCCTAACTTAATTAGCAGTTGTCACCACTCAGCAAGTATTTCAAACAGCTGACAGTGGAAAACACCCTGTTATGCACTGTATGCAAGATGAGTCCTTAAAAAAAGATCTAAATAAAAAAATGAGTGATTCAACGGGACATTTTTGGAGTCCTTGCCTCCTGGTGGGTGGACACACTGAAAAATGTGCAAAAATCTTTTATCTAGCATACATTCATTCATTCATTCTTAAAAAGATAATCAGAGACTGTAATTTTCAGAAGCTCATGGATGCCAGTGGGACCAGCTGCCACACCTTTCCTGGGGCCCGGGGTTCCCACCCTGGTGAGGGAGACTGAGATTCCACAGTCCCCCAGCCTAGTGCAGTGTAGAGCAGTGGGAGGGCCTCCTAGAGCAGGTGGCTTTGCAAGGCTGTGTCTGGCTGAAAAGCACACCTTCCACCTGATCTTCTAGAGATGATTGCCAAGTCAGTAGGAAAATACATTTATGGCTAAATGCAAGTAGGTTGCAGTAAGAGTGGGGAAGAGGTGTAGCAGAAGGGGGCAGGTCATGTTTTCTCAAGTAACTGCAGAACTCATTGTCCCCTAGCTCAGAAAGAAATCCTAGCATACAGGTTGGGACAGGATTCATGTGGAAGGTATATCTTTTAAATCATACAGAGTTTATTAATAGAATATCCTTCCCTAAACCTAGATTCCCTATAGCTTGGTATGTGCTGATGGCCAGCTAGCAGTCAGTATTGCTTCGTAATTTTTGTTCAGAGCTGTGATTTTTTAAGAAGTTATTTAGAAACCTCTCTTCCACTTTACTTGCTTGTGTATCTCCTCAATATCTGGCCAGCTTGAGACTGATAGTTCCCAGTGATTCACAGATAAAACCTATTAATAAAAAACCCGGAGCAGTGACGCACCAGATGTGCAGTGAAATTTAAAAAACATTCTATGACTTTTCAGGAATACATGCAATTAATATTAAACAGATGCCTGAAGTTTCCTGCACAGATGTTTCTCTATTATGTGTCATGACTTTTAATGGCACTGAGGTGAGACATACAGACATGAGCAAATGCAAGATCATTCCAAATTCAAGCTTTTAAAATTCTAGCAACAAATGGTGGCGGGGGATAGCCAAGCCACTGAACCTCTCACAAGGCACAAAATGGAGCAGACTTGCTCAGAAGTGCTACAAAGCAGACAGTCAAGGTAACATATACGATCTACTGCTGAGCAGTTTAATACCTTTGTTGGGCACCCTTGTCTTTGTTGGCTTCCTCCAATAGATCTATTTTTGTAGCAGCAATCCGTTCTGTGTTTTCACACAGCTGGGACTAGAACTGGATTACAAGGCTGCATTTTGTTCCAGAATCCCTCTTGCTGTGCATGAACTGTTTAGAAAAACAGAGTAGGTCTTTTTCCAGGGAAGCTTTTCTACCAAGTTTCAATTTCCTTTTATTTGATATATGAACCTTTTATTACCCTCTGAAAGGCCTCCCCTAAAATTCACCTTGTCAGGACCTCCATAGCTGGTGAGGAGGCAGCATTACTGCAGGGGCTGTCAGCATTGACACCCAGAACCACCAAGAGCAGAAAGCACCCTGTCTCTAAAATCAGGACTTTGGGGTGAGATTGATTTAATTTGACTCAAAGGATAGGATCCATTTCAATTAATACCTACAGCTAAACTAGGCATAAATTATAGCCACTGGGATATGAATTCATCTCATCCTAGAAAAAAAACATAAGAAAAAGTAGATTAATTGCATCAAAAAGGTGCCGCCTTCACTCCCTTGAGTATGAAAGGATGTGACAGGGATTGGCTCTGATGTAGGTGTCACTATGGTAGATGTCTAAAGTGAGATGGATCCTTTGGCTTTCTAGCACTAAATGTTTGGCCAAAGCTAGTCATCTAAACTCCTTCAACAGTCGATGGAAAAGAGAGCTCTCTAGAAGATGTCACAGACCACGTCACTGAGCTCCTCATTGAGCCTTCTCTTAAACACCTCCAGGGATGGTGACTCCACCACCTCCCTGGGCAGTCCATTCCAATGNCCATTTCTCTAGCCTGTCAAGGTCCCTCTGAAGGGCTCTCCTACCCTCTGGCAGCTTGGCATTTGCCTCCAGCTTGGTATCATCTGCAAACTTGCTGATGATGGACTCAATTCCCTCGTCCATATCGTCAATAAAGATGTTGAACAGTACCGGGCCTAACACTGATCCCTGTGGGACTCCACTAGTGACTGGCTGCCAGCTGGATGTGGCACCATTCACCAATGCTCTCTGACCCACATCTACCTGACAGGTGGGCTGACCTGACTGCCAATGGCACCCATCTTAATTTTGTTGTCTATAGGAGACTCATAGGAGACATGCCTGATAATTAGCTGGTGAAAGACGGAAGTGATAAAGTCAGTTGTCCGTCTTGCAGGACTTCTTTTCTTCAAGTTTGCACCTTCATCCCAACCCCAGTAAGGCGTTAGCTCACCTTTTGGCTGGTATGGTGCAAATGAGTCAGTACCTTCTCATTTCTTCATATATATTTTCTGGCTCCAGGGTTAAGCAGTTACAGTGACACAGGAAAGCCTCCGGATGATTCCAGTGTCCAAACTGGGCCCTTCCTAAGCCCCTACACATAGGGTACAGTTTTCTCTTTCACACCTGCTGCCCTCCCTCCCAAAGGAATCTCCTGCAGCCCCAAATCTCTCCAGCAACAGCTGCTCTTGCTCCCTGTGGAGGTTTGTTACAGTTCTGATATTTGCTCTCTCACTATTCTTCATGCCTTCCAGAGAGTCACAGCCAGTTTATCAGTTACCAGGAGCATGCTTCTGGGGCTGAAAAGCAATTTCCTTTTCTCCTCTTATTGCAGAAGCCTAAAGAGGATTTGATTTATCCATCAGTTTCAGATTTAAAAATCTTCAGCTTCACCTAGGTACATTTCCTGGAGATCAGTGATGGTTAGTATAGTAAGCATTTAGTAATGCTTAACAGATGAGCAATTCTGTTATGCCATATGATCATCTCATATGCATTAGGCCTGACTTTTTCCTACTATTTTAAGTTACAGCCACTGTCATCTTTTCCTCTTTCTCCTACCAAGCTTACGTCTCTGGAGGAGGTCACAGCAGTGAATGTGGCAACCCTGCCATTGCCTCTTCTGATCAGCTGCACTTTTGGCTTGCTATTGCACAGACCTCCCATTTTGTTACTGTAACAGCCCTTAAAAACCATGAGCATCTGCCAACATGCTCAAGTAGGAGAACACAGTGGCATTATTTGAGAAATGCAGGGTTTTTTAATGGAAAATACTGCTACCTGCTAGGGAAAGTAGGATTCATGACTGCATGGACAGCTTAGACTCAAGAGGCTACACTCATTGCTCCAGGGTTTCTGCTGGGCTCATTAGAAATGTGAGCCACTGCAGTCACCCTGAGGGTCTGAGGATGTCTGTGTTGGGAGAGGCAGAGGGGTACTGGCCATGAGTGTGCATCAGGCCCACCTCACCATACAGCAAAAACACACTATCAGGCCTCTGGTTGCCCAGGAAGCTGATAGATGCCCCATTCCTGGAAACACTCAAGGCCAGGTTGCACAGATGTCTGAGAAACCTGGTCTAGCTGTTGTCCCCGCTCATTGAAGGGGGCTGGACTAGGTGGCCTTCCAACCTAAACTATTCCATGATTCTATGACTATATGATTCTATGATTCCACACTCAAGATGCTTTTTTATAACACTCCAGAAAACAACCTGCATTTCTAAGCTGAGACACTTGAGAGAGGTTTTGAAGCAGCTGATGCTTCTGTTAATTTGCTTCCCTAGGAACCAGCTATTTTGGCATTGACTCACAACCCTGCACCTGAGCTGGGCAAGCCCCTCACAGCCTCAGATCAGGAGGCAGGTTTCTCCAGCTAATGGAGCCCAACCTTTCTGTGACACCCTCCAGCTCCACCAGAACTGGACCCCATAGCTTGGGTGTTTAAACCTTTCCCCAAGCCACAGCCTGAAAGCCATCAGGGGTCTCTGGATGGAGTGGATAAGCCTTATTGTCCCGCCCTACATGGTGCGTGCCCAGACATTAGCTCAGCACTCATGTCCCTGTGTGGGGAAGCAGTGGTGGCTGTGCACTCCTCGGCTACTGCTGGGTGAGTGGCAGCCAATGTCAAAAGCATTTGCTGTTAACTGTGCTTGGCTAGGTGCCTTCTTGTGCTTCTCTCAGTGACCAGTTTGCTCATGGCTTGTCACATGGCCAGGACGCACGCCTTGCAGGATTAGCTTTTGGAAATCGCAGATGGGTGCCCTGCAAGCAATGTCCCTTCTAGGAAAACATGTTAAACCTGGAGCCATGCTGTCAGCTTGAAACATCAGAGTGAAATCTGATGTGTGGGTTGTGTCTGCCTAGGAAAATAAATTTTAAAAAGAGAAAGAAAAATCTTACCTTCTGTGACATGTCAAGTGCTGGCATGTAAGGACAGGGAACTGGAGGGAGGGACCTGGGACAGCACTGGGAGAGAATTCTCTAGGAGCTCTGAAGAACATTCCCTCCTTTCTTGATCCCTTTATTCCTGCCCTCTACATGCTTATGCACACATGTCCCTCTGTGATCTGCTTGTTATTCACTGTCCTCACCAGGTGCCTGAGGGCTGACTCACCAAAGCCCCAAGCTGACATGGAAGCACAGAATATGACAAACCATGACATGGAGATGAGTCTGCAGCTGAAATGAAAAATCATAGCCCTTAAATTCACAACCAGCTGATCAGCCAGACTCAGGAGTTCATTTCCAGTCTGATTTTCTTCACAATTTTGTAACTACTCTTGCCTACTTCCATGATGTGTCTCTTGCTTTAGACAACTAGCCTCAGGGGTGTTTAGTGGATGGTTTTTTTTCAGAGCTCTGTGGGACCCAAATACTTGGTAATGGGTGAGAAAATCTATGTCTATTACAAAGAGGAAAATCTCTGGTTTCCTCTTCAAGACCCATGTCTACATGCTTTGTACCATGACTGAGAAACACACCCATGATCCTCAGAGCTCTGTCTGCTCTGTAGAGATTTTGGGAGCTCCCGGGTGCTTGCTGTGCAACGGCCTCTTGCTCAGACAGCAATCCTAAGTGTGCATTAAGTACACAATCTTGGGCTCACCACACCTTCATCAAACTTTGCCCATCAGAAGTCTGCATGGCTTTACAAGTTGCAGCCTGAAGTGGTTTCTCAGGACCAAAAATGGAGAGGAAGAATATGTAATAACTGAGGCTCATTTCACACGCAGACATCAGACCCAGTGGCACAGCAAGCCCAGCAAGAGGCAAGCAAAATTCCTTCAGAAGGTTTAAATTCCCAAGTCTCTCCATGGCTTGTTTGTTAATCCTGAGATTTTTCTCAGAAGTCTTTATTATCCAGAACAGGGGTGTGTGCTGTTCGCATGCTGCTTCTCGGAAATTACTGGGAGGCAACTTACTGGGAGGTAATTCTAGATGGGAATCTGAACAAAAGGTGTTGCTTAAGCATTTTGAAGAATAATTGAGCACTTGCTATGCAGTTTGTTTAATAACCTGAAAGACAGATCCTTATCAGAAGTCTTCACATGCTCTAGTTACTCAATTGCTTTCTTATTTAAATAAAGCCTATCAAATATGTCCATAAAAATAAAAGTACCTCATAAAAGGCAGTATCACTGAGGTGTGCCTCCTGTAGATAATTAAATTTAAAGCTGTATTTTCCTGTTAGTATGCCTTTATATCCTTTTTCTTTTACAAGGCTGCTGCATGTCTGTTGGGCTTTCAAGGACAATGATTATGGCATGAGTGCCCAGCACCGTTCCTGTTAAGGTGCAGTGAAGGTAAATGTGGTTGTTGGCTCAGTCCAACTGGTCTCAACCAAGTGGGAATGCTCCCACTACCTTTCTGGAGTTCACAGAGTGAACCAGGGAAGCACCATCCTTTTAGTGGAGAAAATATTACTAAAAAATCAAAGTGAGCATCAATCGAGTGTAAGATGCTCTATGTGCCTGCTTCCTAGGGAATGGTGTTCAGTGTGTGTGCAACACCCCCTCCCCCCCGTAGTTTGCAAGGATAACTGAATTATTCCCCCCAGGATAATCCAAAATCAATGGTGCAAAGATAGACAATTATAGTTAATAACAATAAAATAGCTAACGATTGAAATCACAGCGAAGAGTGACAGACAGAATTCCCAGGTACTAGAATAATTTGCATATTTTCAAAGTCAGAAGGGCTAATATTTGAGGCCCACATCCAAGCTGCGTGCCACAGGGCAGGCTTACTTACAGCTGCTGAATGGCCAAGTGTAAGCATCTCAACTGCAGGGAAAAATTCCCTGTACCAGCATAGAACACGAAGCAGGGAGAAAGTTCTGGACCAGATCTAAATTTAAGAAAAAAGAGGTTTCATTAACAAGAAAATAAGACTGGCTCTGGAAATACATCTTCAACTAGGAACACTGCCCATGAGATCTGTGTTTGTACACTCAGCTGAGGTGGTGTCCTAACCTGCCCTGAGCCTGTTCATGGCAGTGACTCTCACGCAGAGACAGGACTTTGGGCAGTTAAATATTATGCCTAGGCACACATTCCTCAGGAAGGGCTGTGACACAACATAGAGAAATAAGTAGCCAGACAGTGAAACAGCCTCACAGCATATGGTGCAAGGCACTATTAAGGAAGTCTCTGTGCACTTTAGTACAGTGGTAAGTGTCCCCACCTGGCGTGTGGGAGACCCGGGTTCGATTCCCGCCAGGGAGACAGTGTTAAGAGTTGGACTCGATGATCCTTGTGGGTCCCTTCCAACTCAGAATATTCTGTGAATTCCCTTGTTACCCTCTCCATTTGAATGAGCTTGCTGCTGATGTGGTGAAGGTCTGCCTGTCATCCTGTGGAGCTAATGACCTCTCTGTACAAATCACATGAATGTTCACATCAGCCATAGCAAAGCCGGTTGCCTCCCTTGCCCTCAGAGGGTCTAGTGAGTTCGTCCCTCTTGGAGTCAGAGGGCAGTTCAAGCACTTGGCCCATTTGATTCTCCCTGCCCTTTTCTAACTCTTATAGCAAGGGTTGGTTCTGCATGGGTCAGATGTGAAAATTGTAAAGATAGAGAAAAGAAAACCCACAGACTTCAATTACATTGGGTTTCTTTTGGGTCAGCAGTGGTTTTGGAACTGTGTTCTCAAGGTGGAAAACCATGAATGTATTAAGGATCTCCTGAGCCATCACATCCCAGGCTTTATGGGATTATTCACATTTCAAAACTCAAAACTATCTTGGTTTTGGAGACTTATCAATACCCTTTGCTGAATGGCTCCACTCCTCTGGGGTTTTTTCCTTTCTCATGACACTTATTTGAAGTGAATAATCCAAAGTAGCACTTGAGACAGTGAAAAGAGAACCCTATAACCTAGAATGCTTACTACATTCGCAACGCCCCCTCTCCTTTTAATTACTCCAAATTCATAAAGACTGCTTTTTCAAAGGGAGGTAGTAAAAGTGCCACACTTCAGCAGGTTCCAATTAAAGAAGGCCTAATCCAAAGTGCATTGAAGTTAAGAAAAGACTTTTTGTCTTTTTGCTATTGGGGCTTGGACCAGACATCAATGTCAGAAATGGTATCTGTAACACATGCAGATATTTTAATGTAGTCCCTGCTGCAGGAGAAATGGAAATCTTCCTGTGCCATCATCAGCTCTACAAAATAGCTTCAAAGGAAAATTGCAATTAATCTTTTTTCATAACTAAAATGCTAGCTTCAGCTAAAACACATACTAATTTTTAAATCTGCTTATTTTTGTTTCTAGCAAATGTTCCTTTTCCTGATGTAATCAGGTCAAAAAGACACTGTATTCAGGAAAAAAAAGCCAAAAATTTGGATTTATTTTTAGATCTTAGGTGATAGCAAGACACCTTGAAAGTGAAAATTCTTTTCATTTAGTGAAGTTTGGACAAAGCTTTTTAATACTCATTGTAAATAGACAATTTTAGGAACTGCCTTTTCAGCTTTACTTCTACTATGTCTTGACATTGGTCTATGTCTATGGAGAACATGTGAGCTTAGAAACAGATTCGGTCTCAGAGACTGTTTTCATTTTCAATTAGAAACCAAATTGGCAGCATGACCACATTTAGATGAGCATGCCTTTTATTTTCTTCCAAGATAATATGCATTTGTTTATTTTCCCAGTCTTTTGCAAAATGTTTTATTCCACAGATCAATGACTATCATAAAATATGACTCCAGATGGAAATTTCCCCCACATTACCTGGGAGAAGTGGCTGACAGATGACTGTATTTTCATTTAACTCTACACTCCAGACACTTTTAAATGCAGCGTAAAGCCTCCTTGACATGGTTTTGCCCTGAGAGGATCCTTTCTTTGTGACCATCCATACAGCTTATGCAGGTGGGAAGGAGTGGTCTTGTACACACACACGTTACCTATTGCCATGCTAAAAGTCCACCTGTACCTGCAGAGTACAAAACAGGTTTTATAAAGCTTATTTAACACTCAGCAGAGTTAACTGGGATACCAGAGTCTCCTTGAGAGGTGAAGGAAGAAAATCAGTGAAGAGATGGGGAAACTCATTAAGTTACTTCACTCCAGAACAACACTCAAGTTGCAGGCTTGCCTATGAGTGAGATTTAAATAAATAAGATTTGCTCCCAAATTAGAAGAAAAGAATAAACACTTTAAGACCTTTTGGCTGTTATAAGAGAGAATAAGAGGCCTGTTATCTACCTAAAGAATTAAATCGTCTTAATTGCTTCCTTGTGTAAAATAAAGTACATATTACATACAGAAGAAAAATATTTTTAAGTGGATGGAAAAATCCACTGGGTTAAAGGAATACTACTGTCAGTTAAATGTATCCCTGCATTTGTGTAGTGCACAAACAAGCTTTAATAAAAATGAAGAGTCTAATAGGAACATTTCCATGAATTTAAAAATAACAGCAGTGGAAACAATCTCATAAAATAAGTAAAGCTCTCCCTTCAATATTTGCAACTCAAGTATTACAGCATGCAGTTAGGGCCTAAGAATGTGAAAGCAAGTACAAATTATGAATTATGTGCTTTGTTCTACAATACAAGAGGCCAGGTTTTATATTCCTTCTCTAGCTGTGGCTCCTGTAATTTCAGTACAAAAGAAAGGCATTTAGCCTACCTAAAGAAGGTGGAGAAATTACCTGATATGATACTTATCCATCAGGTTTACACTGGCTCATAGCACATACTCAGAAGGATACCTGGCTTGTAAGGAAGGCCTATTTGGCATTTACTGTACAGCAAATGTCTCAGGGAGAATTAAAACATATTCTGACTTTTATCATTAGGCCTCAGAGAGCAGCTGGTCACTTCCACTCCCTTTGGATACGTATTCAGTGGACTGATTCCCATTTATCTGGCAAGCAAAGCCTCAGTGTTTTTTCCAGCAGGAATAAACTCTCCCAGGCAGAACAGAAGCAGAAGAGCCCAAGCTTTACTGTTCTTCTGCATAGAATTTTATCCTCACTGGTGGTACAATTACAGCTGGGAGAAGTGGGGACAGGAGTGTCAAAGCTGCCCCCACGAGGTGCAGAAAAGCTGGTCAAAAGCTAACGAGCCTGGTGGATAGCATGAGCAGGAGGCAGAGCAGTGAAAAGTTCATCTTGACCAGAAAGGACCCTGTTGAGCATGCAGTGGGCAGAGCAATGTGCCTATGGACGCGTGACCTAACTGTGAAACAAGATTGCCTGGAACCAGAGTATAGTTCAAAGACTCAACAGGCACCAGGTGTCTACTAGTGGAGACAAACGTGGACAACACAGAAGTTGTCTCCTTTTTCAGGCCACTTCTCACTCTGTTTGCCTGTTTTTCAGTGTCTTCTGGGCACTTTTCTACTGTGAATCTTCCCTGCGAACTCCCCACCTGTGATACGGCACATGTACCCAGTGCAGAAACCCACACCCATTAAATAATAATGGGAGAAACCCTCACAGGTGTAGTAGGTTCCTGTTACTTCCACTTAGGGCCATTTTCAAAGGCAGACTAAGGTGGCAGCCATCCTAGCCAGAAACTGTACGTGCTGAAACTTTTATAAACGTGAAATTAGCCACCTGCAATAACTGTTGTAAAATTGTTAAATTAGTAATGGTGATTACTCTTATTTCTTGTTGGGATATCAGGGCAACAGCATGAAATAGCAGTAAAAAAGGCTCCTACATAGGCCAGAAAATAGGTTAAGCTAAGTGTTGCTCCCTCAGTGAAATCAGAAACCTTGCTGAACTCACTGCAGAGCTGCCTGCTTGCAAGAATTTTGTCACCCTATATCCCCACTGAAATAGCACAAAAGTGAACAGGAAAGAGTGATCCATTTTTTAATGCCTGCTAAAAATTAATCTGGCATGAAAAGAATTACAAGTCACAAGATGCCACAGAAAACTGGAATATTTAAGCTTAATAAAATCACAGCTCCCAACCTCATTTTTTTCCAGCTTGAGGGGTCTGATCTTCAACGTACATTTCTACTCTCTGTATTTAATTTAATAAGGTACATGGAACATTCTCAATCAATAGCATGGCTTCACTCAAGCATGTACTGTATCACAGAGGGATCCACTTCTTCTGCTATCAGACTGGCTTGCAGACTTTGGATTGTCGCTTTTTTCCCCAGACGCTGTCTCCACAGGACAAACGCAGCTATGATCTGGGACTGGAGGTTGTGAGGGTGATTGACTTTACATCGATAGATGTCAGTATGGGACAAACCCAAGCACAGAATTAGATGTTCCCATTCGGGTCCCAGTCTCCTCGCCAGCCTGTTCAGCTGCTGATCTGTTGGTGAAGTCTTCAAAATGCATGGTGCAATTACAGTTAAATCTGTGAAAGAAAAAGAAAAAGAATAAGAAAAAGAAAATGCATATATGTGTCAGTGGGCAATGCTGCAAATATTAATGTGAGACCTTGGAAATGGAAGGAATAGGCAGAAGCAAAGCTGAGGTGAAAGAATTAATTAATGAAAGAAACAGAACACATATTCATGTAGAAAAATTAATTACATAATCAACCAGAATAATAAAGAGAGAAAACTAATGGAAGTCAGTAATCCAGATATCAGAACTGTACACCCAAGCAAAAGTAATTACTTCCAAAAGTAATTACAGATTTTTGGATAGTGAATAAGAAAGGTTTTCAAGGAACATCTTTCCAGCTGCCATCACTCTCTGAAAATCAATCTGCTTCTGTCAGTATGACATACTGAAAAATGACAAATATAGAACCAATCAGACCTTATTACTCCAGTCCTGGGACTCTGCTTATACACTTCAGAAATAACTTTAGTTATCTAGATTCTTTAGTTAGTAGGAGGTATTGAAATCCACTTTAGTACAGTGGTAAGTGTCCCCACCTGGCATGTGGGAGACCCGGATTCAATTCCTGCCATGGAGACAGTGTTAAGAGCCGGACTCGATGATCCTTGTGGGTCCCTTCCAACTCAGAATATTCTGTGACTCTGTGATTCTGTATTACTCTACTCTTTTTTTTCACCAAAGGCTGTTCACAGAAAATTCTTCCGTCTCCTAAGATGCTCTTACCCTTTGTGCCCTGACATACATGGCAAACTCTTATTGAGGACACCGGCTTTGGGCCTTTTCCTCTATTTAAATGAATCCATAAGCATGGCTCAGGTGAACCCAAATGAACAGGTAGCAACACTGTTCACCACTACAAGTTATGCTCGCTTATCCTTCACCGCAGCTGTTGTAACACTACTGAAAACAAGTATGTATGTGCTACAGTCCCATTCTTCTGACCTCCTTGAAACTGTTTTCAGGAGAGTGCAAGGAGGTCCCATTTTCTCTCAGAGAGTTTTGCCCAGTGTTACATTCCTTAGCATTGTCCAAGTACGCAACCTTGTGGGTCCCTTCCAACTCAGAATATTCTGCATCAAACTGGTACCTGAGGAGGACAGGATCAATACAACTACCAAAACAGCTTTCACAGGAAGCATTACGGTAGCTGTAGCTATCAGTGGCAAAAATCTTGTAGAGACTGAACTAAACATTTCTTACATACACAACTGATCTCTGTATGTCTTCCCTATGATAGTCTCATAATTTATAAAAGGGAAAACCCCCTGCATTTATACGAACAGTGTTAGTAGCCAAGTGAGAATACAGTGCTATTCAGAAACATGCTGCATGGGATCGATCTCACCTAGCTACAGATAACATGTCCTGAGCTAAATATGCTAGGATTAATTATCACTAAGTAGAGAAATAGGCTCTTCTACAATAAAATTTCTCTCATTGAAAAGAAGATGTCTAAAATAATCAGATTAATTACTCCTCTAAACATGCACATTTCTGTCTATTGATTGTAAAAGGAGCACTGGGGGTAAGCCCATATTTTGACATGGATGATGTAAACACCCAGTGCTGATCAAATGCCTGTAATTTCAAACCACGTACCAGTTGCTTTAAAAAGGTGCATTTAGAAAAACAGCATAAAATACTTGTACAGCATATTTATTTTTTGACACCATTTGTGATCACAAGCTGAAATGAAGGGTCAATGCAGTCTGCAATTGCTGCTCTACTTCTGTTGATGAAGATACTGCAACAAAACACAGGCATGAAAATGCTGATTATAGCCTGTTGGTATGAAACAGCAGACTCCCTGCAGAAGTACTGCTTTGCAAAATCTAATTTATAGCTCCAACATCATGCTCACAGTCTCCACTACAGCAGAACAGCAACATTAGAAAGCACCAGTCCCTCCTTTTATCAAATGTAATTGTTTTTGTATAGGACACTCAGAGCCTGCAAACGTTTGTACAGTTTAAGCCCAATAATACATAAGTACTATACAAAGCTGCTTTGAGTAAAGGGAAAATTGCTTTCTGAAGAGTATTTAAGTCCCTTTGATCTTTCTGTCTCCAGATTGCCAAAGGAACCTGGGGCAAGTACTAGTTTGGCCATAGGGCAGAGGATGTACAGCTTCTGCATGAGGCTGAGCATGAGGCAGTGGGGCTGCCCTATGTTGCCATATCACATGTGATACCAGTTCCACAGGTAAGTCAGGACTAGGGAGTGCCTTTCATGAATGCAAATTGTTGAGAATAAAATAAATACTATGTTGCCACCAACACTACTTTTTGATATTAAACCCTTGCCTTGGCTTTGGGTCAGCTACCAAGGGTAAAGCAGTGTGCCCAGAGCAGTGATACCTGCCGGTCTGGGCTTTTTGCTTTCACACTGGAATGTTTACACTTCATGTTCACTAGCAGAATGATGTTATGATACTGAAATGTGATCAAGTAGGGAGGCCTAACAATAATACACATCAGCTTTGATACCAGGCAGCCTTTTTTATTACAACAAGTATCTTGCCTTCAGTCTGTTATCAGCCCTTTAATAAGAATCAGAATAAAACCCATCCAGGAAAACTTTTCATCTTAGGCTACCATCTGATTCTAATATGGATGTGGAAAATTCTAGGACAGAAGCCAAATGTTAAATTTAATACAAAGGACTGTTATTTTAGTCCCATTTTATTTTCTGTGATAGCTCATTTTCAGCTCTGATTCCAAGTCACTGAGGAAATTTTGAGAGAAATATTACATGACAGGCAATGTTATATGGAGGTATAGAAAAATATTTGGTGAGATCTTTCAGTTATGACAAATGCAAAATCAGAAAAAGATTTGGTTATGTTCTAGGATTAATGCTAGTTCTAATTTAATAAACATAATGTCATTTCAGGTGAAATGGGAATAAATTCTCTGTGCTCAACACCCAAACTTTTTGAACACACTGTTAAAACATGAAAGATGCCTTTTTTTAGTTGTTTGCAAGAAACCCTCACTTCTAATTTCCATTTGTTGAGAACTGCAATTTCCATTTGTCAAGAACTGCCTGCGGAAGATAATGAGATTAGAGCAAAAGTTTCAATTATACAGATCCTGCAGTTGCTTTTCACAGAATCACAGAATATTATGAGTTGGAAGGGACCCACAAGGATCATCTAGTCCAACTCACCATCTA
>WEKX01002457.1:23286-65873 GCA_013390025.1 Pitta sordida | reverse complement strand
TATTAAGTATTTCTGCCTTTTCCTCATCGCTACTTACTATGTTACCTTTTGCATCCAATAAGGAGTGAAGGTTGTTGCAGCCTCTCTTTTTACTGTTGATGTACTTATAGAAACATTTCTTATTGTCCTTAACAGAAACGGCTAGGTTGAGTACTCATGGCACTTTCAACCAGTAATTACAGATGCAAAGCACACAGAGCCAAAATTTCTCTTAGTCAAGTTTCTTCTCCACGGTATCTCAAATAATTAAAAAAAATTAGTGGGTGCTTGTATGAAATTATGATGATCATAAAACACACTCATATTTGCAGTAGACCTCTCCCAGATACATAGGAGGCAAATGTTTACCTGTGTGGGCCAGGCAGCTCTGACAGACTAATTCACCCACTATAAGTGCAAAAAGACAACTGGAGCAACTAAGGATTGTTTTGTCAGAGAGGTGATAAACTCATCACAAAACTTGGGGATTGGCAGCTGACTTCTTTTGACAGATCCTACTTGAACGCTTATTTCAAATACGTAGCCTGAGCTGCCTTTCAAAGAGTTGAGGAAGTTTTAATCCTGTTCTTCCTTTGTATGCAAGAATTACAGCAGATTCCTCGGGCTTTGCAGGCTGCTGAGTACAATAAGTGAGTAAATTTTTTTACCAGCAATTTTCCTACCAAGAAATTTTTCTAAAGGCTGCAGCATTTCAGCAAAAAATCATGTGCTTGGACTTTAGCTATCAATGTTCCTTTCATGCAACAACAATGATCATATTGCCAGTATGAAGGACTGTTTTCTTATCTAACACAAATAATCATACATGTTTTCCTTGCAGGACTTAAAACAAGTATGACAAGACATTGTGTTTAGCCTTGATAAAACTGTTCATTTCTCTTTGAGGTTTTTTGTCGTCAAGTTGGCTCTTCTTTATACTTTGGCTTGAGTTATTAGAAATATCAGAATCAAAGATAAGCACAACAGATGGAGCTTGGTTGAGAAGAATTCTTTTGGCTGGTGAGGATCTTTGCCTGGCAGGTGTCAAACCAAAATGAATACTGCACATATTATAGCAAAGTGAGACCGTGTTCCTCCGTGACCACAAACATATATTAATAGAACAAGCCACGCAAAGCAAGCTTAAACAGTACTGTCATTATGCTGAATCCTCCACTGCTTGGCCTTTTATGTAATCACTCACACCCATGCAAAATAAGTAAACAAAATGCAACAGGTTAGTTTAGTATCTCTTTACAGACATTTTGGACAGGTGTAAAAGACTTCACAAAACACCACAAACAACAAGGACTCTCTGGTTTTGTTTTTTAGTTCCATTTTTTGCTTCAGTGCCTTTTAAAGGTTTATGAATCTTAGTAGACTTTTTGTCATTTCAAAACCCACCTGAAAGAACAAGTACTGGTACTAAAATACACTGCTTAGTTACTGTCTGCTGCTATGCCTGGCTTGTCAAATGTGATTCAACAGCCTGATTTAGAAGACAGTTTTCCACAGGGGTCAGGAAGGAGAGCTTCAGGTGGCATCACCTGCTTCTCCTCTACTTCCCGATGAGTGGGAGGCTTAGCATCATCACCAGCTCTCTCAAGTGCCAAGTCACTTGAAGATCTGAAAGAAACCTATATGGAATCTCGTGACTGGTTTCACAGATCTCTACTGTCCAAAAGCAATCTAAGCCGACCAATAAAGCAGTACTTTTAGAAGGTTACAGTCAGAGCATTTTTAATTATCTGTAAATCAAATGTGAGATTGTATTTGCGTATATATATATACACAAATAAATTTTCAAAATTTTAACAAGAAAATACGAAAGTCTTAGATATATGCAAGTCAAGTTCATTCCCTTTTTTTAATTTCATATCCACAAATTCAGGTTAGGAATCTGTCACACCACCCTGGTAGGAAAAGAATGAAAACCAGGAGTGTGGGTGAACTAATTTCCTAAACAGAGGTCTTAACTCACAGAGCACTTTACACCACCACGAATAGGATGAGCACTTCTTTCCCCTCTGCGTCAGCACTGACCCAACACCTCACGCCACGTGCTCACTGGCGAGGCTCGTGGCTGCCCTGGGACATGGCCAGTGCTAGGTGACACGGCACACTGATCTGCGGCAGTCCCAAGAGATCCCAAGACAGGACTGAAAGCAATGAGATGACTCATAGCTGCAGCCATGCACTTGAAGGCTGAGGACACAATAACTCTTTTACTCTCTCAGGAATAGTATTTTTACAAAGCAACTGAAGCAAGTTCAAAATCAAAAAAGCTATTAGCAAACATTTGTATTACTTGGGGTATTTGTAGAAGATTTATGTTAGTTATAGTGGGATGATTCATATGCAAAACCTAAACATTTGAAAAAACATTTTGCTTAAACACTTGACTTTCCTGTCTCCTGCATAGAGGACAATGTTTTCCCTCATAGATTTGTAGTCTACCAGCTGCCAAACATTGATACAGAATTGAAATTTTGGTAATTTTGGCTTTGGGATGTAGCAAATCAGAAATAAAAATATTTTCACACCAGAATGAAAAGGCTGGAAGATCAAACAGAGTATAAAAAACTTACTTTACTTCGTTTGGGATTTTTATACAGCTATGCCTCATCTAAGTAAGACTGAAACAAAAGCAAAAGGCAAAACAAAAAACTAGACAAATCACTTCTGCCCCAGAGATGCAGAAATAGGAGTAATATTTGTGTCCCTGAAGGAACCAAAACAGAAATCCTGCTACAAACAAGAGAGAAGTGCTGTTATTTCTTTTACAATAAGGAGGTTCTTGACATCTCAGCAACGTCCTCGAGGTAACAAGGGAAAAGAAATCTTAAAAAAACATTTTTTTCTTTACTTAAGCAAAGAACTTTTCAGTTCCACAAACTCAAACCCTAAGACATCAACAGGCTTTTTTCATAATGCGGAAAATTTCAGCACCAGAACTGTAAATATCAACATTTTTCTTTCTCTTCCTTCTGACCTAACTGTGACCCATTGTTTGATTTTATTAAAGAAATCAAACACATCCTTCAATGAAGCTTCTAACATATTATGGTGTTAGACAGGGCTAAGTGCTTTGAGCTTCACATTCACTGTGTTACCTAATTTTGTGTGTATGCTCCTCAGAGAAGAGTTGAATGACCTGGCAATGTGAGGTTAACACATTCTGCAGAAGTGGCCTCAGATTTCCCCTTCCGGAAATGCTCCATACCACATCAGCGTATGCAAACCCGACCATGCTCTGCACAAACCACACAAACAGTGCCCAGCTACCTAAGCCAGCCTTACACTTGCAC
This sequence comes from Pitta sordida, assembly GCA_013390025.1. Classification (NCBI taxonomy): domain Eukaryota; kingdom Metazoa; phylum Chordata; class Aves; order Passeriformes; family Pittidae; genus Pitta; species Pitta sordida. The sequence continues at coordinate 62,586 of WEKX01002457.1, read as the reverse complement.
TTCAGGATGTGTAAATATGCTAATGATAGGGGGTTGATGTGCAAGTTTACAAGTTCAAGGGCAGAAGAGAGATGAAAATTTGGCTGCAATCCTTTGGTCTTCTCTCATTCTGGGAGACTCCAGCTTTCTAGTTATGCAGCCTAGGAGTTGCATCCTAAACCACAAGACTGACCTGTTTAAGTATCTTTATTCAGATTTGATGATTGAAAATGGGGGCTTCTTGTCTACTGAAAAGAGGTTGACAAGAACCTGAAGGTACTGCTGCAACCCGCGCCTTTTAAAACTCATTATTTACTCGGCATTATTTAGTGTTATTTATACTATATTTGAAACACCGAGAACTCAGATGCTCCAAGCATCTTGGAATGTATAACGTATAAAGGTTTTCACTTCCAAAATTGCCAAGTGAATAGGGATGTCCCAGCTGAAAACTGTGAATGGCCTCAGCGTTTTCAGAAAGCTCTGTGCAGGCAGATTGAGAGACTTGGGACAAAAATCCCTGGATCACCTCAAGAAGCCACAACTCCTTTTTAAACAATCCAGTTTGTAAGCATTTGACAAAGAGACTCAACAAACCCCTTCTGTAAACCAAGCAAGGAAAGTAGAAACCATTTTACTGTTCTTTGCGTCGTGCAATGATCTCCACATGTAAGTAGGGAAACTCAGTCAACCAAAGATTCCTGTGCCTGTAAGTGAGGCAGAGGCACAGCTTTTACAAGGGGCAAAAGTCTGTTTGGAAGAGCTGAACAAAAGTTTGATGAAGGAATTTCAAACATATGAAATTGTCTCAGATACACAACGGTAAAAAAATCGCAGCTCTGTAAACGCACAGAATGCTGTTTTAAAGACAGTTTCATTAAGAAACACAGCTTGAGAGTATGTCTCAAATAAGATCAGAGCTACAGGCGGGGACAGCAGGAGGCAGCTGAAGTAATCTGCAGCAGAGCTCTAGTGCTCATTGGTCTCTGACCCTGAGAGAAAAGATAATTACTGCATGAATACACACATTAGACCCAATCCACACATTAGCCTGGGAAATACATACGAACCTCTACTAGAAAGAGACAGTGATAACTCCACGGGTTTTATGCCGCAGTCTACAGCCCTGTATGCTCCAGTCTGATACACTTTGTTACACTGACAACACAGCTGTGGCTTAATTTTGAAGTCCACATTTTTCTGTGGGAATCATTAAATACAACACACTTGTACTGTTCAACAGAAAAACAAATCTGTCTCTGTTTTTTTATTCATCTGAAGCCTTAATTTAATTGTGCAACATTTGCTTTACAAACATATTTGAAGATGTTTTAGATATGACCTCATTTGTACACCATCCCAGGCTTTCCAGGAACTCTGAATCAACAGCCTCCTAGCCTTTCTTGTACCCAAACTACTGTACTGCCCTTTTTTTGTCCTAAATACAAAAATGTAGGGAGGAGAGTTTGCAAACTCAGGTGTGAAAAAGGCTTTTTATATATTAGTTTATGTACACAGAAATTACCATGATTATGTTCATGTAACTTCAAAGAGCTAGACCTACATAGGTGAAAAAGGAAAAGCATCAGAGGAGTCAACAGCCCAGCAGCTCATTCATACTGGACTTCCTACTCATGACCACTGCTTTGATTGACCATGCTCATCTTCAGATGCCGACGGAGCCCCACTTGGCCTCTGCAGTTTTAATCAGAGAAGCTAAATGATCAGGTCCCAAAAATGCAAATAATATATTGTCCTAAATAATCCTGAGTAAGTCATTAGCATACTGGAATATGGAAATACACTGAGGTACTAATAACCAAAGGAAGCAGATGATCAAAGGGGTCAGTAGTACACAGAATCACAGAGTCAACTAGACTGGAAAAGACCTCTGAGATAATTGAGTCCAACCTTTGACCTAACATCACCTCAGCATCACAACTCAGTGCCACATCCAGTCTCTTCTTAAATATTTCCAGTAATAGTGACTCCACCACCTCCCTGGGCAGCCCATTCCAATTTCCAATCACTCTCTGTAAAGAACTTCCTCCTAATGTCTAACGTAAATGTCCCCTGGTACAGCTTGAGACTGTGCCCTCTTGTCCTACTGGTATATGCCTGGGAGAAGAGACCAACACCCACCTCCTTTCAGGTAGTTGTAAAGAGCGATAAGATCTCCCCTCTTCTCCAGGCTAAACAACCCCAGGTCTCTCAGCCACTTCTCATAGGACTTGTGCTAGAAAGGCTGTAATTTTATGGAGACCTCCCCTCCATTCTACCAGTTGCTTCACATGGAATTTAGGGCATCGGGTCTAACATGGAAAAACATACCTTTGAGACAAATTCTGATGTTTGCATTTACACAAAGTGAGAAATTTTCCAAGACAGTTTGTACTGTAGATTCCTTCATGTCTCTCTTAGCACTTACATAGTCTATTCCCACCATCTCCCACCTTCTCCATCTCTGTGCTATTCCCTGCCTCATGTAGGTCAAGGGTCCCAACCCTTGCCTCCCACTGAATGGGTGGACTCATCTGTGTTACAGGTATGTTACAAGGTTTCCCATAACAAAAATCTCCTCCTAACTTTAAATTTTTTTTTCTTTTTTTCTTCCTTTACCAGCTTTTTCTTTCATTCCCTGCCCACATTTTTGAGCAGGAAGGAGAGTGACAGGGAGAATAATGATTTCCTCAGGTTCTGTTGGAAAAAACCCACAAAAATTTTCCATCAAGACAGAAATTTTTTTCTGTTTTGGGTTTTTTTTCCACTGAGGTTCAGAAGTAATTTTTTTAATTTAAGATTTCCTAAATAAGTGTACAGTTAATACTGTCACTTAGTGTGGAAGGTAGCTGAGACCTGGTATCTGTTTAGTTTAGCACAGATCCCACCTCATGTGTGGCAAGAGGTTAGCTTCAATTTTTCCCTTGAACTGTATCTTTGCAAACCTCTTTTCAGGGTTTTGCTGGTATGAATCAAAACCCTCAGCCCAGCATGGATGCATAGCTTGCCATGCTTTTCTTCTGCCAGTAGGGTCTGCACAGCCCCAGTGTTAATCCCCACTGCCTTCACATGTTCGAGGAGGGAGGAAAGCACTGGAGATCCAAAAGCTGCAGCAGCCTTCCCATGCGTGGAAGAGAGCATTATGGATGGATGTAGCTGGTAAGGGAGAAGTCCAGGAATGTCCTGTAAGATTAGGTTGTTAACTGACCAGGGCCTTTCAGCAAAGTCTCCAAGTGGTGTGATATGACCACAGGGCAGCACAGCTTCCTTTGGGTATCCTTTCTTCTGACAGCAGAGGAGAGCTCACTAGCACAATGAGATGAAACTCAATGCCACCCTGAGCCAGCAGCAGGGTGTTGGCCTCCTGAAAAAACTATCTACAAAACATGAAATAAGTGAAAGTCCACTGACTATCACTGGCAGATCTAAGTTCCAGACAAATCAACACAAATACAGCTCTTGGAAACATGACGAGTTCTGGGGACAAACAACCTCTGTGACTCTGAGTGGAACAAACACCCCAATTGCGTGCGCGCACACACAGACACGCTCTGCTCAGCAGACGACCAGCAAATGTTGATCCAGCAACTGCAGCTGGAACACAACAACCTTACACCAGTAATAAAGCACCACTGCGTCAGATGTTATGGTGTCAGCCCATATTAAGCATCATGAAACATGCATCAGGCAAGCCAGCAGTTCAGTCAGCCTTGAGCTGGACTGTGTGGAATTGCTGCTCTCCACATGGAATGTCTCATTCAGAACAGAGGCTGTCACAGCAATTGGAATAGCACTGCTCATTTTGAGTGTGATAAGCTGTATTTAGAGTGGGAAAGTATTGCTCTGTGAGCTGAAAAACAAATGAAACAACAAGGAATAAAGTCGTGTGATTCAGGCCAAAGGTTTTACTATATGGTGTCAGTCCCATTTCCCAAAACAAAGGGTAGTTTTTGCACACTGTAGACATATTCTGTCTGAAGCAATGCTAACACATAATCTATTTACACAGGACACGAACTGTCCTGCACCCTCACCCACACAATAGTCTAAATATAGATCCTCCCTGCAGTTGTTTGTGGGTGTGTTGCAGAACTGATGGGTCCTGATAGTCGGCAATAACATCAGGCAGAAAAGACAATGCGAGTCCTTCCTCACAGGGCTCCAAGGTCCTCCCAGGCTGATTTTAATAAAGGCGAGTACAGGGAGAAGGGAGAATGGTAGACAGATCTTTGGCAGAACTAAAAACTCAGGATTTCTGGAGTCTTTGTCATATATTGCAATGGCAAAATCATGCTTCCTGTCTTCCACATACACACCTTTTTTCTCCCTTCATCTTTGAGGTGAGATGGTTAGACCTTGCGTTACTTCGGTTTCTGCCCTCATTTCAGAACCTGACTTCAAAAAAAGATCAGGCCAGTGAATGTAGTTTGGACTTATACCTCTTTCAGCACTGAAAGGACCAACTATGGAATAACCAAGAAAGTAACCCTATTATGCAACAGACAGGAAAACTATCTGAGCTATTACACTGTGGTTTGCATTCCTCTGAAGACTGCTTTTCTCCAGGGAATTCCAGTAATCTGACTGATTGAAGTGCGTTTTGACAAGTTGTAACAGTCCAGAAAACACACCTATGAAATTATATCCTGAGAGCATCTTCCAAAGTAAACTGAAATCTTGGTATCACAGTTCCTTTGGGAAAGTGCCATGACACAGCTTTTGTTTGTTATGAGAATCTAGCTTGAGTTTTTGTTGTAGATAACAGGTGGTGTTACACCTAATGATGTGGCTTCATCTTCCTTTGCACTAGGGTTTTGTACTGGCAGGGGGCCTATGGATCATCTCCTGAAATGGACCAGCATAAAGTACAGTTTTAATATGTTTTTATTTCATCTCCTTTCTTTCACTTTAGATGACTCCATGACAAAGTCATCAGCTCACCCTGAAGGCTGTTTGTGTGACCCCAACAGAAAAACTAATGGAAGGAAATCAGAACAAACTGTCAGAATAGATGTTGGTTTGTTGGAAGAGTCCAAGGACCAGGCAATGTTATGCTGAGAAAGTCTTGTTACTACTAACATCAGCAGTACCTGCAAGCCCCAGCCATGTGCCATATGCCAGGCATGGCACATGGCTCGTATCTCTTAGGTTTTCTCTGTTTATTCCACTTCTCTGCAAGTCTACCAATCTCATACTGTCTTTTGCTTGCCACTGCCATGGAGAGAAATTATTTGACTAGGTAGGAAGTTCTTATAAAGAATTTAGGACTCAGAGGGCAGAAGTTTTAAAATGCTAAAGGTCAGAATGCTTTGGAAAGTGAGTCACAGTATGGATGGAGCAACTCAGTTCTGGTCCCTGGGCTCAGCTGCATGAGTTAACACATCCTGGAGATACATGTCTACTAGGAAGACAAAGGAGACAGGCAGTGAAAAGCAAGGAAGTCCCAGCCTAAAATATTTGATTTTCCCATATTTCTCTTCCTGAATATCCCAAAACAGAAAGCAGACAGATTTTTTTTTTTGCAGAAGTTACCAGGATTTATTAAAGACAGGATATTGATATGAAACATTCATGACCCTCAACTTAGCAATATTTCTTTTGGATGGGGTAACAAAGTAAATTTATTACATATCAGTGCCAAGAAGCTCATAATAAAAATATAGATTATAGTTCTCAGATTTATCAACTCAAAACAGATATTTTTGAAAAAACACTCCAGCAGGAAGAATGTAAGTCTCATAAGATACTTGTAGTACCAAAGAAACATATGAAATACATATTTTATCTAACAATAGGATACAAGGCAAACAATTTGATTTAAAACCCCTGACACAAAGGCAGTCTGTGAAGACATGAGAAGGAGACGTCTTGTCTTGTTATCCCAGGTGTGGGGTGTGTGGAGCAAGATATATATGTTAGACACCAGCAAAGCAAGCACAGATTTTATTGCATCTTGAGTCGATGATTTTATGAGACTTGAAATAAATTATTAAAGCACGGATAATGCAAGATAAAGAAATACTGCAACTGATTGGGAAGCCAGGCTTCGGAAAAGGCTCAGACAGATCATAGCCACAGCAAACTTTCACATCAATTCTACCCTGATCATTTAGTCTCCTCTCCTCTTCTGTTTCTGACCTTCATTTCCTTCTTTAACGGGACATATCTAGAGAAGAATCAGCCACAGAGGCCAGATTTATTAAACTCCTAATAATAAGATTTCAATATTTCATTATGCTTCTGCTGCATTCCTTACAAAAGTAACCATCCCTCTACAAAATGCTCCAAGATCTTGTGTGGGTGGCAGCTGCATGGTCTGCATGACTCCAGGGAGACCTAACACATCAGCATGGTGTGAAAGGAGGAAATCGTATGTTCTTAGGTATGATTGAAGGCATTGTCCATACTGAAAGTTTCCATAAATCAGAGTGTAATGGATCAACCCTTTAACAACTCATCTCTCCTAATTTCCAGACATACTACCAAGGGGGAAAAAATTATTCTGCCAAGGATTTCCGAGGCTTCCAATTCCTCACTTCTTCCATCTCATCCTCAGGAAAAACAAAGCATAGAAAAGAAATCCCTCAAGTAAAAAAAAAATAAATTAAACAAATAAAACAAGTCAGCACCAGAGTGTTTGTGATTGCCTTCCAAAAAACAACAAACAAAAAAGCATCTAAAATTGCTTTATTTTGGGGAAGTTGCTAACCATGCGATCTCTAGTGCATGTCTATGTTTAACAGAGAATGTAATGGAAAGAAAAATAGAACATTAGCGACCATCCAAGAAAGATTTCATTAAAAACAGGGTGGAAGTGAGTTTGTTTGGATTTAATGTTTCCCCAGAAGCATCTCTAGTCCAAACATTACACCACAGGTCAAAAGGAGGGGAGCCAGAAAGTGAAACATTTTTAAAATAACCCCGAAAAAGGAAAGTGAAAGTGACCAGTCTAGTTAAAATCATAGCCCGGTTTGGGTTGACAGGGACCTTAATGATAACCTCATTCCAACCCCCTTGCCATGAGCAGGGACACCTTTCACTAGACCAGGTTGTTCAAAACCCCACCCCACCTGGCCTTGAACATTTCCAGGAATGACTCATCTCTCGGCAACCTCTTCCAGTGCCTCCCCACTCAACAGGAAAGAATTTCTTCCTGATATCTAATCTAAACCTACTCTCTTTCAGTTTGAAACCATTCCCCCTTGTCCTATCACTGCATGCCCTTGTAAAAGTCACCCTCCAAGTTGCACCTTTTGTGACGATGAAATGGAAATTCTGTGAGAAAAAACAAATTTGGGCTCTGGTACCATCCCATACAAGTGGGAAGTCCAACAGACAAATATAGGTCCAGCTTGTAAAATTCTTCCTGAAAGGCACTGATACTTATAAGTAAGCTTACATTAAAATATTTCCATTTGGAACTGACAGTATAAAATGCTACAAACTGTCCTCAAGTCTCTGTTTTAGCCCTTCCAAGATGCCTCCTTGCAGACACAAAAGCTCAGCAAAGCACTCACACGAGATCAGCTGCCACCAAGATAAGAAAAACTGTATGGGGCAGTTGCCTCGGTAATATTTTATAGTCACAAGGTTCAGCTCATCAGTCTGCTTGACACACTGTAATACTCACTTTACTTAAGGTGTTCCAACTGAAGGAAAGTAACCTGTTTAATGCCTGATAATGCTCAGACATGACATCCTGATGTTTATGTAAGTTCACTTCTCCTTTATGGTATTTTCCTGGGCCTCAAGGTTGAAGATGCTGAGGGAAGAGAGAAGGATGGTGATGAGCACTGTGGCAATGGAAAGCAGCCACATGTTGTCCTAGGAGATTCTCACAGGCAACCCCTGCAATTCCACCCAATGCCTCTCAAATTGGCAAGCTCACAAAATGCCTGGAAGGCAATTTTTCTCTCTTCTCCAGCTGCTCTTAAGAGACAAAAACATGTGACATTTAACGGGGAACCAGAAGGTTAAGCATCAGATTGCCTGAAAGACAGAGCACTTGAGACTCACAGAAGCTAAATATCTTAATCAAAGAAAAGACAATTCCAAACTGCTTGTCAAGCATCATTGGGAAAGAAGTGATCTTACTAGAGGAAGAAATGACCAGCAGCTTGAAGCTCTGAAGCAAGAAGTACAAGCTTTAGGGGAAAAGTCCATCACAATCTCAGAGGATTCTGAGAAGAGCTTTGAAAATCAAATATATCCTGAGGACATGAAACTGAAGAGAAACCCCTTGAGAAGGCAGAGGAGTTGGCACCTATCTACTCTGATATTGCATATTGCATGAAAAGCTGTAGCCTGATAAAGTAGAAAATAAAAAAATTGAGAAAAGAGAAGTCTTGTATTTTGGAATTGACCCAGAGTGGGAGACCTGCTCCAACACTGCAAGCTGAACATTTCAGGCTTCAGAAGCAACCAAGCTCTGCATCTCTGGAGAGAAACAGACAAATGTAAATACCACTCAGGGGAAAAGATGATGATGAAAGGTATTGTGTTTTCTGCATAAAAAGAAAAAGACAAAACTGCTCCAAACAGCTAATGGTTCCACAGAGGTCTGAACAAAAGAAAAGTGGGAAGTACAGCTCGGAAGATTTCAAAGACTGGATTTTCATGGGACCTTCAGGGGTTTTCCTGAAGGCTGAGGCTCCCTCTATGTTGTGCATAGGATGAGTGAGACTTCTGAGAGCATGGTCCATAATACCTGGCAAACTAAGCAAGAACCAAAGAAATGAGAAATGCTGACCCATGCGGCCTTTGAGAACAAGAGAGCCCAACACAGGGCCACAAGGAGGTATGTCTCTATTCATGCTTCTTAGCCTGGAATCCTCTTTCAGAGCTGGTTGAATACTTCATTTCAAAAGCAAGCAATGTCACAGTCCTTGCAATGAGATATGAGAACTAGTGCTGCCACTGACCCCCTTCACTCAGCATCCCTACACATTCACAATTCACTTACAAGGTTTAAACACACTTCTCAGTTCCCAGAAGACTGTGCTAACCCCTTGGTCCCTGCCAAGGTACAGTAATCCTTCGAATATTGCAGGGGGTCGGTTCCAGAAAGATGCTGCAATAAGTGAAATTCGCGAAGCAGTGGTAAATAGGGTAAATACGGTAAAGCCAGCAAAGTCGAGGGGAAAAATCTCACGATGTATTGAAGCCGTGAATGGTGAACTGGTGATTACTGTAGTACCTTCTGCTGCCCTCAGTCACCAAGAGCTTACACGCCTTTCTAGCCTTCTGCCTCAGTGTTCACAATCAAAGGCTGATCAAGAGTCTGCAAATGCCTAGTGAAACTCTCAATTTGAGCTACAAGAGAGAAGTCTTGAGCAGGCTGCAGCAGAACTTTCTGTCCCACCATGGTCAGCAGAAGCAAGGGAGGAAATTGGAAAATTGAGTCAATTGAGGAAACTGTCCTGTCCAGGAATGTTTTTTGTTTCTTAACTGCCTAATTTAAAAAGAAAAAGAAAACAAACAAATAAGAAACAAAAAAACCCCCAAACAAACAAAACCACAAAATAAGATGTGAAAAAAAAAGCTGTGAGGCACCCTCAATCAGTCAGTCATTTATCATTCAAATATTTCCATAAGTACTTGGCAGTGTATGTAACGGATATCTACTGCGGTGAAAGATTTCTTAGATGTCAGAGAATTCCCTTGATGACAAACTCTCTTCAGACAAGCTCCAGTCTGAACTTGAAGTCTTGAAGCTCTTACTATTTGTTCAAGCATTCTGAGTCTTCTTAAAAGAAAAGACAGCTGGCTATCGGTAGCTGATAGACCTGATACACTAAGAGATACTGTGCTGAAATGTAGGAAATTCCTAAATTTAAGACATCAGGAGCATACTACATATTTGACCTTAACATTCTACCTTTACAGAAAACATTTACACAAGTCCTTGGTGTGTTCCAAATAAGTCTACACACAAGTTGTGTTTAAGAATAAGTTTGTCTGTTACCGAAATTCACTCTCATCTGGATTATAACTTGGTAGATCCAAGCTGGCAGTTCTTACACAGAAAAGAGATCACCTTCCATAATTTCTGCATTAATCAAATCAGCCTTGCAGGTTTGTTGGAAATCTAGAAGGTTTTGCCAAGAATCTAGAAGTAGTTCCCCCCAGTACATGTCTTCCCTCCAAGCCAGCTGCCTTACAAGTCAAGCAATGTGCATATGAACACAGTATGACTTAGTCCAAACTGAAGAGTAGAACACAGCCACACTCCAATTATTCATCCAAGAACAGAGCATACTCCCACAAAGGGAGATCCAGGCCAGTCAGTATGCAAATAGGATTATTAACACTAATGACAAAAAGGCAAATTTTAATGATGGTACACAGGTGTCTCCATCATGAAACATTGGCTAAAAATACCTATTCATTTATTCCCAAACTTCAAAAACTGGTTACTATGGCAGTAAGAGAGGATCTGAAATCACAGCATTTGATGGCTTTGTCTTATTTTTCTTTGTTGGCTATGCCACCAAATCACATACGAGGACAGATGATAAATATTCCTCATACTAGAGAATGTTCAAATGCTTTCTGATAGAGAGATCTAAATGATGCAGTTTCTCTTCTTTTGTGTGTGTGTGTTGAGGTCTTTTTAGCTTTGAAATGGGAAGTGAAGCACTCATCAGCTGCAAAGTGTTCCTTTAATATTACCCATGCAAAAATTACCTCTGCAATAAGCATCATTATATTAAATTACATGCTATCCTTCCTCAGCTCAGTGTGAAGACTAGCTGTAGAGTAAAATAAGAAAAAAGCCTCAACCCCCTGAAAAGCCATTGTACAGTACTATGCCTACACCATCAAGGTAAATATACTTCCTGCAGGGAAACTAAGTATCATTTAAGAACTGCCTTTCTTTGTTGGAAGTCTTAAATGAAGGCCCCTTACCTATTCCAATATTCATTTCATTGTAATGATGCAGTGCTATTGCTGAAAATGCATACATATTACTGCATAATTCAAGAGTACAGTCATAAGGAGCTGAATAGTGAAGATAATTCTGCTTTCAGCATTTTCTTAAATTTTAATCATTTTCTTAGCAACTCAAACATTTCCATGAGGTCTTTTTCAGTACTGAGGAGGGATTTTTGTATTCCACTACTTTCTCTGGATAACCAATAATACTTTGGGGATTTTATATTTCATGTTAAAGATATATGTATTTGTACTTGATGGTTTTTAACAAACATATTTACCTATTGACATTCTGAGGTTTTAAAGTAAAATTTGTTTTGAGAAGTCATTTATCAATTACAGGCTTTGGGTTTATTTTTTTCTTTTTCTTGTGGTGTCTTTTCTTAACTCAGCCTGTTTGACTGCCCAGGACCTGAAAAATCTGTTGCACCCTTTCTGATTCAGTCTTTAACACTGGTAGTTACAACTATGTAGGACAAGACGTGCATTCAAAGACAACAGGACTGTGTGAGTAAAGTCAGACTAATTGTAAAAAACAATTCAGAAGGCAGTTTATAGAAAACAGTTTATTGTTATCATGCATTTCAGCAGTCTGGGAAAAAAAAAAGAAAGAAGAAAAATTAAGGCACAAATGAGTCTCAAGGTTTTGTGGCATGTTCCTTGTTGACGTGTAATTCTGTAGCAAGGCTATGAGCAGTCACAGTGCACCATAAGCAGAGGCAGTGAGAGGCTGCACAATGGAGATGGATGCTGACAGAACTGAACGGAAAGACGAAGGGTCCTGGTCCAGGATCTCAGCCCCAGAACACAGCTTGAATATCAAATATCCTTGGGCAGGGAAGGTTGAGTAGAGGGCAGATACCTCCCCTGCCGCAGCAGTGTCCTGCCCCACACTGGATTCTCTGTTGCTGGAACCTTGGGTTCATCCATCCAGTTATAACTTCATGAAATTCTGGCTAAGCTGGATCAGCAATAATGATCATGTGAATAACCAATATGCTCACTGTGAACTGCTTTTGCTGTTTGACATATATTTAGGCTGTGAAGGATGTACCAGCTGATGAAGTCTCAACGGATAGAGGGCATTGCCAACTCTATCCCTGTCAGTTTGCATCTCTGAGAGTGGTCATGGCTTTTTCTTCAGCCTTTAGAACTCTTGTTGGAAATTTCATTTCATTTCTCATAATATTCTGTCCACCTCTTAAATGGCACCACTGCCTCCCCGTCGGTGAATCAAACCCCAGTCCCCTGCGTGACAGGCAAGGAAACTCATACATTGAGGGAACTCGTTGAGAAAGAAAAGGGCCACAAGCAACAAGATGATGATCAGTCCCTGAACACACACTCACACTCCCGGCATTAAAATGTTGCTGTTGTTGACATTATCCACTGATGTTTATCAGCTCTCTATCAGCTGCTTATGAATTTCCCTTCTACTCTGAAAGTTCACAAGTTTATTTTTAATACTCCTGAAAGTGAAGAGCTAACACAGATACTCCATACTGACAACATCTTGGCAGTTTGAGAGTCTTATATTCTCAAAGAAACAAGGAAGAGGCACCTGCCTGATTTTCATGTCAGGCATAACAGTAATGCAATGTTCACCAAGACCTCTATAGTGAATTTTTGGGAAAAGTGAGAATACAGTACCATATTTATGGCTCAGAGTTCCAAAACATTCATAGGATGTGATGTCTTCTACATGACTACATACTCAACTGAGCTTCCCAAATTATCCTGGAAACATCAATGACCAAATCCTCGACTAAGGTATCAGTGAGCTAAGAAGGAAAAGCTCCTGTGGGAGTTTAACTTAACTGTCAACTGGGAGAACACAAACCAGGACAGAACCTTTTCTGTAAGTCCTCTGTTAAAATAAGGAGCAGGTGCACTGAAGCCAGCGCTTTAAGGAACACAGATGACATCCAGCAAACAGCAGCACATTCATGAATGTTGAGCTATCTTAAAGCACAACAAAGCATATCTAGATTGTCATAACTGGGTTTTATTTCAGGTCATGTAGCACTAATGACAACAATCCTGAACAGGAGTCCTTTTTAATCATCAGGTTGATCATAGCTCCTAGAAAACAGGAGAGATTACTTTAATGCACTTTTTTAGGACACAGCACAAAACCAAAGAAGATAACATATTCTAAGCTATTTATGGTTTCTTTTCTTTCTCTTGGGCAGAACTTACAATTCCTACATTGCAAGACAGTAGGAATTTAACTGTATTAGATTTGAAACCATGTGGAGGAATCATACACAAAAGTGTACTGTGGAGAAGTTGATTACTACTTTCATTTTTTTTATTTGCAATATCCAAGAAAAAGCAGATGAAAGGAGAAATGAAGATAGTCTTTATTCACCAAACAAATCTAGAGAGTGCACATTTGAAGTCTAATAAAAATAACTGGTTGGATACATTTCAAGGTCCATCTTACTACCACAGAAAGAAAAGGGGAAAGGATCACATTTGCTTTATTCTTTCATATCCTCATTGGAATGACAAGCAGAAACACAGAACAGGAGTGACCCTACCAACCGGTACCATTAAAAAATCCTTTTCCAAGTTGACACATACCTACTGCAGAATAGGACATATTCTGCATATAAATAAAGAAAAACCAATTTGGCCTCTGCCTTCCAAAGGAGTGCACATTATGCAGTGAATCTGCCTGTAATACACATCAAACTTACCACTGCCTGGCATATACAAATTCAGGCCAGGGTGAAATCTCGGTGTAACTGAATAATTTTGACTGGAAGGGATGTCAGAAAATCTTCAGTTCAACCTCCTGTTCAGAGTAGAATCTGCTGTGAGATAAGACCAGGTCAGTCCTGAAAAAGCCCAAGAACAAAGACTGCACAGCCTCACTGGGCACTGCTTAACCATCCTGGTGGAGAAAAGGTTTCTCCCTAAATCTAGTCTGAATGCCTCTTGTTTCAACTCGTATCTGTTGACTCTTACCCTACTACTCTGCATCACTGTGAACATCCAGGTTCCCCCTCCGCAATTGCTCCCATGTAAGCAGTGAGCGGCAGCTGTCAGGTCCCTCTGGAACCATGTTTTCTCCAGGCCGGTTCTTCAGTTGCTTCTCACATGGCAGGTGCTTCTGCCCTGAACAATCCTGGTGGTTCTTTGCTGAATTCATTCCAGTTTATCAATGTCTTTCTGGGGCTCAAGGGGCCAAAGCCAGCCACAGTATTGAATAGTGAGGGGCAGATCTGCAAACCTGCTGTGCTAAGTGAAATCCGCAAGCAAAAGTTCATATATATTTAAATACAGCCCTCCCCCCATGCCCTGAGCTCCAAGCAGCAGGCGCAGCAGCTGCAAGCAGCAGCAAGCAGGAACATGCAGCAGCAAACAGCAGCAAGCAGCAGAGAACAGCTAGCAGCAGCTGTCAGCAGCTAGCAGGAACAAACAGCTACCTGCTGCTTGCTGCTGCATGCTCCTGCTTTGCAGCAACTAGCAGCTGCTAGCAGAGGAGGAGGGCTCCGCATGGCAGTTTGGTAATGTCCTTGAGACAGTGTTATAAAGCTTCCTTATAATTTCATTAATTTGCAACACTAAGTGACCCAGCTCTGGGTGGCCCCCGAGTGAGTGGCACATGCCAGCACCGCCCCCCCACCCCCTGCCCCCACTTGGGGCAAAAGAGGGAGGAAACCTGAAAATGTCTTTGCAGGGAAAAGACCTGATGTACTGAACCTGTGATACGTGAACAGCAAAGTAGCAAGGAATAACTGTAATCACTTCCCTTGATCTATTCTCTTAAAAGAGCCCGGGATGCTGTCAGCCCTCTCTGCTGCCAGAGCACTGCACTGCACATGCTTTCCTGCTGTTTATCCCATCCCGACGTTCCCTTTCAACACAGTTGCTCCCTACAGTCAGTTGCCTGCCTTGCTCCTTTCCCAGAGACAGAACTCCACGTTTGGCCCTACTGAATTTTCTAAGGTTCTAAGGCTTCTGTTGGTCCATTTCTCCAGTCTGCCCAGGTCCCTCAGAACGGCAACCTTGGGCTTTAGCATACTGACTGGTTCCCCCAGTTTGATGCCATCTGTAAACATGATGACTGTGCATCCGGCCTCCTCTCTCAGGTCACCGATGTTAAACAGGGCATGTCCCAGCATGTCCTGTGCTACTGCACTTGTTGCAGCCCTCCAGGTTGAGTATGACCCAATAACTACAGTCCAATCCAACTTCACACCACCACAGAACACAAGATTGCACAGCTTTTACAAAAATGAGTGAGTTTACAACAGAATACGTACACCAAACTGCTTTGTGGGTTACAGTAAGTTTCAAAAAGGTCGTTAAAAAAGGTGTGGTTTTATTTTATTTGAAATTGAGTCTGTGAACATTAAAAGCTACCATCTGTACAGAGAATATATAATCTTCTTTAAATGATTATTTGTTATCATACTTCCCCTTAGGTAATATTTTTTTTTTTATTTAGGACATACCATCATGTCAGCAACACTCACTATAAATGAAGAAACAGAAAGACAGATGCAAGCCACCTTTGAACACAGGTGCTTACCATATATACCTTAACAGGCAGCTTATAAGAAAAACACAGTAAGGAAGAAATTAGCTTTTTTCCTCACTCTACTTTTTTCCAAACTCATAGACAAAGGATGTTTCAGAGGTCAAGTAAATTTGGGTTCAAAACAGATTAGATGAATTCAGAGGATAAACTGTCTCCAGTGACTACAAAGCACAGTGATCCCAATGCAGCCTTTGGATACACTGAGGACCTATATGTCTCCATCAGTAACTATGACCAACCTCTTCCAGAGAAGCCACAGTGTGCAAGGCTCCTTTTCCAAACCAGTCTCCAAGTCTCTCTAAAGCAAAGAGAAATGTTTAAAATAGAATCTCCCATTAAAAACCCCAAACAAATAATGACAACAAACAAACCAACCAATCCCTTCCACAACTTTCCATCAACTGCCTAAGAGTTTGATCTTAAGCTCCCACAGAAACATCCTCCCATTTTGTCTCGGCTGTCAAAGTCCTCCAGGCTAGTGTTAAATGCTAGCTGGTTGCAACCAGCCTATGTTGCAACCTTAGGCACTGTGACAGAAGAAACAAATCAAACCAGATTGAATTGGATTTGGATCCAGGATCTGAATACTCAGAGTAATTAAAAAAACATTTGTAGAACTTTCAGAAATAGGTTTCTCTATTAACAGGTCGAGTCAGCATCAGGCCCGGCAGATTAAGATTTCTGTTTCCTGATCTAAAAGACAAATAATTTCTTTTTCCCTAACTCAGGAGACAAAATTCTTTCCTGCTAATTTGGTGAGAGGCAATGAAATGCTTGATGTGCTAACAGAGCAGCTGGGAATGTATCGAGAAGGTGGGGAAGATAAGATATAGGATGATGAGAGTATTTGGATATGACATTACGAGATAAAAGTTTGGATAAGGTATCTGTGGGGTCATTGTGACACTAATTATATTCAAAATTCAAAAGCAGGGTATATGTAATAAAAGCAGGGTTCATATAATACAGTAATCCCCCACACTGTCCCCCCGCCCTGTGGTGGCACCCCAACTTGCCACAGCACCCTACTCAGAGCCCCGCCCCACTCGTGACCCACTCACCTGATCTGGGAAAAAAGCAAAAACGACCTAGGGAAGACAAAGACATTTTTGTGGGGAAAAAACGTGAAGAATTGAAGCCAGAAAATTTGAGCTGCAAAGAACTGAGGGCTTATAAAAACCCACATATGTGGAGCTTCCTCCAAAATGGTGACTCTATCTATCCAACAGAACAAGATGATGCAAAATGGAAGTGTGAAAGGGATCTCAAAACACTGGTGGAGTTATACATTTTAAGAATACCCTCTTTGATTTCAGTGACAAAGAAAATTTCTGCTTACACAAAACAGTAACCTCCTTTTAGGTATAAAATTATTTATTCTTTGTTATGATAATTTATGCCAAGTATGACTTAGAACAGGAATCATCTGCAAAATGAAGATGACACTTTGCATTTGCATAATGATACCTGGTTAGTCCCTAAGTCCATAATAAAATGCATAAAATAAAAATAACAACAAACCCACACCACTTACAGCAGTGTGTCACAGTCAAAACTAAATCTCACAACCAACACCAATTTCCCAACAATGTATTAGTTCCTATCATCTCCTAGCCCTACACAGGGCGATCACAGCTGTTCCTGTGCCCTGAACAGAAGGTTTTATGAAACACATTATAAATGACATTTTTACTTTTAGGCCAGTTATTTGGATAAACAACTTTCCTCATAGTTGGACTTGCTATAGGTGGATCAGGTAACAGCCGGTAATCTGCTTGGAAATTCATGCCAGAGATCTCCGGAGAAGTCTATTGGAGTTCAGTGGGACCTGAACCCTAATGTACTGACACAGTTTTTTGAAGTCTCAGATTTGGTTCACAACAGTCTGTTATTTCTAATTCATGGGACCGTGGACACCTTTCAGCATGACATCAAACAGTGTCACTGTCACACAGTGATCGTAAGTATAGACAAAACTATGACCTACCCATTGGAGCTTAAGTGTACTTTCTACTGTCATAAGAAGATAATTTCACTAAATTATATGGGTTGCTTAATTGCTGCACACTTTATTAATTCACAGCTGACTCATCTTCAAGCCTTACACACTCCCAGAAGAAAACAACAAGGTTGTATTTATTTTACTTCCCATCTGAGGATCAGAGGGTACCTCATCCACCTTGCCTTTATTAATTAGCCAAATGTTTTCTGCATTTCATAAATGGTAATATTGAGCTACAGAATCACAGAATCACAGAATTAGTAAGGTTGGAAAAGACCATAGGGATCATCGGGTTCAACCTATCACCTATCACCTGTTACCTAACCTGTTACCTAACCTAACCTGTTGTCATCCTGCTACCAACCTACCAATTCCATCCTACCAATAACACACTATCCTGTTATCTAGGTCATGCTGCTAAGTACAGCATCCAACCTTTTCTTAAACACCTCCAGGGAGGATGACTCTACCACCTCCTTGGGCAGCCCATTCCACTGAGAGATCACCCTCTCTGTGAAAAAGTTCCTTCTACTGTCCAGCCTAAATCTCCCCTGATGCAGTTTAAGACTGTGTCCTCTTCTTCTACCACTGGTAGCTGGAAAGAAGAGACCAACCCCCCACCCAGCTACACCTCCCTTTCAGTACTTTTGTTCCTTGCCCATTCTTGTCTTGCATCTCTTTTCACTGAAGAGTGTGACTGAGTTCAACAGAAGTGATGAGGTTTGCAGAAGAATTACTGCGCAGAATACATGAGTTATAATGTGGGAGGGCAGCCCAAAGGGTCCCTCAGGCAAACCCTCAGGAGCAGATGCAAACAGGCTGGAAAACTGTGTGTCTTATCAGGAGTATCTATTAGTCACAATCTTCCCAAAGGCATGCTGCTTTTCACCCAACCTCACAATGGATGAGTGCTAGAACAACATAGGGTGGCATGCTGGATGAGGGGCCACGTGTGATCTGGAGTTAAACGCTGAACATCCCCAGTCTCATCTAACATTTTGGATTACGTATCACCAGCTCTTTTATTCCAGATTGTTGCCCTTGCACTAGGTTCGATTGTGTTGGAATACAAGACAGATTTATTTCTGGCTACAGTGCCTCTACCAGGAAATCTTTTAGTCTTCACTAAATCGAAATATTTAATTTGTCAACCAGCAGTTTCCTCCAAAGGTTAGAGACTCCTTTTATTAAAAATATGAACCCTGCACCTAATTTGAAGTTTTCTGGCCTCAGATTCTAGCCACTGACTCATGTTATGTCTTCTGTTGCAGTTAAAGTGACCTTTTAGTAACCTCCCATTTTAGCATCATATTTTCTCCCCATGAAAGCACTTATACATTACAAATGACCAAATCTCTAGTTTCATTTCAAGCAAAGAACTCAAACTGTTAAGTTTAACATTCTCCTTAAGTAATTGGAGGTCATGTAAAAAATATCCTGTTGTCCCTCATTTCTTCATTCTCTTAATTAGAGCCAAATGTTAGAAATATCCTTAGAAAGACAGAAATAGGCAAGATATCCCTGCTTGGCCTAGTTACACAGCATGACTCAACAGTGGCCACGAAATTGCAACACATTAAAACTCAAAAAAAGAAAAGAGCACTACTTATGCAGGCAGTGAGCCAAAGTTACTCCCTGTAAATCTATTATAGTATTGAACACTTACAAATTATTAACTAGCACAGACAGAAGTTAAAAAATTTAACTACAAAAACACCCCACTGGGGTACAAAAAAATCATAAACTCTTGATCTCACTCTTATTAGAGTAAGAAAAAATTTAGTCACATGTGAAGATCCATAATATTCCAGTGTTATACAGAAGGAAGGCATCCGTCTCTTTAATGCCTAAAGATGTCATAAATTATTATTGCTAACCTGCTCATCCAAAGTTGAAGAATAATTTTTGCACTGATTTCATATCTTTTTTTTTATTTTTGCAACTAGAATTAAAAAAAAACCAGCTTGAAAAGTTCCACTAATTATTTGTTAAATGAACTTAAAATACATTTTTTCATCTTAAATGTAGCCAGATTTAGGCTTAAAATTGCATCAGAGTTTTACAGTTTATTGAGATTTGAGCAGCTCGTTAGCAAATCCACTGGCTGAGAAAGTAGCTGCTTTTTTATCCTCAAAACTTTCCTGGCAACCTGATAACTCAACCTGGCAGGCTTCTGAAATGAGATGACTGGTTGGTGGCGAGGGGAGAGCAGTGGATGTTGTTTATCTCAGTTTCAGTAATGCCTTGGACACTGTTTCCCATAACAACCTAGTAGACCAGCGACGTGATTTGGTCCAGTTAAGGGGACAGTGAAATAGACTGAAAACCAGCCGGTCGAGCTTTAAGGGTTGCAGTTAGCGACACAAAGTCTAGAAAGACACAAGTCACTAGTGGTTTACCCCAGCAGAAGACACTGAGGCCAAGTCTGTTTATCCTTTTCATCAATGATCTGGATGCTGGGACAGTGGGCACCCTCAGCAAGTCCACAAATGATACAAAACTGGGAGCAGTGTCTGATGCAGCACCAGAGGGTCTTGCTGCCGTTCGGAGGGACCTGGATAGGCTGAAGAAATGGGCCAACAGAATTCTCATGCAGCTCAATACAGGGAAATGCCACTTCCTGGGCAGGAATAACTGAAAACTCGTTACAGGCTAGGAAGCAGCTCCCTGGAAAAGGACCTGGGGATCTTGATGAACAAGCTGCCTATGCGCCAACAACGCACCGCTGCAGTAAAGCAGGTCAAGGGTGGTGATCCCTCTGCCCTCTTCAGCCCTGGTGAGACACAGCTGAGGGGCTGGGCCCTCTCCTGAGGTCCTCAGAAAAAGACATAGACATGGTGGAGTGAGTCCACCAAAGGACTAGGAAGATAATGAGAGAGCTTGGAGCATCTGACACACAAGGAGAAGCTGAAAGAGCTGGGAGTGCTCAGCCTGGAGCAGCTCAGGGCACACTACCCATGTGTGTAGTACTACCTGATGGGAGGAAGCAAAAAAGATGGAGTCAGGCTCTTCTCAGAGGTGCCCAAAGATAAGATAACAAGCAATGAGCAGAAATTCAAACACAGGAAACTGTTTATGTACAAGAAAACTTTATACTGAGTGATTGAACACTGAACCAGGCTGCCCAGAGAGGCTGCGGAGTGCCCATCATTGGAGATGGTCAGAATCTGATGGGTCCTGAGCAAAGTGTTCTCTCTGATGCTGTTCTCAGCAGGAGTGTTGGGACTTAGATGATGTCCAAGGGTATCTACCAGTCTTAACCATTCTGTGATGTTTTGACTATGTATGTGAAAGTAGAAATCCTTTCCATTAGATACAATTTTGCCTCTTTGAGGAGTTGCTTGCCTCTCACTGCAAACTGTTTTGAAACTTCCATGATCTGTAAAATCTTGTTGACTCAGCCATTTTGATAAATATTTCTTCTTCCACAACTCATCCACTCTGTTAAAATGAATTAAATCATTTCAGTCTGAAAGAGCCTGATGTGTTTTGGAGATGAAAAAGTGGGAAGAGGAAGATAATACAGGAAGAACTTACTATGTTAGCAGAAAATACAACAGGCTATATTTAGAGAGGACAGCAAATGGACTCTTGGAGATGGCTTTGTCAACACTTGTGATAAGTAGAACTATCCATATGCTTGAAGATAGGCCTGTGATAATCATTTGAACTCCATTGAACCAGAGTACCAGAGTATCAAACAAGGAAGTCTCTTGAATTGTACTCAGCATGTGGACAAAGTTTAGAGCAATAAAATCAGTCAAACAAGCCAGACTACCATAAATGCAATCATATTCCTGGCTGCCTTTTCACTAGTTGACCCTAGTAATAAGGATATACCTATTGGTCCTTAAAGTTACATCTTATTTACTTATAAAGTTTCTATGCCACAGATACCAATTCACAATTAGTTTGTTCATAAAGCTATTAAGAAATTATTTTAATTTCAAACTCCTAAACACTGTCATTCGAACAAGACAATCTGGCTCCTGGACAAATCCAGACAGAGCCAAAATAGTTTTGCTACCAGAAAACCCAAGGTCACTCTCAAACTCACATACAGGTTTCAACGAAAATAATCCTGAGATATCCACTGCTGTGCACCACAGTCATATGACAGATAGAACAGGCTGGACATGTACAACACACACAACACACCACAATGGAAGTACAGGTAGTTTTATTTATTATAGGGACATTTTAGGAGAAATAGGACACCAGAGAATCACAAACATAAGATACTCTAACATCCACTGTGCTTTACAGTCAAGTGAACTGCAGGAAGAAGGACAGAAGAGGTCTAACCAGTTTCATCATTGCTCACTTCTAAATTAGCTTGACAACTTCTCCTCATTTTAATTCAGGTATCTTGGAGGAAAAGCAAAATTATAACTTGGGGATAGGAAATTCTAGAATAAGTAGTTGTGTTGCTAGGAGTCCCCCTCTGGCTGAATTTTGGTGTGGAGAGTTGGATTTCTGGGGTTTGCTGGGTTGTTTTGGGTGTGCAAGTTACTTTTACTGTAAAACTGAGAGAAGTACCTAAGAGCTGTGTGTTTTAATGTTGCACAGAAAATGCCACTTCATACAAGGCTGGTGAACAAATATGCCCTAATCACAGTCAGAGAGTTCTTTTTGGTTACCACCTTGAGCCACACTTGGAGACCTCTTTTCTATTATTATATTGAATAAAAGAAATACAGGAGGAATCAGTTTCTCCCTTGCTTGTTTTCTCTCTTCCTCAAAAAATAAGACAGTCCTAATATTATTTTAATGTTTAACATGAAAATTCAAAAGTGTAACTCAAGTTCCTTATCAAATACCAGTAAATTTCCTAAGAAAAGGACTGATCAGCCTATCAGTCTTCCTCATCTTCCACAGGCAACAAAGGGCCCCAGGGGGCCTCCAGTTCCCCTTATATTCTGGTAAAAGTAAACTGCAGTTCTGACAAAAAAAGAGAGAAAATCAGTACTTTGACCTTGATACACAGATTCTATTGAAACAAGCAAATGACTTTCAGGAATGGTGAGATGCTCTGAACATTCAAGCTGCCTGCTCTAGCCTCTCTAACCTCAAAAACTGCACCCAAGTTTCAAGGATTTCTGTACTAATACCAGCTTTAGAAAGTCTGATTTGCTACAGGAAAAGAAGAAAGTGCTGCAAGTCACTTTACAAGCCTAACATGGAATAATGAAAATAAAAAGCAAAGTAGCAGCAACAGCTGACAGACCAGTTTCTGCGAGCTCCTCTGCTATTTGTATCACTCCACCATGCAAAGCTCACTCCAAATGGATGTTCTGGCAGAGGTCCCAGGCACACATGCCACCAAGGCACAAAGCAGCTCACCATCACACCA
Source organism: Pitta sordida (assembly GCA_013390025.1). Lineage (NCBI taxonomy): Eukaryota > Metazoa > Chordata > Aves > Passeriformes > Pittidae > Pitta > Pitta sordida. The sequence continues at coordinate 39,765 of WEKX01002457.1, read as the reverse complement.
CTCTTACTAATGAGAGCTACAGCAGCAGTTCTTCAACGTTTTCCTCTATGCAATCCTGGGATACATTCCTTATGTCCTTTCCTGCCTTCCCCAGCTGGAGAACTGCTGACTCCAGAAGAAACAGGGAAGGGAGAGATGTGGAACTGCAGACTATGCCCCATGAGGAAGAGGTTGTTCTTGTAAGGAAAACCACGGGAAGGGCAGCTAGCAGTGACTGGGCAGAGGTGACAGGAGGTAAGCACCTAGAACTGACCACAGGTAGATGAGAGTAGTCTGGCAGCCCCCACAGCAAAGACTGATTCTGCACTGACCAATAATTATGACAAGACCTCTTGCTGTGCTCCTTGCCGTGCTCCTTGCCGTGTTTGCCCTCCTCCTTCATCTTCCCCGAACAACTGCGCACTCCCCAACTCCCCCAGACTTGTACTAGCCAATTCTTCACAGGTGCTCCCTGTGCTCTGCTCTCTGAAGTACACCACCGTGCAACCTGCCCCAACTCCAATACATTCCACATTTCCCAGCACACAGAGGTGTGTCCTGGTTTGGCAAGCCATTGCACTGCATCGTTGGGAAAGGAGAACAGCTAAACATTATGTGGTGTGAGAAGCTGCTTGGATGAGAGGGAAGGCAGCTGGTATGTGAGAAGAGGAAGATTCAGAGAGAAAAGCTTCAGAGCAAAGCTGAGCCCAGGTGATGTGCACTGAGTGGCAGGCACAGTAACAGCAGGAGAGAGAAAAAAAATAGACAAAGATCTTCCTTCAAAAGAGCTGGAAAGGATTATGTAGGATTGTGACTACATTCTTCCTCAACCATCCAGGTCTGCCTTCCAGCTAAGCAGAAAAAGAAGAACACATTCTTTATTATGCTCAAGGAAACTCTGGGAAACTTCTTTTGAGAAAAGTGGCTATTCCTCATTCAGGAGACAAGAAACAATTTTTTTTTGCAGATTGCTTCAATCTCTGAGATCAGCCAGGTGTTGGTTTCTTCCTAAATCCTGGAAACAGCCCTAAGCATATACAAAATATTCATGAGCAGAACAGTTAGCTTATTCCAGAAAGCAATGGAAAGGAAGATCAAAAAGATCCACCAGACTGTGACAGCATCTGTGTAGGCTGGAAGGTGGAGTGGATGCTTATTGAAGCAGCCAGATATGATGGTAGGTGAGGACAGTGACCTTGGCCACATTCAAGTCTAATTTAAGGGTTTGGAAACCAGAGAGTGGTAGCATGACAAGCTTCAGGTTTCTAGGAGGGAAATCACAAAGGGAGTTATGACTAGGGGAGAAATGGAGAGAGTTCTCTAAGGCAGGCACTGAAACACGTGCACATACATTACATCATCATCTTGCCCTCTAGGACAACAATGCAACATGTACGTACGCTCTCCATGCTCCATGCTGGGTACCTGGGTGGGTTGGGGGTGCACTGTACCACCAAGAGGGAGGAGGCCCTGCTGCTCAGCATCCAGCACAGGTCTCACCATCCAGTAGAAACCACCACAGTCATGAAGCTAGATTTACCATTCTACTAAATCAATGAATTTGCAATACAAGGGAAAGAATAAGGAGGAGGAATGTGGTTTCTTGATGCTGCTTTGGGATGCAACATTAACCTCACAGTTTTTAGTTCACAGAATCACAGAATCACAGAATATGCTGAGTTGAATGGGACCCACAAGGATCATTGAGTCCAAAGCTTAGCCCTGCACAGGACCACCCCTAAGAGTCACAGCATGTGCCTGAGAGTTTCATCTAAATGTTACTTGAACTCTGGGGAGCCTCCTCTAGTGCCCAACCACCCTCTGGGTAAAGAACCTCTTTCTAATATCCAGCCTAATATCCCTGATATGACTTCAGGCCATTTCCTTGGGTCCTGTCACTTGTCACCACAGAGAGGAGAGGCACCTTCTCTACCCCTCACAAGGAAGTTGTAGACTGCAATGGGGCTCCTAGAACCAAGGCTGAATTCTGCTGATGTGATACTTCCTTGTATTTCACATTTACTAGTCTAGTGCTTCCTTCCTTCTCTCTTTTTTTTTTTAATTTAAAATAATTTATAAAATAGTAGGCAATAATAATAGATATCTGCTTGCAGCCTCCAGCGCTGGACTGACAGAATGAGTGACTTCCTCACTAAGAACAGGATGGGAACATGCAAACCTAAGGAAAATACTGCCATGGTTTCCTCTGAATACTAGTGTCACTGGATGTAGACCCCACGAAAAGAAGAATGAGGGAGAAGTGAACATGAAAAATGCAGAAAACGACGAATGATAGCATGCTTCTAAAGAAATACCTGAAAATGCAGAAGTATAAAATGCCTTGTTTGGATGTGTTCAAGGGGAGGCTAGATGAGGTACTGAGTGATATGATCTAGATGTAGAGGATAGGTTAGTTGGATTATAGGTTGGACTAGATGATCTTCAAGGTCCTTTCCAGCCTTTTCTATACTGTGATACATGAAAAATAAATTTAAAAATTTAATTAAGAAGGAACTTCGTACTTTCACGGAAGCCAGGGAGAATAAAAAGCAACAGAACAACAGAGGAAAATGGCAGTAAGTTATTACACAATTTCTGTATTAAAAAAAAATATTATTTAGTTACTTATCCCTTCCTTTTTTTTTTCATTAAAATCACTCTTTTTATGAGGGAAATATTTGTTTGTTTAATGTAGCAAGAATGTATCTGCCATTACTGTTTGTGATTTTTGCTCCATGAAGTGCAATGAAATTATATTAAACAAGGTACGAGAATACGTAGAGTAATAACTTAGACAACTCTATTTCACTGCTTTCCACACTTAAAAACAAACTCAATGAATTGATGGTTTTGTGTTTTCAAATTCTAAGTAGAACATTTCTTAGTTCCAGAATTCGTGGAAAACAGTAAGAGTAACTAAGAAAAAAACCTAGGAACAGCAAAAGCTCAACAAATAGTAACTGTAACTTAATTAAAATTTATTTAATTTCATACTCAGCTGTAGGAAACACCTGCAATTGTAACAGAAATGTTAGTCTCTTATTCAACTATCAGACTGAAACTGCTAATCAATATTCTCTATTTTAACATGTTTTAAACATAGGCTTTGCTGGGGACGGAAGTTCTTCCACTAAGTGTTCCAAAGCTCAAACTTTGCTGCTCTAAAGTAAAAAAAAAATCCACAGTCTTGTGAAAGAATAAAAAGATAAACCTCTGACTGTGACTCCACCAACCACCAGGCTTTAGTAATTTCCCAATTACTGTAAAATATTTGCATGAATAATGAAAATTATTCTGAACATTTCCTGCACTTTTTTCATGCTCAAATGCACAAAGTGAATTTATCATATTAAAATCAATCATATTAAAGAAATATACTGCTTTCATCTACTATTCAGACTTTCTAACAGTTTCAAACATTTTGTAGAAGCACTTTTTCTCTCAGGAAAAGAAAACATTTTTAGAAATTGAAGCTTTAAAGTATCTCTGTTAATACATATATGTAGTGCTGTTATGCTGGGGGTTTTTGTATGCATTGTAGTCAGATATTCCCTTAATACAACAACAAACATTAAATTTATCAACTTTTACTATGCTGTGTGCAACTGTCCAATGTTAAGTCTTTCTATTAAGCAATTCACCAATTGGCTGGTGGTGAAGAAGACTGGCCTGGTTGAATGGAGCTTTGGCTGAAACTCAAGGGAAAAAAGAGAATTTACGACCTTTGGAAGAAGGTGCAGTCAACTCAGGAGGATTACAAGGATGTTGTGAGATTATGCATGGAGAAAATTAGAAGGGCCAAAACCCAACTAGAACTTAATCTGGACACCGTTGTAATAGACAATAAGAAACGTTCTAGAAATCTCCATCCTTTATTTGGATGCAGAGGCAAGCATGGTGGCAAAGAATGAGGAAAATTCTGAGGTATTGAATGCCCTCTTTGCCTCAGCCCTTAATAGTAAGACCAGTTGTTTTCTGGGTATGCAGTCCCTTGAGCTAGAAGACGGAGAGGGAGCAAAACGAAGCCCACATAATTCAGAAAGAAATGGTCAGTGACTTGCTATGCCACTTATACACACACAAATCTATGGGGCTGCATGGGATCCACCCAAAGGTACTGCAAGAGCTGGAGGAAGTGCTCAAGCCACTTTCAATCATTTATCAGCAGACCTAGCTGACTGGAGATGTTCCAGCTGCCTAGAAGTTAGTAAATATGACCTGCACCTACAAGAAAGGTTGGAGAGAGGATCCGATAAACCACAGGCCTGTTAGTCTGACCTTAATACCAGGAAAGGTTATGAAGCATCTTGAGTGCCATCACAGGGCTGGAGAACAACCTCTCCCCTAGAGAACAACCAGGAGATCAGGCCTAGACAGCTTGGGTGTAGGAAAGGCAGGTCCTAATTGATCAAACTGATCTTCTATGGCAAGGTGACCTGCTTAGCGGCTAAGGGAGAGGCTGTGGATGATGTTTACCTGGACTTCAATAAGTTCATGACACTGCCTCCCACAGCATTCCCTTGGACAAACTGGCTGCTGGTGGCCTAGACAGGTGCATCCTTGCTGAGTTAAAAACTGGCTGGATGGCCAGGCCCGGAGAGTGGTGAGGAATGGTGCCACATCCACTTGGAGGCTGGTCACTAGTGGTGTTTCCAGGGCTCAGCGACACCAGGAGGTCAGCCCTATTTAATATTTTTATTGATGGCCTGGACAAGGTGACCAAAGGCACCCTTGGTAAGTTCACAGATGACACCAAGTTGGGCAGGAGTCTTGATCTGCTAGAGGGTAGGAAGGCTCTGCACAGGACAAGCTGGATAAATGGGCCAAGGCTGCACTTGGGTCACAACAATCTCGTGCTGCACTATAGGCTGGGGGAAGAGTGTCAGGGAAGCTGCTTGGTAGAAAAGGATCTGGAGGTGTTGGTCAACAGCTGGCTGAACATGAGCCAGCAGTGTGCCCAGGTGACCAGGAAGGCCAATGGCATCTTGGCCTATATAAAAACCAGCATGGCCAGCAGGACCAAGGCCGTGATTTTTCCCCTGTACTTGGTGTAGGTGAGGCTACACCTCAAATATTGTGTTCAGTTCTGGGCTCCTCACTACAGGGCAGACACTGGGGTGCAGGAGTGTGTCCAGAGAAGAGCAACAAAGATGAACGGTCTGGAGCACAAATTCTATGAGGAGCAGCTAAGGGAACTGGGATTGTTTAGCCTGGAGAAAAGGAGGCTTAAAGGCAAGCTTATTGCTCTCTGCAACTACCTCAAAGGAGGTTGGAGATAGGTGTGGGTTGGTCTCTTCTCCCAGGTAGTGAGACCAGGGGAGGTTTAGACTGGATATTAGGAAAAATTTCTTCAATGAGAGTGGTCAAGCACTGGAACAAGCTGCCCAGGGAAGTGGTAGAATCACCATCCCTGGAGGTGTTAAAAAAATGAATAGATGTGGTGCTTAGGGACATGGTTTAGTGGTGAACATGGTGGTACTGGATAAATGGTTGGACTTGATGATCTTAGGGGTCTTTTACAACTTAAATGATTTTATGGTTTCCTCTAAAATCTGCTAGATAAGGGTCATTGTGTAAGCAGAGAATGAGCAGTGGAGAGAAAGGAAACATGACGAAGATGAGAAGGGGGGAGAAAAAGAGAACATGAACAAGCAAGAAGCTCCACTGACAGAAGAAAGGATTGAAGAGAAAGGAGTCAGGTTCATACCAACACCAGGCAGAGGAAGAAGATACACATAATGGAAGACTGTCCTTAATGCATCTGAAAACCTGTCATCTGACTGGATCTACAAATAAGAATGGCATATCAAATGTATGTAGGTTACACAGTTAGGTTTAAAAATTATCCTAAACAATATTCCACTTAAAAAATATGACAATGAGCAAAGGAATGTTCATGAGTAAAAAATGAGAAAAAACAGATTCAGTGCAGTAATTGAGCAGAAATACAGGATTATGCCTAATCCAGTAAGGTTAGTGAGAAACAAATAAAATGACTGTGTGCTAAATCTTAGGCCATGGAACAGAAAAGAAAAACATGAATTTCAATCGCTGGTGCTAAATGTGAAGCAATATATTGCAGAAATAACAGAAAATGCAATCAGGACAGGAACATGACTGTGTTTGGGAAAGGTGAAAACACAAGCAAAAATGGTGGAAAAGAACTGAACATGAAAAATGGCAATCGGGTAAGAAGGAATAGCATCAATAATATAAAGTCCTATTAGGAGGAAGACACTGTACCACAGATTCTCAGATTCTTCGAAAGATATTTCTTCCTTTTTTTCCCCAAAGAAATTTTTACCTGACACTCAAAAGACACAATTTCTAGTAGAAAACAAGTTTTTAAATTATGAGTTACAGATAACAAAACAAATTGATCTAGTAGCAGCAGGGGCCCAATGATTTCTGGAAATGAGTTCCCATTAACAATAGTCAAACAAGAAGGAGTGTGGGTATTCTTATGGTTGATTTGGGGAGTACCAAAGTTTTCCACAATATAGCTAGATTAAGAAAATAATAATGATTTGTGAGACCATTTGTATTTGGTTTTGTTTAGAATAAACAGAGAGATAAGCAAAATGTTTATAATGAAAGTTCAGGACTCCAAAGGGGCAAGTTTGATAAACTAAAAGAAAACAGCTTATTCAATATTCACTCGGCCTGAGGAGATATAAAATAGGAGGAACTATCCAAGCTGTTGAGGCATTGCTACAGAACAGCAACTGAAAAGGCAAGACCATGAACAGAAGGAGTGAAAGAAAAATTTGTGCTATAAACCGAAAACTCATCAGCTGGAAATATCAAAGAGAAACTCATAAAATCACAGAGTCACCCTGATATAATCATAAAAGACAGACACTGCTAAAGTGTATCAGATGCGCTTCTGCTAGACAAAGATCATTGGAGTGCTCTTGCTCTATGAAGCAAGAGTTCACGTGGAGCACTAAGCAAAGGTTTTCATTACCCCTGTTGAAGGAAACTGGCCTCAAACTGGTGCAGAGCAAGCTTACCAGGGTGGTCAGGAGAACAGACAGGCTTCTCCTAGACCAGCAGAAGACTCAAAGAACTTGGCTTGATTAGCCTTGGAAGGCATAGACTTCTAAGAGAGCTACCAGACTTGTTTATAGAAATAGTTGTAGAGGAATGAAAAGAGCTATTTAAGCAAAATGACACTGATAACTCAAGAACAAGTGGATATAAACAGGCCACAGTGAAATTCAGGCTGAAGTTAGAAGAAAGCTTCTAGCCTGACCGCACTGAGGTTTTGGAACGTATTTTTAATGACAGCAGTGAAGACAAAGAAGTTGACGGGATTTTGATCACTTTGCAAATGCCATAGCAGGAGGAGGTTGCCTGGAATAGTAAGAGAACAAATGCTAGAGTCAGGAAATCTTTTCCATTCCTAATTTAAATAAAAAATTTGTTCACTGAAACTTGGCAGAAGCTGCTCAATGCTGTGTTTTAATGGCTGTCTTTGTTATTTCATGAAATGTACTTAAAAGGATTGTTAAAAGAAAAACCTTTCTGTTGAAAGACAGCATGGTGTTTTTATGATGTACAAACAATAAGTATCCTGGAATCCTAGCCAGCACACTGAAAGCCCATTAAAATAAGTTGCAGCAAATTCATTAGGAATAGTGATAACTATAAAAATGAGGCATTATTGCAACAGCTTAAAGTTCAGGCATTCTGAAGTTATGTATTTTGGTAAAACTGATGATAGAAAAAACCATCTGTGGTTAGGACAGTGGACTGGGACTTAACAGTTCAGTTCCTGAATCTGACATAAACTTTAGGGAAACCATTCATTCTGCCGCTTAGTTTGCTAGCTGTAAAGTAAAATAATAATTTTCTTTTCCCTTGCCCTGAATATATTGAGGTCTCCCTACAGCCAGTTTCCATATTACATTTCTCATGTTACTGTGACTAGCTGGACAGCTTTGGCTCCACTGGTTAATTCCCACTGTGCTGACTTCTAGTGACTGATTGAGCTGTGCTTATACAAGTAAAAGTGCACAACAACCTGGAACTCAACTATGACAGAAGTCAGCCTCCCTATATCAACCTGAAAGATCAAAGCTCTAGCTTGTAAATGAAAGACAATGCAATTATAACCACACTCTACATTGTCAGTCACAAAACTCTCACATTAATAACAGCTAGCCTTCAAGTTCAAAGGTCAAACTGAGCCATACTTTTAATATTTAAGTAAAAATAAAATGTATACTTTAACTTCATCTATAATATCTTTTCACAGAATATATATGTATTTTAAGATGTCTCTCTTAAAATGTTTGCTTTGCACAATTTCAGTATCTCCCAACAATGTAACAAACCTTGCTGCATGCCTGGAGAAGTTTTTGTGAAAACAAGGATTACCACATTTGCATATAAATTGACCTGTTTTAATCCACATTTTGTAATAGGAGGCGTTTCATAATTTTCTTGCTTACTACTATTTTTACAATATACAAAGCAACATGGAAACTCATTCTACCTTCTGTGAATTTAGTACCTCCCTACATACTTTCATCTTCATTTCAAAACCCCGAGAAGCTATGAATTAATAAACTCTACTTAACATGATGCAGTACAAATTCTATCTGTCTGGTATGCAGAGAATATAGTTTTATTATCTTCCTTCTGATTGCCAAGAAACCCAGTGAAGAGATGAAGTGGCAGCATAGGTGAAGCAGTTCTTTCAATAGATCTGGAAGACTGCCTGTGTTACACAACATTCACATCATGGCACACATTATTCTGCACTACTGCTGAATGACTGTGTGAACAGTGCAGGTTAATCCCATGTAGAGAAGAAATAAACAATGCTGAAAGTTGCGTCAGCCAGAAAGGAGCCACTCACTGCTGGGGACTATTTTATACAAGGGAGACAAACACATAGACAGACATTGCTCTTTCACCTATGAAGCAGTATGTGAGGAAGCACCTTGCTGAATGAAGAGGAGAGAAAGACTAAAGAGAAAGTCTTCCAGTGTGCAGCTCTTCATACAACTGGAATTTACTTTGTACTTGAAGGCTAATGCATTTACTAGATGGCCGTCACAGGCTGCATCCTTGGTGACAGTATACTGCTCTCTCCCCTTTAAGCCAACCATGTTTGGGGAACAGAAGTGTGTCAAATGCAACCAAATGGGAAAGCAGGTCAAAAGTTCAATCTATAACAATCTCCAGGCACCAGATTTCGAGAAGCACATTCTCAAATTAAGGGAGGAAAAAATCCATGAAAGGCCATCCTGCTGTTCATGAAGCCTCCAAGTTTCAGCCTGAAGGAAAAGCATGGTGATACCTACTGCTATAGGCAGGTCTTGCAGCCTTCCCTCAGTCATGATCCTAATTGGAAACAAGTTACTGAGACAGACGGATCTTGGTCTGCCTTCATATGAAGGTCCTTAGACCGGCTGGAATGAGTCAAGAGGAGAGCCATGAAGATGATCACAGGGTTGGAATCCTATGAAGTCAGGCTGAGAGAGCTGAGGCTGCTCAGTCTGGAGAAGAGAAGGCTCTGGGGAGACCTGATGGCCTGTGAATATAAGGGAGCCTACAAGAAAGCTGGAGAGGTTTAGATTTAAGATTTTTATATGTAAGCATCCTTCCTAGCATTTAGCTGTTAAGAAGAAATTCTTTACTTAGAGCGTAGTGAGGCACTGAAATACATTGCCAAGAGAAGTAGTGGATGTCCCATCTCTGGTATGGGGCTTTGAGCAACCTGATCTATTGACAGGTGTCCCGTGTTCCCCCATGGCAGTGGGGTTAGAATGAGATGATCTTTCCAACCCAATGATTATTTTACAATTCTGCGATGATTCTATGATTTTCATGTTTGTGTTTTCTCAAAGTCTCTTCATATAAAAAAAAAAAAAAAGAGATACAATCTGCTTTTACATGGAGGTAACACATGGATTACAAGAAATCAGTTATACTTTGTAAAACACTGCCAACCCCGAGGGTTTTACACAACAACATGACAAAACACAATAAAAACATGGAAATAGCAGGGGCAGGAAATTTATTTTGCAATTTTTTTACTATCAAATTTGTTTTTCAAAGTTAGTCTCCATAATTGGTAGGGGTAACATTTTTTTTTAAATTATCAAGAATCCTTTGCAGGATTCAAGTTCCATTGCAATAAGAAAATTAAACAAGAAGTTCTAAAATTGCTACAAATTGGAGTAGCACAGTAGTCAGCATATTATGCCCTCTAAAATTAGAACTTCCTTATTTTTTTCTCTTCTTGTGTTCCTCAATATTAGTTCATATAATGAACACTGCAAGTGTAAACTGCATCTGCTGATGAAATGGATGCAGAGCTCTCCCTCCTATATAAAACCTAGGAAAGAAGGTTTAGTAAGAAAATCAGAGCCTCACTTTATCTACCGCAGCATTGAGATTTGTCTCTCTCTGCTTATATGGGAGTAACAGCTGTCCCTGAAGAAGATTCTCAAGATACTTCCTTGATCTTGGGAAATCTCTAGAGTGCCCTGACATCCCACTCTGCCGCTGGTCCCATGGACACGACTAATTTCACAGCCATAAGTCTAAACCATGAATGTGACTCCAGGGGAGCTGCACCTTGCAGCAGGATTCTTGATGGCACACCTACAACTTTTTGCTAAACTTTCTTTCCTAAGCTGCATGGCACTAGAGGTGAGACTGGCACCAAAAGAGTATGATATAGGGCAATGCTCTTCCCTTCTGCCAAATCTCTGCTCCCACCACATGAATCTGAGATCCTTTTGGCCTGCCCACGGACTGGGAGAGGACACAGCTCAGCCCTGAATACTCTTACTGTCTTTCTATAGTAATGAAAAAACCAATAACCATAGACAAAGTGTTAGTCTATCAGGATGCTCTGTACCACATGAATAAAGTTCCTGAAAATCTCACCCCCTGCCAGGCAAATTACAGCCAAAGACAGAAGAGCCTACTGGTTATAAAGCATCTTTGCTTTTCCCTTCCACTTGCAAGCAACCCAGTCGAAACTCCAGGAATTTTATTTAATTTAATTTATTGCCAATTAAAAAAATTCTAAATACTGATTTGGATGCTGGTAGCAGGGAGGGGAGAGGAGATTAACTTCTCTCCCTTCCTAGCCTCAATTTCCCTTGTTTTCCCCACAAGCCATGCTGTTGGAGGACAAGCAGCACAGGCAGCTGGGGTCAGGCAGCTGGTCCTTCTTGCTATGCCTTCCTTATTCCTTCTCTACCATACATCTTGTTCTCCCTGCCCCTCCACAGACATGTCCTTGGTGATGGTCCCTTCCCAGCTGTTTCCTCCCACTCTCTCGAGCCAGCTCTCTTCCCCAAGCATGTGTGGGCCTGACAGCGGGTGCCGCTGGATGACTGACACCCTCCTTGGGGCACCCCACAGCCTCGCCCGAACCCTCGAACTTACACCCCAAACCCTCATTGCCAACAAAACCCCAGAAGCCAGGGCTGTTGTAACTTCAGGAATCACACTGTGAGCCCTTCTTTTGAACAAGCAAAATAAGGAAAAGAAACGGCGAGAGGCCAAAACATGCATTGCCCAGGCATCTCCGAAAGCTGCAGCAGCTGGGCTGCTAACGCACATGGCTGACATCAGCCAGGCTGGGTTTTTGCAAGAAACTCCTTCTGTTTTTTCCAGACTAAATCAGTTTTAGCTGCAAAATCCAGTTATCCAGGTGGGTGTCTCTGGCTTTTGGGGAGGGAGGGGGTGTTTCAAGCACCAGGAAAACGCGCTGGCAGGCTGTGGGAAGGGGCCGACGTTCCATCTGCTGGGGTTGCAGTTGGCACAGTCACACCGGCAGGAGCATGAATTTTGTGCCAGTAAAACTTTCAGGGTAATGCTCCAAAAGTAATAGCTGTAAATATTTATGTTTTATGCTTAAAAAGCATGACTACACAGAACTGCTAGATGCTGGTGCATGCACCGGAGGGACAGGAGAAGGGGAGAAAAGTCAAGGCCCAGGAAGGGGCCCGCTAAGCTCCTTCTAAGGTAAATTTTCTGTAGCCTGTTAGCAAGAAATCATCCATTTTAGAGAGAAGCACGCATTGGAGTGTTTTGTCTTCCCAGAGAAGTGTGGAATTTGAAGCCAGGTCCTTTGGCTTATCTGTTGTAAACCATGACTGCTTCTCAGCACCACACCACTCAGTATTTCCTAGAGAAGGGATTCTGAGAAAAAAGAAAGAGCCCCAGTTCCCTAGAAGCATTAAATTAACACAAGGGATCTGTAAACGAAACAGCAGAGGTTTGAAAGCCTTACCCTTTACTGTTTCCTGCTTTCTTGGAAAAATCTCAGTATTAAAACAGATTGGATTACATTACAGGACTAGTTGCTGCTGAAGAATTTTATTTTGGGTTATAAAACACAATGTTTGCTATTTTTCTAACTCAATTTGCTTTCACCTTTCGTATGTTATGCTGTTACTAAGGCTCCTGTGAGAAAATGCAGGTTGTTATTGCCTGCAAACTACCCCAATTATCATCTGCTCTCACTCTGCAAAATAGCCGTGGGTAGAAACTGTGTAGTAAGTATAATGCTGACCTAAAGAAGTGTATCACAATTTCAAATCTATTTACAGCTTTTGCTTTGGGCATATAAAAAAAAAATTACATTAAGAACTTGTTTCCCCCTCAAAAACCCCAACAGCCAATCTTAAAAGGTTAACACATTTCTAAATTAAAACAAACACTGACCCTAATAGACCAACCAGTTTACATCTCTGAATTATAAAATGTAAACAAATGATCTTGGAAACTTTATTTTCAAGGGCTTGTGCCTTTGTAGTGAAGTTTACAGCTAGAATAACAACATCAGCAGCCCTGTGTGGACTCGGACTAATTTCAGCACACCGGGCTGACTGTAACTCCAGCCCTACGCCTGCAGTCTTGACACAAGGAAGACTCACATTTAACACGGTGGGAATTTTTGCCAGGTGATAGCCACAGGATCAAGCTAGGATAGGATAAAAATCTAAAGTGAATTATTATTTTGCATTTTAAAGTTTTAAGTAAGTGAATTGAAAATTCTTGGCACTCCCAAATGACATCAAAGATTGAGGGAGGAAAAAACCAGAAGATTCTTGGTAGCAATATATTTAGCACCTTTCTTGGAATGTAATTGTTACTGGAAACTTTGGGGGTGTATCCCTATGCATTAACCACTCTTATACAGTAAAGTCCAGTTTCTGAACTCATGAAAGTATTACACAATACTCTAACTACCTCAAGAGGCCTAATAATAAAATCACAGTGTTTCACAATAATCCTAAAGATAAATAGAACAATCAATTTGCAGCTAGAAAAAAATATGTTACTGCATATGTTACTGCAATTACAGTTTTTCTGCATGATGCAGTGATGCTTCTCACATGGCACGTATGAACAGAGTTAAAAATATGAAAGTGGCAGGCCTAGGCAAGTAATTAGCTCTGCCAATTTATAGGTGTGTGCAAAAATTGGATTTAATGATGTTTTTCTAAGTATTCACGGGCTATATGAAAAATGAGGGTTGAAGGGAAGTTGCAGTGAAAACAAGCGATGCAGGTCAGGATCAGATTGTTTTTCCTGACATCTTTTAATATTTATCTGCTTGGTTTCATCTTCCTGATGCCACCTGTATGCTAAAACAGTCAAGTTTTAATGAAGAATACTAAATGATACCATAATGCCTATAAGCAATATCCGTTCTTGAAATTGCACAGTACAGGACTATCAGATTTGAAAAAGAGTGAATTTTGTAAGTGAAAATCTATAGCCCCTGCCCAGTCTGTGTGCTTGTTCTGGAGCTTTTGCAAGCAGTTTTGTTTAAAGGTAAGAGAACAACAGGACAGTCCATCAAAATCCCTGGGGATGTTTTACCGCAGCCTTTACAGTTAAGGAGACGTACATTGATCTAAAATCACATTATCACACTGCAGAGCCCTTCTTAAGCTAGAAGAAAATGTAAATGACATAGACTGACTAATGAAAATCACACAAGAGACCTACAGATTTTTAAATTATTAATTCTGGTTCCTGCTAATGTAGTTTCTAATACCATGAGCAGAAAATATAGACATCAAAACACACAGTTATTACAATATTAAGCAAATACCTCAAGTGTAAAATTTTCTGCATTTCAAACTGAAATACTGAGCTTTTTTTCAAAAAGTTAAATATAAAAATCACAGCTCAGACTTGCCTACGATTTTCAGGTGACTTAAAATGACCTGAAAAATAAATTAAAAATAAATTATTCACCCAAATGACTTTCTAGTAGAGCGCTCAGATCAAACAGCAATAAGAACAGTAGCTCCATACCTTTTGGATATAATTTTAAAACTCAGACACAGAACTATTGCAATTTTGACAGCACAAGGGATAATTATGATTCATACAGAAGTCTTTCTGTCTCCCAACTGCATATGTATCTATGAAGTTACAATAATGTAATAAAGTATTTGCTGAATGAGAAAAAAAATTAACTTTTGTTGTTCAATACTGTGTGCCTGTTGAGCTCTTAATACTTTCAGACTTACTTTCTCTTACCTCTTCTCCTTCAGAGTACATTTACCACAGACCATCAGATTTTTCTGAGTGCTGCCACTGTCTGCCGTGGGACATGAGGGGAGCTCCTTATTTTAACAATTAAGTCCCAACTACATAAACCCTCCCTCACATTAGTGGACTAAAAATATTCTAGGCTGTCACAACCAATAAATGTCCTTGTCTGAATGTTTTTAAAGGAAGTTAATGTTTTATCTAGGTACTCTGTTTGAGCCGCAATTCAAGTAGAAAGGAAACAGTCTGAATTCTTCCCTATGTTCTAGAATGCAATCCCTACAAACTTCTGGGAAACTCTGGATTTCAGGAAAATCAGACCAGTGTTACATAAACACATTGAACTTTATAGAAATAAAAGATTTTAAACTCCTTGTAAGATTTGACACCCAATTCTTCACTATATAGATATATATGTGGGTGGATGTGCATACACATCTATTTTAGACACCTGCATACATCTGATTTCTTAAAAAATCTTAAATATTGATCACATATTACATGATAACTATGAAGTGCTAAACTACCCACAACCACCAACCGTAAAACTATTCTCAGGAAGGATTTCTTTTAGGCTCTTGGAATATTTGCAGAAAGTTCCACATTATTAACATTTATAGCTAAAAAAATTATTCCACTAGCAGATTGCTGTAAAAAACACAGTCATACTAAATATTTGGTAAAATTCTTCAAAATAAATATAATTAATGAATTTGTATAGTATCACTTATTTTACAGAAGCATTCCATTTTTGAGACCATTATGCTTTTCTTTTTATAAAGAGGCTGTGCTAGCAAATACATCATAAGAAATTACCAAATATACAAAATAAATTTATTTTGAAAATAATTAGCTTAAAAATATACCCCTGATTTAAATATGGATGCTACAACAAAATGTTTGCTTTGAGGAAAGGGAGTGACAGAATTAGAAAAGCAAACTCATTTTGTCTGAAATATTTAAGCAATTTAGTGACTTCCTACTGCAAATCCTGCTCACGATACTCAGTCTGAAAACAAGTCAATATAGCTTGACAACAAAACCAGAGGTAGTGCTGTCACTGACAGCCCTGGGCGCAAAGGAAAAAGTATTTTAAATGCAGGCCATGGGACGGATTCCCAGCTGATGGTACACTGGTTTATCTGCTTTCAGTAGAACTATGACAATTTAAACCAGCTGAAGGCCTACCCCACCATTTTGTTGTTCAGACAATTCAAGCTTATCCCTGCTTCAGGGAGAAAAGGAGAGCAAGATTTCTAATAAAATGAATACCACCACCTGATTTTGTTTCCATTATTTTTAAAATAGGCAGATCTCTAAAAGTCAATAATAATATCACACTGTAGATGTGGGACTGAAATCAGTAAGACACAATAAATACAGTTATGGGAAACAGCTTTGAATGGTTTTAATTATATTTTCCTAGAAAGGCTTATAGAATGTTATTGATATTTGACCTGGATAGTTCTGTTTTCTATTACAAAGTACATAATATCAATACAGCACCATATATGTCTGCATTCAGAAGTCCTTAACCCTTTGCAGGCCCCAAATGAAAGGCAGGTGGATTTTCTTTTTTTTTTTTTTTAAATCTGGGGAAAGCANTTTTTTTTTTTTTTTAAATCTGGGGAAAGCAGATGCCATCAAACCTGTCACCCCTCATAAGGCATTAAACCTCCGTTGAAGTAAAGAAGTAATAAGGTCTGAAACACACCACAGTCTAGCATGATGAAGAAAGACAGCACACTATTCATTTTGTCAATGATGGTATTTGTATGTTAACTGCTTAGACATCTTTTATTTAGCAGCTGCCTCATTCTTTCTCTCTCCTAAAGGCAGCTCATACGCCTGGCCTCCCCTAGAAGCCTCTGCTGTCTGTCACTTTCCAATGTTCACATTCCAGATGATCGAATCCTTTAAGAAATTAGATACCCTCCTACTGATTTTTTTTTTAAT
>WEKX01002457.1:0-23220 GCA_013390025.1 Pitta sordida | reverse complement strand
AAAAAAAAAAAAAAAAAGGCAAAAAATCATCATACAGTATGAGCAAAGGAATCCAGTTTCTCAGAACTATAAATTTCAAATCCATCTGGTCTGGGAGGAGGACAATAAAAATATATAGAAAGTGATTAAGAAGTACATACTCCACGATATGACAGGTCTGGTGGGTCCACCCACCCTGTGCATTCACACCACAGCTAAGCAGCTCCAGGACATGCATAAATGAATATCATTGCCTTCAGTGAATGTAAGAGAAAGCAGACCAGCCGCCACTTGCCCAAGGCGATGCTTTAAATCAGCGCTAGAACTGGGAATAAAATTCCCAAATCATTCTGCTTTCCTGGTTCAGGCGTCATTCAGTGGATTGCAGCAAAAAAAACCCAAACACACAAGCACACAGAAAAAATTAACAGTTTGGTGTAAAGGGCAAATTATTTCAAGACAGGAGGATTGTGACAAGGCTAACAACAGCCAAATAACATGCATTCAAGCTCAACCAGAGCACCCACCTGAAACAGCAGTGCTGACAATCCCCAGAGAAAAGTGGGTGAACTCCCTGGGCACTTCCAGCATAGCACAGTTCAGGAAAAGAGCAGGCACACCATGGCCAACAGTAACCACACCACTACTCAGAGTACATATATATATTTTTACATATTTTTATATACGTATACCACATATATATGTGTGTTTATGTATACACACATAAACATATACATCCACACAGACACAGAAGACAGCTCTCCATGCTGATTCTGTAAGGTTAGAAGTGAAAAGGAGCTTCATGGCTCTTGAAGTGATCACAGAAACGAGTGGAGACAACAACATTCAGATGCATGCCCCTATCAGACATCGGCAGGATACAGGGAATCAAAGCTACAAATGTAGGTTAGAAATACACAGGAGTCCCTGGTGGAATAGGCAATGGGCAGTTGTTTCAACACCTTGGCATGCTACTCAGAATGGTCTTTAAAATCCATTAAAAAAGGGAATATTGAGTGGAAGGGAAAAGGCAGCAAAAGTAAACGATTAAAGAAAACAACATCCTGCCCAGTTAATGCTCTGCTGAACTATGGGCTGCACCAACACAGCCTCAAACTGATACCAAGGGGGCACCAACACACAGAACAATTTTTCTTCCTGTTTTCTTTTTTTGTTTGTTTTAAATACCAAAACAATGTTTCTTGGGATCCACAACTTAAATGCAACTGTTAACCCTAAGAAGGCAGGGAGGAATTTTCCATGAGTCAAGTTTTATTTCACAAGGACTTATTTGTTTTATCAGTAATACAGGTATTCTATGTTTCTTGAGAAGCTTTAAATTAACCAGCTCAATATTACTCGGTTGGCTGGTACGTCTGGGAGTGGTTTGAAGAAGCCATCTACTGAAAATGTAAGCAAAAGGCTCTTAGGGTAGTTTTTGATGCTTGAGGAGGAAGTCTTTGGAGAGACCATATACAGTGATTATAAGGGCAGGGACTAAATTCAGTAGTCCTAAAGGAGAAGCGAGCTTACTGCTCTCAGACTACGACAGAATCAGCCTTTGTAAGAGTAAGATGTATGGCATTTGGGTAAGTGCAATGGATCAGGCCACAGCGTAAAACAAAATGTAGATGGGACGACATGGGTGGTTCAGAGACAACTCAAAAGCACACTGGGAGATGGCTTGTGACTTGCAAGAGGGGATGTAAAAAGGCACAGTTAAGCGTGGGTGAGCGAGCCAAGAATTAGGAATGCACAGAGCTACCAAAGTGTCCTTTAAAGAACACAAATCCTAGTTTCTACCACAAGAAAATGAAGATCTGCAGGTCAAGGATAGGGCAATTGGACTGCAATGTGGAGAGGGAGCAAACAGGCTGGTCTCTAGGATATGGTGCTCACATCGGACCCTCACCTGCACTACTGATGCAGCACCAACAGCTCTTTTTCCACAGGAACAACATTCTTGGCTGCTCTGCCTAAATGTCCTGCTTCTGGTATCATTTTGCCAAACATGCTGCCCCCAAATTTCCTTAAGAAAAAGCCCCTTCTATGAGGAAGGGAGGCAGGGAAGACTTGAAAATGTTAACTCTCAAGACTTACTTGAAAATGTTAACCCTCAAGAGTTGGAAATTAAAGCCACACATTGCCCACTTTGCCATGCTTGCAGCTACAACTGGCATGCTCCATGCTCAAGACATTCCAGGCAGGGAGGCAACTGGACTCATGTATGGCCTCAGCCGTGAGCAGATTTTTGAATCTTAGTTTGGCATCGAGACAAGGTTTAGTCACAGTTCAGATCAAAACCAGAGTCCTCCACTTAAATCTCTCTTCTGCAGGCACAACTGTCGTGTAAACAATCATTTTCTTTGGAAACATTTTTTTAGGAGAACAATAAGATGGCATGTGTGACTGCAGCCCATCTCAGCCACCCGTGGGAGCACAGCAGACAATTACATTAACTTTTTTTAAATAATTTTTTGCTGTTAACTCAAAAGAGGAAATTCCTTTCCCAAACAATGTTTATGGGTAGTCAGTGTGTCCTGGACAAAGATTAAGATCCACATAAACTACAGATTAGTTTGGGAAGTTCAAATGTCGTAAATCACTTGGATGAGAAATTCAGAAAAACAGCATTAAGCAGCAATGATGCTCATTGACAGAGCAAACTGAATCCTTTAAAAGAGTGACTATTCCTGAAAAGTCAATTATGTACCGCCATTTTTAGCAGTCAAGTCCAGACAGAGCACAACAATTAACACACCAGACATTACTAGCAGTAAACCTTATCTCAGTCCCAGCAGAAAAGACAAAAACATTACGTTACATGCAGTATCGTATAGACAAATCAAAACGGGTTAAGTAAATGAAAGCAGAGGTTCACGCAGCTACTCAAACCATGAGCTCATCTGAATGATGTGTATTTTACACTAGTTTCCTCTTCTCTTACAAATGCAATACAAGGTGCTGATCACAATCTGCTGAAAGCCTAAAAAATCTGTGCTGTAGTTAACAAAGAAATCTTCCATGGTAAGTTATGAATACCTGGGTTCACCCTGGTGTTAAAATTCCTCTCCAGCAGCAAGAGGTGCTTTACAAGAAAAGTTCAAATCTTTCGAAAGTGCATCCTCTGAAACATCATGCCTCAGGGCCCCAGGCACTAAGGATCTTCAGTATTACACTGTATCAGCTGTATTTTCTTTATGAGTTCTAAACCTGAACTACTGTAAAATCTTCAAAGCCTAAGAGTAAAGTGCCTATGCAAGATCAAAGCTTTCAGGTTTTTAATTTATTTACTTAAGCACTTCTTAATAAAAAAAAATATCATCGCTAGCCTCGAAGAAGCCTGAGAATTGTGCCCTCTTGGCAAGAGCTCTGTCCTAGTCCCAGTGCCTGGTGGGAATGTGAGATGTTTCTACACTGAGATGTTACCCAACACTAACTGGTCTGATGTTCAGATTTCCCCCACATATTCTTTAGGGAGGCCACAGAGTACACCTGAAAATTAGCACCTTTGTCTTGAGATGTATATAAGAAAAGTCAGCAGGTGCTGCAGTGATTTCTACTCCATAGGCAAGGCTCTTTACAACAACTTAAATAAATTATTAGCAAATTAAAAGATTTGCAATGTCTCTGTCTAAAGGCCCTACACATTTTTCTTTATAGATTGCAATTTAACTTTTCCATGACAGTAAGAACAAAAGCAGAAAAACACTGTAGAAAGACAAGAGTGACAAAAGGACAGCCTTGCCTAATACACAGCAGTTTCTTTGGTAACCAAAAACTTTGCTAAAAAGGTATCTTCTACCTTTCGTATTTCTTATGGTCCAAAAGAAATACTAAGAAATATGATAAGAAAACACAGAATGGACAGGACTTCATATAAATGAGCACCTTTTCCTTAATCTTCCTGATATGTATTAGAAGAGTTCATTTGTGTTCAGGAAAAACCCAACAACAACAAAAACAACTTAAAACTTAAATCTTCAACTTGTTGCACAAAGAGTTATGACTATCTTTGTCTTCAAACAGGAATGATCCTTTAAAGTTCCATTTCAAGACTTTGTAATGAAACTACACCAATTACTGAGCTTTCAAGATTAATTGAAACTCTATAAAACATCTGTAGACACGGGGCAAACTTCAGCTTTTCCGCTGGCTTTAGTCACAAAGAAAACCACCCTGAAATTAAATTCTGATATATTTTACAGTATAGATGTAACGCACACACACACTTTCTGTACTGGGGCAAAGCTCCAGCTGCTATGCATTGCTTGTTCAAAGTGCAAGATACTTCCCTGAGAAGACTCAGCTCAGCTGGGTGCTGCCTAACACAAAACACACTCAACTTGTAAGGAGGGGAAAAAGTAAGTGATATAAAACAATTCTAAAGACAAACCATTTAAGTTTCTTCAATACTAAATATCACTCACTTACTGCACATTTCCTCATCAGAAAACACCAGGAACAGTAACAGATTCAGCTGCTTTTCTCCCCCTGGTCAAAGGTTTGCCAGGCAGCCTGAGTACACCACACGGTAAGAGAATCACAGTCTGCCAGAAGCACCAATTCTCTTGAACAACATAATGTCAGCTACTAAAATATATTCCTTTCCCACAGAAAACAAACTTCTTAAGTATGTATATACATTCTGAATTCAGCCTACCAAAATAGGGGGATCCACTCAAAGCTGAGAACAGCACCCATCACTTTCTTATAACCTGTAGGCAAAAAGACGTGCAGAATTGGTTGTAGCTCTTGTCAAATTGCCACATTCTCTTTGGCATTCCTATTGCACCAACCACCTTTGAGTGCAGATGCCAATATTTATTTGATAAACCTGGAATGCTTGGAGAAGACTATATAATAGCACATTTCCCATATCTTAATCCTGAATCATACCTTGTTTTGAGGGGTTGTCTTCTGTGTCTGAGGTAATTCACTTTGGTATTCCAGACGCAGCATATGCACTTTGTTCATGTACTACACCTTTGTGATATTTGTTGCATTATCACTTTGCACGAAAATAGTTATGACTGTGTTAAGACAGAATTTTGATGAGCTACCTCCAGTCAAATGAAAAAATCAAACTGAGTACTAAAACCTATGCCTAAAAAGGTAGTCACTGAAAATCCTGGGATTAAATGCTCAATCTCAATCAGTTTAGTCTTTCCTAGACCACTGTCTTGACTGGATTTCCCAGCTGGGACAGGTGACAGAAGGCTAGATGTGGGAAAACCAAGAAAATTACTGTATATGACTATCAAGGAAGAAAGAGAGGCTTCAGGGTCAAGGTGTTCAAAAATGTAAGAACAAAGGGCCAAAGGGGAGTTTCAAACAAGGCATGTCTGACACCGTTTCTCTATGTCTGGAGATAAGACAGCAAAATAGAGAGGAAAGAGGTCCTGTCCCGCTGTCAGGATCCCAAGTGGCTTTCCAGAGGACTTTATACCCTGCTCCCATGTTAGTTTACTTGATAAAGCAAAGGACTTAATCTTTTCAGAGAGTAGCTCTTCATCTTTAACATGATAATATAAAAGCATTTCTTGATGCATGAGATTAAATTAGCAGTCTGAGTAACTAAATAGTGATAGCTCTATGGGAGGAAAAAGGGCTGTGGCAACAGATTGTACGGTCAACAGGAACTGGACAATAAAAAAGCAAAAAGTCACACTTATGGCATAGAACAGGAGAAAAGGACTTAATTTATCAGTGCAAATCTTAGAGGTATACAAATGTTAGCTGGTACCAAATAAGAAAGCTAATTAATGCCTGGCTGTACAGAATCTCTCCCCACTAGGAACAGGCATGCTTTGGAATGCTGCGCCTCCTTTGACATCCCAGGATTAATTAATTAATTGAAGTTATTAGATCCTCAATTCCAGAACTTCTGGTATTCTCCAGCCGTGTGTGCAAAGAGTTCATAATTTACCCATGGGCAGTAACGCAAGTCAGTGATGAAATCTGAAGTGCTGTAGGCTTGACTGGATATGTATATCTCAGACAATGTTGAGACATGATGACAAGCTACCCAGAATGAACCTACAAAGTAAGGCCAACACATAAAAAATAGTGTCTGTCTGTATATAAATGGGAGGGTTTGCAATTTTCACTGGACAGCATATTATTTAGTACAAGAAGCACTAATAATGATGACTGCACAAGTAATTCATAACCTTTGATTCCTACCAGGAAGAATCAGTTGGCATGAAAGCAGTATCAAGGCATGGACATACTATATATAGTATTTCCTTAACTTAGACCTCTGAAGCTTTACAGACAAAAGTTACCCAATATTTGATAATATTTAACAAAAGAATGCTGAAGTTGAAAAACCAAGATGAAGTATGTATATACAATGGTGAACTTTATCTTGGGGAACATTACCAGGAAAGCTAGACACGAACAAGTACACACAATCTAAGATTGGTGTAAAAAGCAAAAAGCTAATTCTCCCTTTCCTAACATTTACAGGTGACTACAGAAGATTTACAGAGCATCTCATGAAATTACTGTTGCTGGAATTATCAAGATTCTTTTTCTTAAAGTCCCTGAGTGATTTCAGCACTTGCCAAAGAAGTTACGAATGGCAAGAAGCAGTGCATTTGTGCATGCAGAACAAGGGGAGGAAAACCTACCACACAGCTTTTTAAATCAAAACATAATCCCTGGCAACAAGAACATGCGGTGATAAAGTAGGAATTTTACCAAGAGCATGGGCTACTGAGCAGTGAAAGCAAAAGCTGTTAAATCATAAATTCAAGGCAATAAATAACAGTTTGCTTCATAACTGATTCTGTGAAAGGAAAAAAAAAAAGCAACAAAAAACCAGAGAAATCATCTAAACCAGATCCTGGTATGCCAAGAATTTTGTGAAAGGGTGCACATACCAATGGCAAAATGAACACTGCAATGGACATATAATCACACTAAAATTGCCTCTGGTCAGCAATAGCCAGGAAAACGCCTTGCCATGCAGGAGACTAGAGAATGAAACTCAAGTGACAGCAGAGTTTACACTTCAATTCTTCCGGATATTAGTCTGAACAAAAAGGCACCACACTACTGAGATTCACTTTTTCTGTAAATGAGTTCATGTTTATTCTTTGCACTACTGTAGGTGGCAAATTGCAAAACAGAAGAAAAATGCAAACAGAACCCAAAGACATACAACTTTGTAATATCCCCCTAGACTCCCTGTGCATCCTTCAGTGAAAACATTTGTTTTCCCTTCTGCGGACTTTGTTTATACATACATGGATAATTAAAGTAAACCTGGAGCAAATGATCCAATCAAGGCCAATGAGCATGCTAACAAGCATACAGCCACACAAACAAATGTTTGTAGCTTGAGTTTGACAATAAAACGGTATTCGCTCAAACCTCTTAAACTAGCTATTTCGATTAAATTTTAGCAACACACGTTTCCACCATTTGGGATACGAACAGCATGTAAGATGACTATTGCCTTCTGGAGACTGAGGAGCTCCTGAAAGGAGCAGATATCAGAGCAATGCAGTGCCATGTCAGGAGCTGGCCAACTGTATTTTATCTAAGCAGAAGCATTGGAATAGCCTTTTAATAAACAATAGACATTTGTGTTGAACAGGTATTACTCATTTCTTCTTCTATATTTTGCCCGTCCATTGGTCATATTGGAAGCTGAACAATCCCTAACACAGGTAACAACTTCAAAGAGACAAGTGAAACATACGTCTCTATCCTCTGCATAGGAAAAGGAGGGTCACGCTTTGTTGAACAACATAAAGATATATTTAACATTACTGTATATAAGAACTAGGACAAATCAAACCTATAAACAAATAGTTACAAATGAAAATAAGAATCTACCTAGAATCTAGGTTTTGGCTTCTCCACAAAGGTGCAAGGCAGAGACATAGGTTTATCATCAATCCCCTTCCCTCAGAATTGCTAAAATGTTTGCATAATTTCTGGGGAAAGTCATGGGCATTGGGAAGGGGATGCGCAAAGGCAATTAAGAAGCTGCAGCATTTGGCCCAGGTGATACAAGGAGAGGAACTCGAGCCCTCTTCTAGGACTTAGGTATGTTTCTTTCAACTACTGGAAAGGACTTTATTCTAGTCAAATTTCAATATTTGAGCTCTCTCTTGGAGTTACAGCTCCACCAAATATTTACAAGCACAGCTGAGGAGGCATCACTTATATAAAGCATGAATGCACTTACTTGGGAAGTCACAAGGTGGTACCTTTCCTGACTGTGGGGTCATACTAATATTACACCTTTCCATGGGAAAAGCTGCACCTTGCTGCCAGCTGCCGGCAGGGTCACAGCCCCATTTAACAGGTGCGTCCTGCGAACACCCACAGCCTTTGGCCCCATAGGTACAACTGCTGGAGAAATGCCCATCCATGTGTCCTAACACCAGGCATGAGCAAGGCACTGCAGTGCTTGGCACTGCTGAGAGGCAGCCTGGGACCTGCCCAGAGTGCACCATCCAAGTGCCCAGGGTGCTCCAACGGCAAGAGCTGTGCTGCCGGGGGAACCTGGCTGAAGGTACAACCAGCAGCTTTAAAAGTCCTGTATACAAAGTTGTAAATCTTCTAACAAGATAAACTGTATCACCGTGAGGTAACAAGTGATACTTGGGTGCTCTAGTCCTCATTCACATAAACATACAAATGACTGTGAACTGATCTGGAATGAAAACTTACTTGCACATGGCAGTAGAGGAGGGGGGAGCTTCAAGATCTAGTAACCATGTGTAATTAACTGTATCCTGGAGGAACCTCCTGACCTTTGCCATACAAGTGACATTTCCTGGTGAGAAGTAAGTCACACCACTGATGATATTCTCAGTTTACAGGCAAAAGGAGTTTGGAGTCTGAACTAGTAATAACTTTCCAGCTGTTGAAATTATTTTTCTTTGAAGGTCAAGACATTCTGCCATGTTAGTGTGGGGAAAACAACATAGCATCCATTCCTCTACCAGAGAGGACATTTTAATCATCAGTGGCAAGGCCTTTGTCTTGCTCTGGTCAACAGGAGTCTGGCCTCTGACTCCACTGGAGTCAGACTTTCACTGAGAGACACTACTTAACCTTTTTACTGACTTTGGGTGGCTATGCAGCCTCTCCAACTCAGGTAAGTTAAGGGATTGCTTGGCTGGTTGGGTTTTGGTTGGTCGGGGTTTTTCATAAATAACGTTCTTAATTTATGCAAGACAACAGATTTTCCCCATGCAATGGTGCCTTCCTTTTATCAAAGTCAGTTGTGGTTTATTTTTAGAGATATATAAAACAAACCGCTAGGCAGGATGGATTGAGGGAACAAACAAACATACTTTTATTTATCAATCACTCTCTCTCTCTATATGTAGGTATTTCCCACCCCCTCGCAAACTGGAACAGATGGGGAAAGAGGGAAGGGAAAGAAAAAGGGGAGGGGGGGGGAAGGGAAGGGAACCAAAACAACTAAGGGGGTAAGAAAGGAAAATTTTCTCTTGTGTGGATGGATAAGCATGATGTGGAAGGGGTAGATGAGTTCCAAGAACGCTGCTGGAAGCTGTCGCGTGGCTGCAGGGAGTCCGTGTCTCAGCTTTCCTCGTCAGGAAGGGGAGAGCTCGAGCCCGCTGCATGACATGTTTAAAAAGCCCTGCCATCCCAGCTCTGATTCTTCTACCAATCAGCAACTTAGTAAAGTTGTTATGGCCAGAAACACGAAAAGAGTTTGTGGTGACTTCCAGCAGGAAGCAGAAGAGGTCGCTGGCAAGATGTCTGCCGGATGTCTGCCGGCATGTACAGCCATGCGGTCAGCAGTCCGGCTCCAGCTGCCCCACCATCAGGAGTGCAGAGACACACATCGAGAGCGGTGGGCGCTGCCACGCACACACAAGCTGCTGCCGTGCTGCTCCCGGCCTGCGGGGTCCCCCGTTGCCGGGCTGCCGCTATCACCGTCTATCTGCAGCCACCACTTGGCTAACACCGTGGAAGGGTCCCTGCTGAGCTCCGCCCACCACCTGCTTGCAAGGTCCCAGCCCCGCTGCCAGGGCTGCCACCCTCTCTGCTTCTGCCAGTGCCTCACCAGCTCTGAGCGGGTGGGGGGGCGGTGGCACGCCCTGGCTTGCCTCGCCCACCCAGAAAACCTAAAAAATGAAAAGGATTAATGAAAAGAATAATCCTTTTCATTTCTAACCAATTCTATGTGGGCATGTTCATGCACAAGTCGAACCTCCCTGGGGTACACACCATGTCTCTCTCCGTCTTCCTGCATTAGCCACCATTTGCCGCCAGGTCCCTCAGTGAAAACAATCCCATGAATGGGTTTGCCTTTGCCAGTGGGGGAACTGACCCAAACTGCTTTCCCTAGCCTACCTCTCAAGTGTACAACTGGGACTCCATTCCCAGTGTGAAGGGACTCTGACTGGGTAGGGCTAGCTCGGTTGACAGCAAGTGGCCTTGGCTAGATTCTGGTCCCAATTCTTGGAGGTCTCCTCACCCAGTGCCTTTAAGATGGTCTTGAGAAGCCCATTACACCTTTCCACTTTACCAGAGGCTGTGGCATGGTAAGGAATGTGGAACACCCATTTGATACCATGCTCTCTCGCCCAGGTAGCAACTAGGCTACTCTTGAAATGAGTCCCATTCAATTTGCTCAGGTGTATCATCTCACCACAGGACTTGTTTCTGAAGGCCCAGGTTGGGACAGGGTATGTCTCCAGCCAACCAGTCGTGGCCTCTACCATGGTAAGCACATGGTGATTACCTTGGCGAGTCCTTGGCAGGGTGATGTAATCTACCTGCCAGACTTCTCCATATTTGTACTTTGTCAACCTCCCACCATACCTTTTGGCCTGTTTGATCGTGGCATAGATCTTGCAATCCTGGATGATCTGCGAGATGACGTCCATTGTTAAATCCACCCCTCGGTCTCGTGCCTATCTGTATGTGGCATCCCTATTCTGATGGCATGATGCATCATGGGCCCATCAAGCCAAAAACAACTCCCCTTTGTGCTGCCAGTCCAGCTCCATCTGTGACACCTTGATGTGGGCTGCCTGATCCACTCAAGCACTGTTGGTGTTTTCTTCATTGACCTGGTCCTTTGAAACATGAGCATCAACGTGTCGAACTCTGACAGTCAGCCTCTCTACCCTGATGGCAATGTCTTTCCAAATATCAGCCAACCATATGGGTTTTCCTCTGTGCTGCCATTTGGTTTTCTTCCAATAGTCCAGCCACCCCCACAGCACATTGCCCACCATCCCCAACTCAGTGTAAAGATATAGTCTCGGACACCTCTTTCTTCGCAATGCTCAAAGCCAGCTGCACAGCTTTCAGCTCGGCCAACTGGCTTGACCCATCTTCTCCATCAGCGGCTTCTGCGACTCGTCATGTTGGGCTCCAAATGGCAGCCTTCCACCGCTCGTTTGTCCCTATGAGGTGATAGGAGCCATCAGTGAAAAGGGTGTACTGCTTCTCACCCTTAGGCAGCTGATTGTATGGTGGAGTTTCTTCTGCACGGGTTACTTTCTCTTCCTCACTGTCATCTGTCAGGTTGAAACTCTCACCTTTGGGCCAGTTTGTAATGATTTACAGAATTCCGAGTTGACTGGGGCTTCCAATCTGAGCACGCTGCGAGATCAGAGTGATCCATTTGCTACAGGTGGTGTCAGTAGCATGGTGTGTGGAGGGGTCTTCTCCTTAAACACCCACCCCAAGACTGGTAATCGGAGTGCCAGGAGGAGCTGTGTCTCAGTGCCTACCACATCTGAGGCTGCCTGGATCCCCTCACAGGCTGCTAGGATCTCCTTTTCTGTTAGCCTCAGACCCTCTGTAGCCACAACTCCAAAATCCAAGTGGTTGGCCTTGGGTCTCACCAGGCACCTTCTGCCAAAGGCTCCAGGACTGACCCCTATGCTGCAGCAGAGTAGAACATGTTCTTAACATCTGGCTTCACTGGTCCAAGTGCTACTGCACGAGCAATCTCACACTTGATCTGCTTGAAAGCCTGCTGCTGTTCTGGGCCCCACTGAAAATCCTTCTTCCTCATCACTAGGTAGAGAGGGCTCACGATTTGACTATACTCGGGAATGTGCATTCTCCAAAAACTGATGGCGCCTAGGAACGCTTGGGTATCTTTCTTGTTGGTTGGTGGAGACATGGCTGTGATCTTGTCCATCACTTCTGTTGGAATCTGATGATGTCCATCCTGCCATTTCACTACAAGGAACTGGATGTCCCTGGCAGGTCCCTTGACTTTGCTCTGCTTCATGGCAAAACCAGCTCCCAATAAGATCTTAATGATCTTCTCCCCTTTCTCAAAGACCTCTTCAGCTGTGTCTCCCCATACAACAATATTATCGATATATTGCAGATGTTCCGGAGCGTTACCCTTGTCGAGCGTTGCCTGGATCAGTCCATGGCAGAGGGTGGGGCTGCATTTCCACCCCTGCGATAGATGATTCCAGGTATATTAAACAGCTCTCCAGGTAAACTCAAACTGTGGTCTGCAGGGTGTTGCTAAAGGGATGGAGAAGAATGCGTTAGCAATGTCTATTGTGGGATACCACTTGGGTGCTTTTGTCTCCAGCTTGTACTGGAGCTCCAGCATGTCCAGCTCAGCAGCACTCAGTGATGGAGTCACCTCATTCAAGCCACGATAGTCCACAGTCAATCTCCATTCCCCAGCAGACTTATGCACTGGCCAGATGGGGCTGTTGAAAGGTGAGTGGATCTTAGTCACCACCCCTTGGCTCTCCAGCTCATGGATCATCTTGTGTATGGGGGCCACAGTGTCTCTATTGGTGCGGTATTGCCTGTAATGCACAGTCTTGGTGGAAATCGGAACCTGCTCGTCCTCTGCTTTCAGCTGTCCCACAACAGAGAGACTCTCTGAGACACCAAGCAATGTACTCAAGTGGTTTGTCTTGTCAGTCTCCATGGCACCAATCCCAAATGCCCATAAGTGCCATCTCCTCAGGTAATCAATTCCTAGAATACATGGGGTGCCAGGGCCAGTCACAATGGAGTGTCTTTGCCACTCATTTCCAGTCAAGCTCATCTCAGCTTCCAGTAGAGTCAATCCTTGTGAGCCCTCTGTCACCCCAGTAAATGAGATCAATTCTGGCCCAACATGTTCTGATGGCATCAATGTGCATTGTATTATCACTGGCCACATGAAAGAGTGGCAAAATCTGATGATTGTCCAGGTCTTGGCAACCTCTGTGATGTCGCTGGGGAAGAAACAAACTTTGGAAGTGATACAATCCGTAACTAAGGTTAGTTAGTTCCCATAAGCAGAATTACGAGACAGCTGAGTTCAAATGTTGGTTTTCAAAACTCCAAGGCAATTTTATTTCACTATAAAAACTAAAGCATAAAGAAAGAGAAGAAAAAGACAGAGAAAATTGGGGAAACCCCCAAGAATTACATTAAAAAGAAGCTTAGAAAGCAGTTACCATCACAATGTTTTGGTGTCTGTTAAAACACAGTAAACCCTCAGTACTTTGCAGATCAAGTTTCGCAGCTTCAGTACATTGCGAGGGTTTTTCCTGCAAACACGCCTCCATTCTTTGCAACTTTTCCCAGTCTGCACATGCCCAGAGTGTCCCTGCTGCCCGCGGGGCAGGACTGGCCCGAGAACTGATTTTATTAGCATATTCATGGACATCTAATCCTCATGGATCACAGGCTTTGCGGTCCTCAAGAAGACCCAAACCCCTGTAAAATTCGAGGGTTTACTGTAATTGGAATATGGCAAGGCGTTTCGGTGGTCTCAGTGGTTGCTGGTCCACCATCACACATGTGCTTGCAGCCATGCTTCGGGGTTTTTCTGCTTGTTCTAGGCACTGCTTGAGATCAGTTCACATCTCAGCCAGAGAGAAAAAGAGTTCTTTGTAGCTGTATTTTCCCGATTCGAGTCTCCCAGATGGGAAGTTCTCTCTACCACATACGTTGGCTTGCTGACTGCATGAAGAGCAGCATGAAGAGCAGGGAGCAGCTGGTAACAAAGTTCCCTCTGCAACTCATATATCTGGATCAAACTTGTGCCCAGGCTCCCAGGATTCATGGTTCCTCAACTCGCTCGTGGGTTTTAGATGGATTCAGCTCTCTCAGGTATGCAGCCATTATTCCCTCTTGGCAGCATGGCACTGAGCGCCGGAAGAAGATTTTGCAACAAGTTGGTTTCACAATAGAGGAGATGGGGGGCAGGGCAAAGGGCAGTGAGGGGGCTCCAGTTTTGCAATAGCCTCTCCTGCTCACCTGCCACATGGAGAGTGGGACTAAGACAATGAAGAAGCAAATTTTAAGTAATAGTAGTTCATTACAGGAAGTCATCAGGTCTGGTCAACAAATGGATGTCTCCACTTCCTACACCAGGAAGTCTTCAAGCCCAGTTACCCATTGCTTCCTCTTAGTGGCACTGGTTAAGAGTAGTTAACAGACACAGCTGGTCTAAGCACACCTCTCACCAGAAGTCACTCCTCCTCTCCTGTTTCCAGCATCTATATATTTTATTAAATCCTTATTATTATTAGTCTCACACATATGTGCTACTGAGGATGATGCCAAGTGTGGGTTTATCTTTCCATTAACTTATCTGAGAGAAACCTTTTGAGGCTGGAAACACTATAGTACCTAATAGAGATGCCTAAGATACAGGCTTCTCAAAGGGGAGAAGAGAGGGAGGGAGAAGAGAGGGAGGGAGAAGAGAGGGAGGGAGAAGAGAGGGAGGGAGAAGAGAGGGACAAAAACCGGTTGCATCCATACACACATTAAACTAAAACTCCTACACAGAATGCTCCATAGAACAAGGGAAGTCAATTACTTGCCCATGCCATGATGCATACTGTTAATACGGAGTGTCTACACAAACCTTTAATGCCAGACTTCACAGATCTCACTGTGGCCAGGAACACAGCCAAAGCTGTAAATGTTAACACCCGATGTTCAGGGAAGATGGGAATGTGGAAAAGAGTTTTGGAAATTCTCCTATGAGGATGGCTTTGAATCTCTCCAGATAAGCAGAGAACATATTCTATACCCTCCAGGGATTAGATGTGGCACAAGGGGATTCCTTATCTCCAGGTCAACCCAGCACCGCCAAGATTGCTAAGCCCATCCCTTTTCTTCAGACATATATAGGAGGAAACTCCCCCTTCTGCCACTGGACTATACAAGAGAGGGGAGGGAAAGAGAAGAAAAAAAAAAACCCACTGTCTTCTGCCCACCATTTTAGAGAGAGGAAAGGGGTTCATCAGCTGCTTGCTGATCTGGAAAAGGCAACAGATCAGGCTGTTTCCTCACTGCATTAGACGGGAGAGGAGGCAGGACAGGAAGAGGAAGAGGAAGCAGGAAGCAGCCAACAAAAGGTAAGAAGAGATACTAAAATTCTCCATGCCCTAATACTTTTGCATTTGAATCCAAATTCTTAGACACCCACAACTCAGCTGTGGAAAAAGGACTTTAGGAAAGCTGGGAGGGGATGGAAGGATGTCTGGCTTTCTCACTAAGTACATGCTTTGCTTTGTTTTCTATTCGCATGCTTCATCCAAAGTGTTACACCACATGAAGCTTTATATAGCTATACGAGAACACACGCTCCCCACATATCCAGGGAAAAACCTCGACCACACTAAAATCTGTTCAAATCAAAAAACCTCACCCAAATCTAACAGGACCCTAACGTTGACTAGGTACCACAACAAAAAAATCATGCACTAGAAAATATCCCCGGCTTAGCTGGAGAGTACAGCTTTCCCATGGCAATTCTGTGTAACTCCATGCCATAAATTCACAAATATTTGCTAGATAACAGCAGCTGCTCCAGGATTCCTTTGGCAAACGCTGTATCTCAGACTTTTTTCTTTCTCAGTATGCTATGATTTTCTGTGGAATGGAGAAACCATCTATACTACAAAGAAGTGCAGTACTAACACTTTTAAACATAAATAAATTATTTTATGGCACATGTATTATGGAGAGAAATGTAATACTTGGGCCAAGAAAATCCCAAGTGGACAGAGATCAGAAAAACATTCTGATAAACAAATGCCATCAAAGCTTACCTATTTTAATTCACTGCAAAAAATACTGGGTAACTGTTTTCTATTCCTAGAAACAGGAAATTTCTGTCCCTAGAAAAGGGAATTCTGCTGCCAACAGCTGTAGTTTTTCACAGGAATTATAAGACTATATTGAAGATTTATGTTCCTGACAAAGGCATAAAGTTATCCCAAGTAGGGTATTAAAAACAGAATAATCTTTTCCCAATGAAACAGACCCACATAACTTTTGTTAACTCTGACTATGGCAGGAGTTTTGATCTTCAAAACCAGGAACTCATGCTGTGGTTGATGTTTATGATGATTAAGTCTTGCAGTGCCACTCTGCACAGGGTGAACTGGTCTATTACAGAGGCAAGAAAGATACCCTATCACCTTTAAATCAATTAAAGTCATAAATACCTACCTCCAAAAGCACATGACTTTACATTTCCTTTTTGAGATTTTAGGGTTTTACAAAACACTTTCCCTACCTTACGATAGTCTCCCTAAAGCTGTGGCTGTCAGATCCATAGAGGAGTGGAGGAAGGTGACCCTAGGCAAAAGGCTGTCCTATGCATAACGCAAAAAAGCAAAGGGAAAGAAATTTGGGTCTCTTTGCTGCAGTTATACAGATGCAAGTGGTCCAATCTGTCTGCACATCATTCTCCAGATTCTCATGGAAAAACTATTCCTTATGC
This sequence comes from Pitta sordida, assembly GCA_013390025.1. Taxonomy (NCBI): domain Eukaryota; kingdom Metazoa; phylum Chordata; class Aves; order Passeriformes; family Pittidae; genus Pitta; species Pitta sordida. The sequence goes on along the minus strand of WEKX01002457.1, from coordinate 6,518 downwards.
TCTCCAAGATTAAGGTCTTTTGTGTTCCTTGAAACTGGATCAGATAACAGTATACAGAACTATTATTTTTGAGTCAACAGACATTCAGCAATAAAACTCAGGATATCAACAGTTTTAAAGTTCATTTACGTATTTGCAAGCGGCCAAACTGGATTGAATCCTGGGCCAATTTACTGTTCCACTTTATGCCGTTCCGTGAGCATTACACCAAGTTACACAACTTGGGAGTCAATAAATCCATTGCCTTGAAAAAATTTGCTCAAAGACAAATGATGAGTCAGTGGCAGTGTCTTGCTTAGGTGCAAGACTTTGGCCTCCATTTCACAGCCATTTGGTTCGCCAGATCCTAATCACACAACATCAACAAAAATATTTTTATTTCTGACCTTCTGAAATTGCTGTTTGTTTGGTTGGTTTGGTTTGTTGTTTGGGGATTTATTTTTAGCAGGGAAAGAAAATAAGTTAAAGGTTTCTAAAAAATTATAGGTGTGATTTTTTTTTTACTAGGAACCAACAAAATATACGTCTCAGATGAAGCAAAGATAGAAAACCTGATCTCTTTGAACAAAACGAAATATAATCCAAAATGTACACAGAAAAATCACTGTGCAGATGTCATTTAGTCTATTTAGTTACTGACTTTAAAAATCCTCCATATAGACACTGATAAGTGAAGACTAATATAAAACCTTCCTTCAAGGATCAGCTTGCTACTAGCCCTTAGCCATGCAAAAGATTTGCAAAAATTGAGGATATTTTGCTTAACAGAATGTTAATTGAGCATAAACAAGTGAACAGCAAGCATTCAATTTTCATAGTACATACGATTCAAAGGGAAAATATTTAAAAACTGGGGCCATAAAACCAACTTCAATTTTAAAAGTTTTAGGGTCTTAAAAAAGGTAGTTTGTATGTGGCAGAGTTTTTTTTCCACCACAAATGGATTCTGAAACCAACTGCCATTGACAAATACATCATTTATAAGAACAGTTTCCAATAAGGCAGAAGTTAGGTTATCTAGCATGGCACCAGAGACAACGTGTAATTTTAAATATGCTTCTAGTTCTATTAGAGCTTTTTCCATGCTTAAGGCTAAGCATATGCTCATGGGGTCTGCCAAGACAAAAGCTTCCAAGTTTGTTGTTAGAATGCAAAGCTTTTATCCCAAACCATATTTTCTTACATGTAATCAGCACTGATGATGCCACCATAGTTTCCAATTTGTTCCAGGGCTCCCTCAGCATTTATTAGAGCACAGATGGTGCTCTCTTTCCTTGGTTTCTAAAGAATGTGCCTAAATATTAAAAGAAACTTGGCTATCTGCCTCCTATCCTGTTATTACACTCTGTATTGCCACAATAAAAATAGCAGTAACCTTTGATCTAATCTGGAAGTCTTTTCTAATTTACACACAAAACTTGGCAATAGGATTATCAAGTAGAATCAGCCCACTCAAAACCAGAGAACCTGATATGCATAAATCCAGCACCTTAGTCACCAGTGATCAAGAATGGGAACAAGCAATCCACAAAACAATCCAAACAACAAAAATCGCTAACAATTTTTCTAGTAACATGCCACATGATCCCGACTGCACTTGATGGCTGTGTGTTTCTGGAACTGTAGGGATTATTCAACATCTTAAGTAGCAAGTATAAAAGGAAGAGGCTTATTTGTTAGGCAAATAAAGAGCACTAGCATGACAGGATTTGTAAGAGAGCAAGGATTTTTCCAACACACTCAATGCCTTGGTTTGCATTGTGATGAAGACTTGAAGTGTTTTCCCCTGTAGGCGGCACAGGACACTTATTTCCCAGTTTTTGAAAATTATTTACTCATTTCCAAGCACACACACAGCAACCTCCACAGAGACCAACAGAAAGACATGCTGTCACAATATTCCATTAAAATAAACGCCCTAAGGTAAAATAATCTCGGATTTCTCCAGCAGATCTTGACAAAATGTTCTTGAATGTGCAGCTGAGATGCAGGTGCACATGACGATCAACAGCACAGGTCTTAGTCACTCATCTTCATGGGCTTTCAGTCTCATGCAAAGCACACTGACACTGGAAACATCACGTAATGTGCAGCAAAATATGCATGACCAAACTCAAGTAGGGGTAGAGCACGAGGTGGAGGGCTTGGAGAAAGGTTAATCAGACCACTTGGAAAGGGTGTTCCCAACTGAGGACTGCTTCACTATCTCACTGGTAATATGAGGTTAGCAGCCACTGCATACTGCCAGAATCTGGGACAAGAAATGTGTGTTTTAAGCAGTTGTCTTGAATTCAAAACAGCTCAGCAATTGCATGCATGGATTGGTAAAGAAATAATTTCTGAACAAACATCCACTCCATAAAGCTAGTTTCAGAAGTACATTTAAATGCCAGAGATCTACTAAATAAGATAACATAACATCCACTAAATCAGTTAGCTCCTACATTTGTTTTAAAAAAAACAATGGCTGCTAATTTTGGAAGTCATGATCCTAGATATTTGCACTCCAGTAAATACAAGAAACTAAATAAATCTAAATGAGCATTGATACTAAATCAAAATTGCAATAAAACCATAATAAAAGTAAAACATACACAAACCAAACAATAATCGGGTATGGATGGTAAAGATGCTGTTCTGCAACTAGTCAAAACTACTTTTTATAGTCCGTTTCCTTTGAGGCAATGGATTCTAGATCCTCCTACATCCCAGCCTCTCCCAAGGCAGCCCCTCCTGCTACGTATCTCCTTGTCTCCTGAAACTCAGCTCTGCTCACGCCCCAAACTTTGCAATATTTCCTAGCGTATGACAGGCTTCCAGGAAATTCAGGCCATTCCCTTTTCTTGGTATCATCTATCTACACAGCGCATAACTTGAAATTACTGGTACATTTAATACTTTTAAATTATAGCTTAAGAACAAGCTCCAAAATACCAGCAACAACAATCCTGGCCTTACCTGAAGGATCTTGCACTGTCATTTCCTTACGCTTCATCAGCAGCTTGTCTTTAACCCATGGGAACTCCTGTAAGGAATCCAAAAATGCTTCAAAAGCTTTGGGTCCTCTGGTGGGGAGAATATCAAGGAGCATCATGGTTTTCCTCTGACTGGTGGTTTGGGCTTTTATTTCTTGAACATGACTGTCTGTTAGAATCCCTTCTTGATAGAGATACTGAACAACAAGTCCATCCACCAGCACCTCTGTGCAGAGCTCTATGCGCAGGGAGCGTAAAAGCTGCTTGTCTCTGGCATCCATCTGGCAACCTAGAGTGGGAGAAAATGAGTAGGGAAATGCGTAAAGATTAAAATACTTCAACCTTTAACATCCAGAAGTGATGTTTGACACCTATCAACATCTAAAAAGAATTACAAACTCAGAATCACCAGCCTGGGGAAACTATTAATGATCCCCATCATCTTTCTATTCAGATTTCAGTCTCACGAGGTAAAATGGAGCCATTTCTGGGAAATACTAGACTGGAATAGAACCTCTGGCATCATAAAGGCCAGTCGTTTGCTGGAGTGAAACCCATGTCAAATAATCCTGCTCACTAACTGGTTATGGTCCATACTAAAGGCAGCCAGGGCAGCTAGCAGTCCTTAAGAGACTCGAACCCCCAAAATTAACAGTGTCACAACGGAGCACTGATACAATTACAAAAGCAGCAGCAGGACTGGTAGAAGCACCATGGCCAGGCAGCAGCAGGGCCAGAATCATCAGGTAGCTTTGGCAACCACAATGCATCTTAAGTTCAGGAGGAGTAGAAATGTACCTCAAGCACCAGGTGATTCTCCCCCCTGAATCAGCCTGGAAGACTGATTTGATGATGAGAAACTGTCTCCCAATTTCCATCTCAAATTCCATCTCACCTTCTATTTATAGGCATTTGTTCTGCCAAAACTGTTCAGCTTAAGTAGCTCTTCTCCCTCCCTTCTAACATGTTCGTGGTAAGCAATCAGATGCATTTTGCCAGCTTCTATTTTATGTGACTAACACTCTGAAGAGAGAAAAGCTGAAAGATCCATTTTATAGCCACTCTATAGAAGAGGAATCAAGGTCCAGAAAGACCAAGACCACGACAGGAGTCCATGCCAGACCTGTGACCCAAAGCAAGGTATCTTGTCTATTCCTGAACAACAAACACAGCCCTAGGCCCATTAATGGTACTTGAAAAGGAGAACGACAGGACAACACAATGAAACACGTACTTCCACACTACTAAATAATGAAGTCAAAAAACCTGCAGTAGGTGTTGAGTGTGATTACCAAGAGGGTTTCTAATAATTAAACTAGAAGCTGCTGTACAAACAGTTAAACCTTGCAGAAACTCTACTTTGTTCAGCTTGAGGATAGAAGGAGAAACATGAATTAAACGACGCCAGGGGAGGTTTAGACTGGATGTTAGGAAGAGGTTTTTCACAGAGAGTGATCCTTCAGTGGAATGGTCTGCCCAGGGGGGTGGTGGAGTCGCCATCCCTGGAGGTGTTTAAGAAAAGACTGGATGAGGAACTCAGTGACATGGTCCAGACAATGGGAAGCTCAGATGGACAGAGCGTGGTGCCCATGGCTCCGGGGTTGGGGGAGTGATACCTGTGTGGGAGTCGCATGGGAGCTGGACTAGATGATCCCTGTGGGTCCCTTCCAGCTCAGAATAACCTGTGAACCTGTGAATTTTCAAAGTTTTTATATAAAACCTGCTAAAGTCTTTTTATCATTGGAGGTGCCTACTGACTCTCATGGCCCCATCAAAGGTTGTTTGGTTGGCCTGATGGTTAAAATCTAGGGCAGGCAACCAACAGAAAATCCTGACATGTAAATGGCACCTTGGACAGAATCCAAGATCATAGGATCATGAGAGAGAGACTGGAAAACCCTGTCTGTGACATCCTCTGATAAAGCAACTCTACAAAAACACTTCCACTGAGCACTAAAAGCACTCCTGGAAAGCACCTTCCTGGAGGACTTTCCTGGGTTACTCAGTGCATTTCTCATATACTGAGGTGAATTCCGATGTGCTTACCTTGTGTCTGAGGATCATGTGGGAATCAAACAACAGCTATCCCAGCACATGTCCTTAAGAAATGCTAGTTTGCCAAGCATAGCTCAAACATCAAACTCCATCAAAGACTGAGACAATAGTGCAAGCAAGGAGCTGGAAAAAAAGGCAGGCAAGAAAGAACTGGATTTCCTCATTTGATGTTAGGATGTTAATTATGGAGAGGTGAAGCTGAAGATTCTGGTCTCCAACATATAGTACCTCTACACTACTGGAAGCAATTTCTGGACTAAAGCAAAATTCAGGTAATAAATCCCACCACTTCCCTCTTTTAGGAGAGTACCCCTCAGCTCAAGAAGCACTTCACAGAGTTCAAGACAGGCATCCAGCAGCAGCTCTGAGGGGGTTATGTCAATCCAGGCAGAAAATTGTTTCAGATGCTACAAAATCCTTGTGGTTCACATTCTGCATGGGCCAGTGAAAGTCCCCGTCCAGGAGCCTCCTTGCCCATGTGCTGGATGAGGAACATTGAGTTCTTCAGTCACTGTACAGCACCAGATGAGTTCCTCTTCTTCACAACCAAAGCAGCCAACGCTTTTCAAAAACACGGCTCTTACAAACCACCTCGGTTTGCACTGTTGAGCACTGAAAAATGCCTATCAAACCATGAATCTGAAAGGGGAATTTCTGCTGAAAAAGGCTTTTGGCTTGCTGATTGCAGAGTGCACACAACTGAGGTTTTAAAGTCCTGGCACTGTACTGGGAAACTGCCAGGATGGGGTGTACTGATTTCTAAGGTCTTTTTAAACATTAAGCATTTCTTTGTCTGTTTTTACACTGTTGGGAGAGAGTTTAGTGCAATATTGAAGTAATTTAAATTCATTTTAATCACAGTCTACATATAAGGATTCAAAGTAAGCGCTGAACTAAATTTTGCCTAGTAATTCCACAGAAAATGGAAAAGGTTAGACGTCCATTTGCCAAAAAAGATGTCAAGGCTCAAACCTTGCCCAAGTACTTCTGAAAATAGATCTTTTCCACTGTAAAGCCAAGTTTGTAAGACGTGTAGCCCATGTCCCGCTGAATGAGCATAATCCCTGATTCATCACACCAACAAAGGCAAGTTTGCATTTCTTTGGATCTGACACAGAATCTGTCCATGAATGGGACTAAAACTCTTGATAAAAAACCCTCTGATCCTAAAAACGCACATTCACTTACTTCTTGGCTAGAAAAAGGTTGGCGTTTTCCCAAACACCGGCGGCACCGGGCCGCTTATGACTCCCGAGCGCGCTCCCATACGTCTGCTTAGCTACGGATAGGGCTGAACTGTGAGCGATTCCGGCTACTCACAGAACGCCTGCGGGCTAAAAATCTCTTCCCCTCAAAATCAACTCTTGCTTTTAACTTCTTCCCTGCAGCCGAGGCCTGGAAGCTGCTGCTCCTGCAGCACTCCGGGGCGGCTGCCGGCACCCCGAGCCCCCTCAGCACCCCGGCCACGCTCCCCCGCCTTCCTCCCCT
>WEKX01002454.1:0-11736 GCA_013390025.1 Pitta sordida | reverse complement strand
TACCTAACCTGTTGCCATAATCTTTGACAGGAAAAATATTTCCTCATTTTTGGCAATTTTTTTTTACATCCTTGAATACTGCTATCCTAATTTCCTCTTTCAGCATCTGAGCAAATTCAGTTATTTCAGACTGTGTTATGAAGATAAAACAATTTTTCTGATCATTCTCATTATAATCCTTTAGCTAGTACTACTTGTACCTTTCTAGAATTGCAGTGCCTAAATCTGGACACACCAGTGCATTTGATGTCTTACCTATATTGAGATTATCAATAAGATGATTTCATTTGATCTACAAAATCTATGCTAGTCTAAACAACCTACTGTAGTGTATGCGTTCTTCACAGAAGTGGGATTTTTTTTTATTCAGCAGAAGACCTATTTAGCAATTTTTTTCTGTGTCTTATGGTGACATAGTTGATTTTTTCTGTGTAGATCATCTTTCATTTCTCTCTTTTGAATATTATCTCTGTGCACCTGGTGTCATTTGCTGTCTTAATAAGCATTTCAAATTTCCCATCATAAATGTCATTAAGGAAAATACTTTAAAAAGTACACCTAAATTGAAGTCTGTCAGCAGCCCTTTGATATTTTCTTCCATGTAAATAATAGACTACTGACATTCAGTGATTATGGTTATTTTGTCAGTTTTATATCCACCTGTACAGCTACTATTTTTTTGTCTCTCTCCTTGTCCTAGATCAATTAAGATGAATATTCACAGAATTCACAGAATATTATTATGAGTTGGAAGGGACCTACAAGGATCATCTAGTCCAACTCACCATCTAACGCCCGTACAGAGACCGAACGCACACCCCAGAGTGGTGAACATAAACCTAGTTCCCTCACAGGCACACAGGCCACTCCGAGCCAGGAGAGACCCACAGGACCATCCAGCCCTACACGCCCCAGCTAGACCATGTCACTAAGCTCCTCATCGAGTCTTCTCTTAAACACCTCCAGGGATGGCAACTCCACTACCTCCTCGGGCAGTCCATTCCAATGAGCGATTACTCCCTCTGTGAAAAACCTCTTCTGAACATTCAGTCTAAACCTCCCCTGGTGTAGCTTGAGGCCATGCCCTCTCATTCTGGTGTCGTCAGCCTGAAAGAAGAGGTCCACACCCATCTGGCTGCAACCTCCCCGCAGGTAGGTGTAAACAGCAATGAGGTCACCTCTGAGCGTCCTCTTCTTCAGGCTGAACAACCCCAGTTTCCGTAGTCGCTCCCCATAGGGCTTGCCCTCCAGTCCTAGGTTGGACTTGATGACCTCTATGGTCTTTTCGAACCTTACTAATTCTGTGATTCTGTGAATACGCTGAGCTGGAAAGGACTCATAACGATCATTGAGTCCAACCCTTAGCCCTGCACAGGACCATCTCCAAGAATCACACCATGTGCCTGAGAGTGTCATCCAAATGTTTCTTGAATTCTTGCAGCTTGTCCTAGGGTGATTCTATTGTGTACATATATTCCATATCTTTGTGCTTTGGCTTCTGTCTATGAGGGAGTTTTGTTGTGGATACTGATCCTTAGTGACCAAGGTCATACTTTCTCTCTGTCTAGAAGAGGAAAAAACAGAAGCAGCACCTTGAGGAGGAAATTTCCAGCAATACCCCCACAATACCCAGGTCACAGCTGCAGAGCCTTTGGGCTCATTAACACTCTCTCCCACAGCTGCAGTATATAAGGTTTGAGAAGGGCACATTTGGAGAGTTATGTTCCAGCCTTGGGAAAGCTTTTTGTGGTTTGTTTCCTTGCACATTTCCTCGCTGCACCCCAGCCTCAGGAGAAAAAGAGCCTCCAATGCCCCTCCCTGCCCTGGGATCTTCCCTTCCCATCTCCTGCTTTCCCTAGAGTGCTTCCACTCATCAGGACCCTAAGCTCCAGCTACTTTCTGGGCCCCTGAGAAAAGTATCTTCTGTGACTGTCTGCAGAAACTCGGCCAAGTTCTGCAGGACTCTTCACATCACAGGACTGTAGGATATCTTGGCTCCTCTCTCAAGAACCATACACATTGCAGGATATCTTGAGTTTTCCCTCAGGATTGTCTACATCTCAGGCTTTTTCTCATAACAATAGGTTTTGCTGTTTAATACTACTGTATCCTGGCTTGTGTATTTACTAGAGTGAATACTTCGTATTCTCTATGCTTTCCTTTGCTTTTTTTGAACCTGGTAAGGGGGAGGGGTGGGTTTTTTTGGCTCAGCCCCCAATTTACCTCAAACCTTCACGTAGCTCAACCACCCTCTGGGTAAAGTGCCTAACATCTGAATTAAACTTCGCTTGGTACAACTTCAGTCCTGCCATTGGTCACCACAGAGATCAGTGCCTGTTCCTCCTCTTCCCCTCATGAGGAACTTCAAGACCACAATATGGTGTCCCCTAGGTCTCCCCTTCTCCAGGCTGAACAGACCAAGAGACCTCATCTGCTTCTCAGACAGATTCTTCTCAATGCCATTCACCATCTTTGTTGCCCTTATTTGGGTGCTCTCTAGTGGCTGAATAGCTTATATTGCAGTGATCAAAATTGCACACAATATTCACGGTGAGGCTGAGCAGGACTGCTCACCCACTGCATGATGTGTTTATCCAGCTGTGTGCTGGACATTTTATCCAGAAGATCCTGTCAGAGACAGTATCAAAAGCTTTACTGAAATCCAAAAAGATTACATCAACTGGCTTCCCTTGATCAACTAGGTGGGTTACCTTGTCATAAAAGGTAATCACATTTTATAAGCAGGGCTTTCCTCTCATGAAACTGTGCTAGCTATGACTGGTTACTATGTTGTCTTTCAGATTTTTTTCAATAACTCCCAGAATAATCTTCTCCATAACTTTACCAGGCACTGAAGTGAGATTGACAGGCCTGTAGTTTCCAGATTCCTGCTTCTTGCCCTTCTTGAAAATCAGGATAACTTTCTCCAGCTTCCAGTCAATTTGGATCTCTATGGATTTCCAAGACCACTCAAAAATCATCAAGAGAGGTTTTGCAATGATATCAGCCAGCTCTTTGAGAATTCTGGGATGAATTCCTTCAAGTCCCATTGATTAGTAGGAATCCAGCTGGAGCAGCTGATCCCACACAATGTCAGAGTCAACTGCCAGTTGGACTTTCTCGTGGTTATGGTTCTCTAGCTCAGGGCATTGAGACCTTCTTGGTCCCCTGTCCATGTTGAAGACAGAAGCAAGGAAACCATTAAACACCTCTATCTTGTCTCTGTTCTTGTTTGTGAGGTGACCATCCTCATCCTGTAGTGGGCTGATGACACTCTCCTTTGCCATTAATTGATTTGAGAAAACACTTTTTTTTTTGTTCCCCACATTTCTGGCCAGCTTCAACTCCAGCTGGACTTTGGCTGCACACATTTTCTCCCTACAGTGGCAAGCAGCATCTCAGAATTCTTCCCATGTCACTTGACCTTGCTTCGCCCAGACATACCCTGTCCCTTTTTGCCTTATGTATTTCCATGAGAAGATCCCTGCTCAGCCAAGCTGGCCCTCTTCCTCCTCTGCTTGACTTCCAGCATTTGGGAATTGCCTGCTCCTATGCCCTTAGGAAGTGATGTTTGACAAGTGACCATATGTCCATAGCTGATAGAAGAAGGAACTTACATTATAATAAGAAACCAAATGGTAGTAAGGTTTCTAGCCAAAACCTAGCAAAAAATTGCTCATGCCAAGAGTGGTTAAGCACTGGAATGTGTTGCCCTTGAATGCTTAAAAAGGCTTGTAGTGGATATGGTGATGTCATTCAGGACAGATTCAAGAAACCTCCATCAAGCTTGAGTGTAAAAGCAGATTCTAGCCTGGAGTACAGAAATATAACAGATGACTTTGCAAGGCCTCTTCGAGCCCTCATATTATGCATTTATGATGTTGATTTGTTAATTGTTTTGGTTTGGGGAAATTTTTTTTCTTCAGGGTCAAAACTCCCAAGAATTCAAGGGTGTTTTTCCCCCTAAAGCTTTATTTTTAAAGGTTGCTGGTAGGCTAAAATTGTCAGTTGAATTCTTCAGCTCAAACTAAAAATAACTTCCCAGATACAAGTATCTGTGCAGTTTACAATTTTGGAAGCTACTTATGTGGGAGAAATAAAAATGCAATTCTTAATTTTACTTTTCTTTTTTGAAAGCAAGAACTTGGTATACAGCTAAGACTGTTTCCTGCTGGAAATAGGAAAAAGGACAGATATTAGCTGTGCAAATCTTCAGTGGTCCTTTCCTCCATTCTTATTCTTCTCTTCTTCCAGGAAGACTTACTGTGCTCTTACAGTACACTTTCAAATTTCTGAACCATTTAAAAACAATTTAATATGCAATTGCCAATACACTTGGTTCTTATCTTGGAGGTCTTTTCCAACCTTTATGATTCTATGATTTCATGATCTACGTTGCAACATGACAATATATGAATATTCCCATAGAATATGGTGGAGAAGAAGTTTTATTACGAAAAAAACTCCGTCAAATGGTAAAAGTCTTGAAACTAATGCCTGGGAGGAAGTGAAATCTCCTATGGCATGTGTTAACGATAGCCAGACAAAATGCCCATATTCAAATGCTTCAGGCACACTACTATAAAAGAGCTGAACTTTTCACTAAATAATTTATGCTAAAATATGTATTTTCTGACATTAGTTTTCATTGCTTGGAAAGAATTGACCTGATTTACATAATATTCTTATGCTGAAGATCTGACTTTAAAAAAGTCCTAGCCTAATAAAATGTTTTTTAACACAACTACCCATTGTATATGTCAAGTTTCATCCTAGAGTACTCTTCATCAACCAGTAACTATGGACATAAGTGTTAAATGATGTAAGCCCAGACAAATTTCAGAATTATGACTGTAATTTGGCATAATTAATACTGATATAATAAAAAAGATCCTTTTCTAAAATGAATTCATCAACATTTAAAACAAGGGAAACAGAACACATTGTATTTTACACCCAGACTTTCAGAAACTCAGCAGCAATTACTGTTTGTTTAAATAAGGTAGGAAAACATATAGAAAAAAAACTCCACACAAATGACCAAAAAGACTCCTACAATTCAGCAGCCTGCATTGCAGCACTGAAAAAATATTCATAGCAAGTGTTTGCTCCAGTCTCATTTTCATGAGTTGAAACCATGCTTAATATCTAGCACTTCTATAGCAGATCCAATCCATAGAGACTAAATTACTGTAGCAAATGTTTCCTAAAATTATTCTCATTTTTTAAAGATTAGAAGCTGAAATATTCAATAGTTCAGACCTATATCTACAGTACCCATGTGAATCAGTGATGAAGGCAAAAATAGAAATAGAGTTTCCTGGATATTAATCCAGCACATATAATGACATGTATTATAGTTTGCCAGGAAACTAAACAATCACCATACTATTAAAACAGATTTTAAAAGTATATAGAAAGTGAAAATACAGATTATGTGGTATCAAGGAAGGGCTTCATCTGACTTTATTAATATAGGGTATGTAGGCACTGGATTGACAACAGAAAAACTAGCAGGATGTAAAATAGATTATACTTCCACTTGGTATCCAGTGACAAATTGATGGATGACAGCATCTGGCTGTTCTCTGGTTCACAATTTAATTATGCTTTTGATACAGTTATAAGATCTGAAAACCTGAGTAAGAAATCTAAGCAATAAGAAACATTCATGTTTAGCCATTTCCATATAGACCTTCAAAAGCAAAATCAGATGAACTTCCTATTTCAAATTTGTATATAAACCTTGGTAAACCTATTATATTTATGTTGTATTTGGAAAAAAAATGTTGAGAAGAACAATTGGAATAAAATCACAGCAGTATGCAAAGCTTAGAAATCTGTTAATATTCTCTAAAGTGCCCTTCACTGTTGATCTTCAAAGAGAGATTCTAACATCTTCCCCCAGTTGCCTGTGTATTTCATCTGGGCTGAAAAGGTCTGATTGCTATAGTGTTGAAGTATACAACTTTTTCAAGTATAAAAGTCAGAAATCAGTTCTGTTGAATTAAATCTTTGTCAATACAGATAAAAGGTCAGTGCAATTTTATCTACAATATATGATAAGGTTGACCTGTGGAAGAAATGCTTTGTTGCTTTATGGGCTGCAAAGCATAGTTTTTTGACACATTAAATCTTTTCTCAGCCTTTTAGCTGAAGAGATTTTGGTGGATGTTATAAAGATAAGGCATTTATGATGCACTGTTATGCACTCCTTCTCTTAGGAAAGTTCTGTACTATCATTCATATTTTTATTGACTGCTTAACGTTTAGTTGGATGCTCTCCATTTCATAATCAGCACTATTTCATACATCTATATAAAAATAAAAAGGTAGGACAGTAGTATGAAATAGGAGTTCCAATTTCAAATGCTTGTAACAATCTGTGGCATTAATTTAACAGGCAAAGTAAAGTTTTCATGCATAATAAAACATATAAATTGCCTTATAGAATCTAGAAGCCCAAGGTCTGTGTGAAGTTTTCTGACAAAACAATTATTACTTTCCCCAGGATCAACAACAATAGATAGGATGAAGACTGCAGCCACTTATCTAAGCAAGGTTCTGACAGGTTGCCTACACACAAAAAATACAACTAGCCCTAGGTAGGTATGTCTGAAAACACTTGCCTAAAGCTGTCTCATAAATAATAGGAGACTAAGTGAGACTGCATTAGAACTCTAAGTACTCCTTCCTCTTCCAGATGGGATAAGTATTTTTACCAACACATAGCAGAAGGTAAGGGGATATGGCTATCTTATATGTATACAGAATCACAGTATCACAGTATTACCAAGGTTGTAAGAGACCTTGGAGATCATCAAGTCCAACCTGTAACCCAACACCAACCCATTGTCTAAACCATAGCACTAAACACAGGACCATCCAGTCCAACTCCCCACCAACTAGACCATGTCACTGACCTCCTCATCAAGTCTTCTCTTAAACACCTCTGGGGGTGGTGACTCCCCCACCTCCCTGGGCAAACCATTCCAATTAGAGATCACTCTCTCTGTGAAAATACTCTTCCTAACATTCAGTCCAAACCTACCCTGGCATAGCTTAAGGCCATGTCCTCTTGTTCTGGTGACATCACCCTGAGAGAAGAGATTCACACCCACCTGGCTGCAATCTCCCCGCAGGTAGTTGTAAACAGTAATTAGGTCACCTCTTAGCCTCCACTTCTCCAGGCTGAACAACCCCAGTTCCTGTAGCCACTCCCCATAGGGCTTGCCCTCCAGTCTTTCACCATCCTTGTTGCCCTTCTCTGGACCCTCTCAAGCAGCTCAACATTTTATAGGTTTGCAGAGCGTTTTCTAACTAAAGAAAGGAGAGGTTACAGTAACCCATGTCTTAGTGAGTACACTAACCAGAACTGTTCACGAAAAATTAGACAAACAGCTCTGATTATTGCTAATGGAATTTTCATGCTCCATTTTCTATGCACTGAGTAAAAGACATAACTCTTGAGACACTGTTTAAAGAAGGTGCTGCCAAATTGTACACTGCAGAACAAAATACAATTTTTGAGAAGGTATGAGTTTTCTATAAACTTCAGCAGTTTATCTCATGTATTGAATGAACTTTAATAAGTTGTGCATATTTCACACATCTTTGAACTCAAACAGTTCTTGGGTCATCTCAGCTTGTAATTTAGCATCTGGAAAGCACAGCTGCATTTAGAAGGCTTTCTGAATTTTTTTCCAGATTATCTTTACTGTATGAATAAAAAGAGAGATTATTTCTAACTGGCAAGATGAAATACCACAGTGCTTACTTTAGGCACCTAAACTGCTTACGGTGATATTCCCTTTTCCTTGTAAAAATGCTCCTCAAAAGGTAAGATTGTAGATAATAGTCACCAACCTCAATTCACTGAGGGACCCTCTAATCTGACCTATGGATAACATCTGCAGTAGGCTTCTCATCACTCGTTTGTCCACTCCGAAGGTCAGCTTGTACTAATAGGTACTACAATTCCTGCCTAGCTGACATGTGCTCTTTGGGTTTCTACATATCACCTCCATGATACCTATGTAAAGTTCAGGGCCTCCAGCAACCACGTTACCTGAATAGTCTTAAATGGATTTAACATCTACATGTAGTCCTGTACTAGTGAATTTAGCTGCTCCGGGATTCAGAAGAAATTACTTTGGAAATAAATGCCAGTCTTCCTTAAGCTTTGGATATAGGAGTAGTATTTAATTCATCTGAGACTGATGTTTTGGGGGTTTTTTACCCATGTGACTTTTAATTTTTTTTTAATTATTATTTTTTTTATTTTGTCCCCAACTATTCGACTGTATCACTGATTATTTTCACAGCTATACCCAGAGTCTGGCCATAAGTCCAGCTCATCAATTTTGCAGTATGTATCAGTGATAGGCATAATAGTCTCACAGCTGTAATTTCCCTGGTTGTGTTAAGCATTAGAAAACAATGAATTTTACATGAAAATTGATTTGTCACTTATATTTGTATTAACCATATAGTTTGATTTATCCTTAATACAGAAAGCTCATAATCCATTTTTTTTTGTATTTTGATGTATATTAAGAGGTACATGTGCTATCATAGTTTTTAAAAAATATGTTATTTGTTTATCACTTGAATATAAACTGTCTAAATATAGTCAGATCTTTCAGTGAAATATTTTCATAGCTGGTATATGTATTAGGTTCTGTGCAATACACTGCCAAACCATGCATTTAAAAAAGTCAGTTCTCATGTAAAAACACCAGGCTTAGCACACTGCAAATACCATCTCAGCAAAGAAAGGGGGTTTTGCTGACTTTATGCAGTATTTTTTCACACAAGCATCTTAAGTGGGTCACTATATCTTATTAGTTTACTGGCCCAAGGGCAATTGAAAAATTTGACTGAATTTTATCTATGTATATAGCGCTTTAATCTTATTCCCACATATTTATGTTAGCTGCAGAGGAAAGCTGAATAATTTCTTTGTGATCAAAAAATATTGGAATTCACAAGGAAATCAATGTACTTCTGAGAGCTCTGGCACTGAGTGTAACTTTTACAAATGGGGTATGCACTTCGTAGGAGAGCTCTCATTGCCACATTGGATTGCATTTTTATATGTTTTTTTTTTCTTCCCTAATTCTTTACAATTATACTCCTGATAATTTAACCACAGCCATTTAGTTAGCAGTGTCATAATGGCAGCAAGTTAACTCCTTCTCAAATCAATATGAGCCTTTCTGTATTTTTTTGTGACAATGGGATCAGGCCACAGAAACAAACATGACTAACAGACTCTCTGGCCAGCTGACACACCATTAAAAATATGTAACTTAAAAAAACCTTTCTTTTTCCTGGAACTGCAGGTGCCAGGGAGAATTTACTTTCTCTTTCCTCTACAGCGTACAAAGGAATAAAAGCAGCGGTTTTCCTGTCAGCTGGACATCTGTCTCAGGTAAAGTCATGGAACAGATAATCCTGAATGTTATTACTCAACATCTGCAAACTAACCACGACATTAGAGCTTGTCAGCATAGGTTTAGGAGAGGTAGGTCTTGCCTGACCAACCTGATCTCCTTTTATGAACTGGTGACTTTCCTAGCTGACGACAGAAAGGCCATGGACATTGTGTACTTGGATCTTAGCATGGCCTTTAACACAGTTTCCCATGGTAAATTTCAGGAAACTCCCAGAGCATGGATTGAATAGGAGCATTCTGTGTTGGGTTAGGAATTGGTTGGATGGATGAGCCCAGAGAGTGTTGGTAAATGGTGCCACATCCAGCTGGAGCCCTGTGTTGTGGTTTGACCCTGGCTGGATGCCAGAGATTCACCCACAACCTCTCTCAAAGGAAAAAAAAAATTGAGAATGCTTATCACAGGGAAAACAAGGCAAGATACAAGTGAGGAATATAAAGGATTTATTTACTAACTAACAAGATCAGAGCTTAATGTGAGAAGCATCATTTTAAAGGCAACCTTTNCACAGAGGTGCCTTTATCTGCTTCTGACATTGAATTCTTTGCAGCGGCAGAGGCTCAGGCAGCAGCTGTCTGCCCCCTCGCTGCCAGAGGAAAAAAAACACCGAACCAGGACAGCCGGTAATTGTGGAGTCCCACAGGGATCAGTGCTTGGCCTGGCACTGTTTAATATTTTACTGATGATATGGATGAGGGAATTGAGTCCACCATTAGCAAGTCTGCTGGGTCCAAGCTCCAAGCTGGGGAAAATGTTGCACTGTCATAGGGTAGAAGGGCCCTTCAGAGAGACCTCGATAGGCTAGAGAAATGGGCAGATTCTAATGGTATGAGATTTAACAAGTCAAAATGCTCGGTTCTTCACTTTGTACATAACAACCCCATGCATCGCTGTCGACTGGGGAATGAGTGGGTGGAGAGTGGTGAAATGGAGAGGGATTTGGGAGTAATGGTTAACAGAAAGTTTAATATGAGCCAGCAGTGTGCCCAGGTGGCCAAGAGGGCCAATGGCATCCTGGCCTGTATCAAGAATACTGTGGCCAGTAGGACTAGGGAAGTTATTCTTCCCCTATACTCGGCACTGGTCAGACCACATCTTGAGTACTGTGTGCAGTTCTGGGCCCCCCAGCTCAAGAAACATGTTGAACTGCTTGAGAGGGTCCAGAGAAGGGCGACAAGGATGGTGAAGGGACTGGAGGGCAAGCCCTATGGGGATCGACTGCAGGAACTGGGACTGTTATACCCGGAGAAGTGGAGGCTCAGAGGTGACCTAATTGCTGTTTACAACTACCTGAAGGGAGGTTGCAGTTGGATGGATGTAAATCTCTTCTCTCAGGTGCCAGTACCAGAATAAGAAGACATTGCCTTAGGCTGCGTCAGGGGAGGTTTAGACTGGATGTTAGAAAGAGGTTTTTCACAGAGAGAGTGATCTCTCATTGGAATGGTCTGCTCATGGAGGTGGTGGAGTCACCACTCCCAGAAGTGTTTAAGAAAAGACTGGATGAGGAGGTCAGTGACATAGTCTAGATGACGGGAGGCTTGGATGGATGGAGTGTGGTGTCCATGGCTCCAGGGTTGTGGGTTCAGTCCCTATGAGGGCATTCACTTAGGATTTGGACTAGATGATCCTTGTGGGTCCCTTTCAACTTGGAATATCATGTGAACCCGTGGTGATACTATGAACAAATGCTTTCATGCTTAAAGATAAGAACAAAGGTCTGCATGAAGAGTGCAATTCTTGTCGGGAAGTAAAATCCTAACCCAAACGAAGCTAGTTTTAAATGACACTAAAGAACCTCTGGATCGAATAAAAAGCGGACATAAAACAACTATGTGATAAAATTATTTTTGTGTATATACTTTAAAAATTAATTAAGACATCACTACTGTAAGAGCAGACCAAATTTCTCCTGAAATTGTAAGGTACCTAAAAGCAGCCTACACTTGCTTGGATTAGCATTGAGAAGACAGTTTTCTAATCATAGGTAATATGCACACATAGATTTGTATTTCGAGAATAAGAGAGCAAAAGAAAGCTACCCACCTCAGCTATTTAATAAATTAAACAGTAATATCTCGGGAAGAGGAGATCAAAGTGGGACTGAAATTACGCTACCGTATTGTCTGAGAGTGTATATTTCTGAACTACACTAGATCCATCTGTAAACTAGTGCAGAGAATGAGGAGATATTTGTATTTGCAACCATAGTATTTTTAAGAAGAGAAAGCAACTTTTTTTTTCAATTAGCAACAAATATTTACTAAATCACACACAGAATCAC
>WEKX01002451.1:1376-32841 GCA_013390025.1 Pitta sordida | reverse complement strand
TGGAGGAGTTTAAGAGAAGACTGGATGAGGAGCTTAGTGACATGGTCTAGCTGGGGGTGTAGGGCTGGATGATCCTGGGTCCCTTCCGGCTCGGAGTGGCCTGCTAGACTGTGAGGGAACTAGGTTTGTGTTACCACTCTGGGATGTGCTTTCGGTCTCTGTACGGGTGTTAGATGGTGAGTTGGACTAGATGATCCTTGTGGGTCCCTTCCAACTCATAATATTCTGTGTGTGTGATTCTGTGTGTATAAATGGTAGTGACTAGAAAAATTTTATTAGCTGACAACATAGAGGAAAATGATGATCATCTCTGAAGCCATAACTGGTTTGAGAAAGTTACCTGTGTGCCTGTTCTGCCTTTGCAGACCAGTACAATAAAACTGATAACACGATACTTTTTCTGATAACTCTTAGGTTTTAGTAACTGATGAGGTCACAGAGTGCATCTAATGGAGGACATTTTGTCCTCTAATGGAGGACAAAAAAGTTGAGAAGACATTAGAATTAGAACTTCTCAGGGCAATCGGCACGGCTGCCCTGTTTCAGGGCAAGTGGTGGGGCTGCTGCATTCTGGAGCTGAGGCAAGTGGTGGGACCACCATGTTCTGGGGCCAGGGCAAGCGGCGGGGCCAGGGCAAGCTGCGGTGCCACTGTTGATGTTGCCATTGTGGGGCCAGGAGGAAGCAGCGGTGCCACAGCAGCTGCTGTGCGGCATACTCATGACTGCTTAACTGACTATTCCTGCATGCCAGGTCATGCATGCACAGTTGCAAAAAGATGTCTCCTTCATTGCTAAAAAATCATGCCGCTAAGATCTGATGCTGCAATATGGGGGGTGCAAAGTGCAAGAAGGATGGCTGTACATGCTTCTTTCAGACATCAACAAAGACATCAGCATATTCTATGACTCTCCTTTACCTGCATTTAGAATTTTGTACTTGTAATATTGGACTCTTGCAAAACTTTGAACTTCTTAGAAAGACAGCTTAGAAAAAATACTCCTACTGTCAAGCATGAAGGAAATAAATCACTAATGTAGACCAAATTAGTTTTTACTTGAAGGAAATACATCACTTACTTGTTCTTGATTTTAATCTTCAGATAATAATCCTGGATGATACGTTGTATTTAATGAGGACTACCATAGAATCATATAATTATGATAAAATATTAAGCCTTTCAGCTAAAAATTCTAATTGCTACTTTGTTGTTTTACTAAATTCCTGATACTCAGCTCAGTATCTCAGTCCTGACTGTTGTTTGGCAGCAATCTGGCAACAGGGAGACACAGGTTCCAGTTTGCCATGCTTAGACACAAGGTCTTCACATCCATTTCCTTAGAGCTACCACACAGTGGTCTGTTTCATGTGCNACAAAAAAGTTGAGAAGACATTAGAATTGTTTTGTATTTAGCATTCAAGTATTTTCACTTTTTCCTGTGATTTTCCTTGTTAATTAGGCTTATTTTTGTACTTTGATTAATCTGTTGACAACAGAGGATGACTTGAAATAATAACAAATAAGATATTTATTCATTGGACATTGATTACATCCAGCTTTTTAAATTATGGCCTTTCCTTTTGTGTGGAAACTTCATAATCTCTTAGTAAAATAATATTTTTTTTAATCCTACCTTGAAAAAAATGCATCTACAAATGAATTCTGTCCCCCTGAATCCTAAAAATCTATACATTCTGATATAGAAATAAGTTGGTTGTTTGTCACAGGAGATTAATTTCTTACCTATTCAATGATTCTGACTGTATGAATACTTTTTCCAAACTACTTCTTGCAATCCCAAACCATTCACTGAAGTTTTACAGCATTATAAAAGAATTCAGGCAGTACTTCTGGAAAAAATACTATTTTCTCTAACATCTCTGCTAAAAAGTTGTTAGCAAACAGATTGTGTAAAGAGATTATAATTGTGTTTAGATTTGGTATGTCTTTCACAGAAGAAATTACATGAAATTACCGGAAAACAATTTTCAGTCAAAATACGTAACTGCCTGGGAAATTCAGGTAGTTTCTCAGATGTCTTTTCCTTTTACACAGTATTTTTCCATAAAAGAAGGGAAGTGTACCAGTAAACTTTACAGAATATTAAGTTCCTCTAAGAAGGTTACATGAAAAATACCGATATTCAGTGCTGTCCCTACTTAACCTTTACACAGTCTTCACTTAAATTGTTTCTGCATTTTAATGCAATACATTATCGAAAGTGTTCTAGGACTCACTTTCCCTAATGGATTACAGTCGGGTCTCCTATATCATGGACCTGTGGTCTTAATAGGGCTCTGTGAAGCCCTACTTCCGCGTTGAATAGCAGCTCATTAATATGCAAATTTGCGCCACACTCTTACACGGCCATCTGTCGCTGTTTTGGCACTGTGTCGCTGTGTATCAGTGTTTGTGTCAGCCCTTTCTGGCGCCCGCAGTCACCCCATGGTTGGAAAAAACCCTTTTCATCTCGGCCTGCGCCACTGTCCTGGTGTCTCTCGGGGTGGATAGATCTGGTCTCTCCATGCTCGGGATAGACAAGCCACCCAAGAAAGTCTCAGACACCTGAGAGTGTGTAAGTCTTTCATAACTGCACAGCAGCAGCTCCAGAGGAGCAGCCTTGCCGTGGCCAGGGGAGAGTGGGAGAGGAGCGGCCCAACCACCACTGTAGCAGGAAAGGAGCGGCCCCTGCCGCTGCCGCACGGGGGCAGGGCCAGGGCAATCGGCACGGCTGCCCTGTTTCAGGGCAAGTGGTGGGGCTGCTGCATTCTGGAGCTGAGGCAAGTGGCGGGACCACCATGTTCTGGGGCCAGGGCAAGCGGCGGGGCCAGGGCAAGTGGCGGTGCCACTGCTGATGTTGCCATTGTGGGGCCAGGAGGAAGCAGCGGTGCCACAGCAGCTGCTGTGCGGCATACTCATGACTGCTTAACTGACTATTCCTGCATGCCAGGTCATACATGCACAGTTGCAAAAAGATGTCTCCTTCATTGCTAAAAAATCATGCCGCTAAGATCTGATGCTGCAATATGGGGGGCGCAAAGTGCAAGAAGGATGGCTGTACATGCTTCTTTCAGACATCAACAAAGACATCAGCATATTCTATGACTCTCCTTTACCTGCATTTAGAATTTTGTACTTGTAATATTGGACTCTTGCAAAACTTTGAACTTCTTAGAAAGACAGCTTAGAAAAAATACTCCTACTGTCAAGCATGAAGGAAATAAATCACTAATGTAGACCAAATTAGTTTTTACTTGAAGGAAATACATCACTTACTTGTTCTTGATTTTAATCTTCAGATAATAATCCTGGATGATACGTTGTATTTAATGAGGACTACCATAGAATCATATAATTATGATAAAATATTAAGCCTTTCAGCTAAAAATTCTAATTGCTACTTTGTTGTTTTACTAAATTCCTGATACTCAGCTCAGTATCTCAGTCCTGACTGTTGTTTGGCGGCAATCTGGCAACAGGGAGACACAGGTTCCAGTTTGCCATGCTTAGACACAAGGTCTTCACATCCATTTCCTTAGAGCTACCACACAGTGGTCTGTTTCATGTGCATTTGCTCACTTTCCTTAATGTCAGTGCTATGCAGGTTAGAGTTCCATTTGTGTACAATGGAATAATTATGGTCACCCTACTGACTGAAGACATCATGGAGTGAGGAGTGAAAGATCTCCTAGCTTCATGGTTGTAGCTCCGTTACTCTGAATGGAGGTTGAGTACCACACAGAGCTAGAAAAACATCAACAATATCCTTTGTGGTGAGGCCAGGTATTCTGTATTTCCTAAGGTTCTTCATTTATTCATACGAAGATTTAAATTATTTGCTTAAACAGTGTAAGGTAAGTTAAACAGGAAAGAAATAGTTAAATGGTGCTACTTAATTTTCTAATAAATGTTGCTACTCCAGGAATATCTAACTTTTTCAGTTAGAATGGCTCTTGAATACCTGCAAACATCTGCTAGACCAAAATATAATTTGCTGATATAAGCATTGAGAATGTTATTGTACTATTCTATTTTAAAGAGGAAGCTGTTCTATAGATTAAGTCAATCTGGACAAAGAAAAAATTTAGAAGTGTTTTAACACAGATTTTGCTTTTTCAACTTCTCTTTTCCAGTGTTTTTCACTCATTGTTTTGATATTTTAAAATGTTTTATCTTCCTATTGCAAACAAAACTAATTCTCATGTGAATTCAGTGAAAGAAAACGTTTATTGGTGACTAGTGTCTTGGAATGATCTGTAGCATGAGTGAAGTTAAGTGTTTTCTGATGATACACATAAGTTTTCAGGACCCCAGAATTATGACTGACCTGACTGTGGAATATGTCACAGCTTGCCATGGAAGACTTCAAGATAGCTGTTAATTAAAGTAAGCAGACTCTCTTGTTACTCTTTCAAAAATTAAGAAGGTGGATTTTTGTTTTCCTAAGACATAGCTGATTAACTGCTAGACTTCTTCAGAAACAGTTGTGAAATATATATTGTAGTTGGTACAGAACAGCACATGAAGTCACAGGTAATTTTTCATACTATTTTCCTGAAAATCGATAGAAAAAATGTTTGTATAAACAGTTGCATGCACTGAATTATTAACCTATTTTTTCCTAAATAATTCTTATATAAGAATATTTCACAAAGCATCATTTTACTGATATATTCAGCCATTTTTTAAAATCTGGTCAAATAATGGCTGTAAAGTAGACTTGGAGACAGGACTATGTATTAAAGGACACTCCAGCTATAAAACTGCATTTATTGGAGTCCACCCTCAAGGAGTTAACAGTAACTACCTTCACATAAAAATCTGATTCATAAGTGAGAAATTAATTTTATGTACTTTGCGCTGTATCTCACCTACATCAGATATGACTTGCTCACAGATTTTTGTAATTAGTCATTTCAGTAAGACATATGAGCATTTCATGATATACTTATACAGTAAAATCTATAATGCACAATAATCTATAATCAGTGTTTTACCAGTATGATATTATATTTATAGGAGTGGAAAGTGTTTTTCTCATGTGTATAGATAAGCAAATTTGCATAACTACATGCAAGGTGGGTAGATGGAAGCTTTTTCCTACAGTGGTACACTCACACTGATGTGGCTGCAATATGCAGATAAACCTTAATTCTGTGTTATATCACTTTGGCCTGTAGAGCGGTTCAACACATAAATAAAACCAATTTATAAAGATCTTGAGGCAACCCTTTGGGAAGGAAAATTAAGCCCATTACATCTTGCTACACAAAACAACTTGTGGTTTGTAAGTAACCCTTGAATACCGTGAGAGCTGGAAAACGTTAAATCAGCCAGACCACAGTCGTGGGAAAAGATGCCAGAGTAATGAACGTGTCTACGATTGTGTATTTGGTGCACAACATCATCAGTTCTGTTTATTAACTCTTATCTAGTTTAACAATCCTGAAAGAGGATGAGAATTTGTAGCTTTTGTGATTAGGTTTACACTTCTGAGTCTGTGGACAAAGTTGTAACTGAGCTGAATTTTTTGTTCGTTTGTTTGTTTCCATCAATGACATTTGTCTTCGGTCAAAAAATCTCACCTATAATCTGAATTCTATTTAAGAAAGTCATCCAAGACAAAACTTTTAACAAAGAAATACAGAAAGTGATGCCTTGATCCATGCCACTGTAAGTAATATCATTAATGTCCTTACCATTCTAAAGCATAAAAAAGAAAAAAACATACCAAGCATAAGAATAAATAACAAACTTCCTCTCTATATATTAATACATTTGTCATAGCAAGAAATGACAAATATTTTCAGAAGCAAAGATAAGTTAGTATTGTATTGTTCTATCTTATGTGACTAGGTTGTTCTCAAAATACAGGCATGCTCTTAATAAACAGCAGCACATACTTTTAGCAGGAGCAGTCATAGAGTATATCACCTTAATATTCACTATTAAAAGGCTAGATTACAAGAATTCTTTTATTTCAGTGAAGGGTATCATAACACATAAAAGGAAATATTTTAATTGCCATTATACCATAATCACTATGCTGCTACGTAAAGAAAAATAACTGGAAAGAAATGTGTATTTTAAAACCGTAGGTGAATAAATTCTTTTAGTAAAAACAATGCACAGATAAAACAGGAAATAGGAAAAAACCCTGAGATGCAGCAGAGCTTACCTGACCATTTCTCAGCAGATCTCCTGCTTAGCTGTCCAGTGCCTGTGAGTCCCTGAAACAGTGAGACAGAATAAACTCAATGTAATTATCATGTAGCCTACTAAACTCACTTTAACACTTCAAATGACAGAACATTGTCATAATAAACTATTGAAAAAGAGCTAGCATGCAACTCCAGCTGCAAGAGATTTTGTTCACAAACTGAACAACAATCAGCCTGTACTTTAGTCTCATCAAAAAAGTAAACCAATCACATTGACAAAAAGCCTCTGTAAACAAAAAGACTGTATTTAAATGATTAATAGTTTTGGCATCCCTACCATCAAGTCTTTTTTTTTTTTTTTTTTTTTTGTTCTTCATCAAAATATAGGTTATATATTTGTTGTTAGCAAGAGTTGCATTACTATTATTGTTAATTTTAGTTCTGTTTATTACCTTGAGGGTTATATATTGTAGAATAATTTTGTTGTCACTAGTTAATGTTAATTAGCTATTTTAATAGCCTATATACCTATTTGTTATCTTTGGTAGGTTTACTTTTTTAACTATCAGTAACTTAATAACTGAGAATATTTTACATTACTGTTGCATACTCAAAATTACAGAGTTACTATTAATGTTACCTGTTTAACGTCTAGTCATCCTTTGAGTCCTGCGACATATTTCCTTAATAATCATCAGCCATCAAGTCTGATAGTCTCAAAAGAAATATCAGCCCTCTAAACTGCCTTCAAGGGCGGTGATATTTAGCACTGAAAATTACAAATAAAGTTTTTGAAGTTGAGTACCAACAACTGGGCAGTGACACTGATGATTTGTTTAGCAAGACAAATTGTTATATACTACGAAAAATGCAGTCAACGCACTCTTCTGAGTGAAAACAAATAGGTGAATCTATGTAATGCTTACATGTCGAATGGGATATTTAATGTGCGGGGAAACTCAAAGGTTGAAGAACTAGCATTTAGACAGTCTAACAGTGGTAAGTGGTAATCTTACCTCTTTAAACTCCATTACATTCTCACGAGAGACATGCTAATACAAACAAGTCAATCAGAGTTTGTGTTTAGCAAGATCAAGCTTAAAGGATAGTTTAAAATCCATTTATTGTTCTAAAGCATTTTTTTCCATTAACATGTTATACATTAGTGGATACTAACCATGATTCATGTAACAGTTTAGTTTGTTAACTTTTAAATTATTTAACAACCAGAAGTTATTAATACAACTTTTAAAGTCTTACACAAAAAATCTTAAAACAGGCTTGGGTTCATTTTTGTAATTTTTATATAAAAAACATTTTAGGCATCTCTTGAAGAAGAAATAAAGCAGGCATTTAAAGCTAGAAAACAAGTAATTCCAAATTTAGTTTGTTACAAAAGGTTTCAGCTTTATTGACAAATTATGGCAAACATATTTGACAAAATTATGGTTTCCTATTTAGAGAAGCTTACACATGGAACTTTAAGTGATTTTTTTTAACAAATACAGGTTAAAACACTGAACAACTTCAGTTAGCTACATACATACAGTAGCTGCTTGTTTTCAACCCCATTAAAACAGCATTTAAAATTAAATTTACAAACTTAATATCAAACATCTTAATCTAAACTAACATATATTAAAAAGACAGATTAAAACATCTTATCGACAACTTGATTATTGTCTGGTTCAAAAAAAAAAGGAAAAAAAGAATCATACTACAGTCTTTCAGCAACCCTAAACAGAAACTCAGCCTTAGCTAGTATGTAAAGAGACTCAAGATCTGTAACAGCATCATGCTTTTTAAGTTACACACAGCAATGGATACAACCAATAGAACATCATCTTTGAATAGTTTGTAGACAATGCTTGCCAAAGGTTTTTTGTCTGTTTTTATAAGTCCGTGTTATAAAATAATACTAGCGCCAATGTCACGCCAATGTGATAGGAAATACAAGTAGTACATAGGATAGTAATGAGCAGTAATCCCTAGGATAGAAAAGAAATGGACTATTACTTGTCTTGTTGCTGTTTATGTGGAGACCACAGGCTATTAATTGTCTTTGAGATGAGGTCACAGATGAGGAGGACCTTCAATATCTACCATAGGGGTGCTCCCTGTAACCCCCTCTGGCTGACCTTGGAGGTGGTGCCTTTAGGCTGGAACGGGTTGTGGCCCACTCTTCTGGTGCTAAAAACAGAAAAGAAAACAAATTTTGTAAATATCTAAAATACACACACACAGAAAGAGAAAGAACAAAGGGATGCCATTGCTAATGGTTGTCAAAATTCTTGAGGATTTTGGCTGAAAGCTTTAGAAAAATAAAATGAGGATGGTGTTATCCATTTCTTACCCTCCCACAAAAAATTATAAAAAACTAACCTACTTCTCTACACAAGGCAATTTGTCTTTATTAGAAAGGAAAAAAAGTCTTACACCTTCATTTTCAGCAGGAAATGAATAACTCTTGTGGTGATGGTACAGTCATCTCTGGAAAAATTACTGTGTTAGTCTGCCAGTTTAGAATTTATTTGACATTTTGAGTTTCTAGCATTTAAGTTAAAGCACAAATTTGGATAGCATTTAATGCAGTTGATATGGTAACAAGATGAGAAGTTGAATCATGAAAAGATAAGAGAGATATGTTTGAGTTTTTTGCTTCCACTTGAAACTAAAACAATGAATGAAAAATAATGTAGAAGTGAATGTACTGCATTAAGCAAAAAGAGATTTTTCTGTACATTATCTTCAGAATACTTTTTAAAATTTTGTGAATGAAATATGCTCAGAAAGAGCAAGATAAAAATGATAAGTCTATTTAAGTTTTTATGAAGCTTCTACAAATCTTCTCCCCTTCCCCAACAAGGTATTTCTGGAAGTTAACCCTTCCAAAGGAGCAATCAGTGAATTCCCTACAGTTGTGGTCCAGCAGTTGAACCCAAATCTTGAATTCTCTCCTAAATCAGTTAGTGGACTGTAAAATGATTTCTGGTTTTGTCCTCCACTGACTTCACGTGATCATATAGAGTGATTAAAATGGAAAGGCAGACACCATAGTGTATCATCTATCTTATATCACAACACAGTGCAATGTTCCTGATATCCTGTTTTTGCTAATGACTGCTGATTTTTGTGGCCAGTAAGAAAATAATAAGCTGTCACTAGACAAAAATACTGAATGGTTAAAACAGGTATCAAAGATTCCTTTTTAAAAAGATAATGCCATGTGAAAACAGAAAAATGAAAATATAAGACAAAATCAGCCTGTTAAAATTCTGAAAGCTATTTATTCTCTGCAAAATGTCTTCTTTGCAACTACATTTCATTATCTTGCTGCCTTGGGGTACGAGGGGAAAACTTGGGATAAGAGGGGAACAACAGCCATAGAGCTAAAGTGAGGTTCAGGCTAGCATGTATTAGGAGTGGACCTCTCTGGAGAAGATTTGGTAGCAGCTGATCTTGCTATGGAACAAGAAACCTTCTTGTGATTTTTTGGTGCATTCCATGTATTTTTTTTCTTTGAGCTCTTCAGGATGTTTTCTTGTTGAAGTTTATGGTCACATGAAGCCAAAGTTTATTGTGGAAAGCTATTGCCTAGAGGGTTGAAGAAGTGGCACCCAATATGATATAGTTCTAAATCCTCAAGTCTCCTGTTCCTAGAGGGTATTAGTTTCCATGTAGTGAATTTAAAAATTCTGCCACTGCAGTATGTTTCATTACACCCTTTAAAAATGGCATTTTGCTGTAAAGTTGCTTCAGTTTCAATTACCCTTTGCTGAAGTGTCACGCATTTGCAGAGAGGCTTGGAGAAGTGAGATACATATGGAAAAGCTTTATTTATATAAATGAAAATGACTGAAGTAGTAAACATACTCACTAAATGTACAACAAAAAGACAAACTAATGTCTTGTTCCCTTTTAGCCTCCTCACCATAATCTGGAATGAAACATCTTCACATAAAGGTGAAATGCACAGTATTTTTGGCAATTCTTGTAAAGTAAAAAAAATATTTTACATTATCATCTGGAGGAAGCTGTTTTTCTTTCACTGTTCTTAAAGCAAATTGCTGATGTGGCTGCCCTAGCTTTTGATACAGTACAAAAGCAGAATTGTAGTCTGCGGTACAAGTATTTTTTCAGCAACATTGTGGACCTACTGGCTTGACTTCAAACTTTAACACCATCATCAACATCATGGTTGACAGGTAACAGCTCCTGTTGGTATTGCATGGTAGATTCTACTGTATTAACAAATTAATCCATTGCCAAAACATAGAAGGAATTTTTGGGATTAGAGCCTTCAAACGGAAAAACACTGACATCCCACATTCATACAGCATTAAAGGATATATTTATTGTGGAGAAAGCAAGATGATAGAAAGGAGCACTAGGAAGAGTCTCTGAACCACATTATGCCAATAAATTACAAAATGCATCCCCACCGAAACCAAAATCAGATTACTAATGAGTGTTTTCCTATGGGAATTTTTAATGAACAACAATGTATCTCCATGCTAGTAAATAAAGGTCCCTTGATGTGCAAAGCTGTTCTTTCATATCTCGATTCAAGAAGTCCAAGTTAACGTTTCTTCTTTCAGCATCAAGGGAAAAAGGGGCTCCTGAGAATGTTCAGGAACAGTCTTAAAATCCAGTCTTCCAGAATGGATTTAGGAGGGGTAGGTCCTGCCTGATCAACCTAATCTCTTTTTATGACCAGGTAACCCAACTGGTGGATGAATGGAAGGCTGTGGAGGTGGATGGACTTCAGTCAAGCCTTTGTCACCATTTCCCATAGCAAACTCCTGGAAAAACTAGCAGTCCGTGGCTTGGACAGGTGCACTCTGTGCTGGATTAAGAACTGTCTGGATGGCCAGACCCAGACAGTGATGGTGAATGGTATCACATCCAGTTGGTGGTCAGCCACTAGTGGTGTCCCCCAGCGGATCAGCATTGGGTCCAGTCCTGTTAAATATCTTTACTGATGACCTGGGTGAGGGGATTGAGTCCACCATTAGCAAATTTGCACATGACGCCAAGTTGGGGGGAAGTGTTGATCCATTGGAGCGTAAGAGGGCTCTGTACAGGGACCTTGACAGGCTGGATAGATGGGCTCAATCCAACAGCATGAAATCAACAAGACCTAGTGCCAGGTCCTGTACTTTTGTCACAACAACTCCATGTAGTTCTACAGGCTGTGGACAGAGTGGCTGGAGACCAGACAGGCAGAAATGGACTTGGTGGTACTGATTGACAAACATGAGCCAGCAGCATGGTCAGATGGACAAGAAGGCAAATGGCATCCTGGCCTGAATCAGGAATAGTGTGGCCAGCAGAACCAGGGAAGTGATTCTTCCCCTGTACTCAGCACTGGTAGACTGCACCTCAAATCCTGTGTTTAGTTCTAGGCTACACAGTTTAGGAAGGATGTTGAGGTGCTGGAGCATGTCCAAAGAAGGGCAACAAAGCTGGCTAAGGGACTGGAGCACAAGTCCTGTGAGGAGCGGCTGAGAGAGCTGGGGTTATTTAGTTGGAGAAGAGGAGGCTCAGGGAAGACCTATTCTCTCTCTACAACTACCTGAAAGCAGGTTGTAGCCAGGTAGGGGTTGGTCTCTTCTCCCAGGAAATCAGCCGTAGTACAACAGAGCAGAGTCTTAAGCTGCACCAGGGGAGGTTTAGTTCAGACTCTAGGAGGAAGTTCTTTACAGAGAGAGTGATTGGGCACTGGAATGGGCTACCCAGGGAGGTGGTGGAGTCACCGTCCCTGGATGTATTTAAGAGGAGACTGGATGTGGCACTTAGTGCCCTGGTCTGGTAGACAAGGTTAAAGGTTAGGTCAAAGGTTGGACTCAATGATCTCAGAGGTCTTTTCCAACCTAACTGATTCTATGATTCTGTGAAAAGATTGGAGCCATAAAGACTACCTCAGCAGCTTGCTGCATAGCAGAAGTACTGAAAGACTGATTACTAGGCTGAGTTTCACTGTGTTTGAGAACAGTGGAGCCTGTTCTTTCTCTGAAAGACTGTGCCAAAAAGGCAAGCAAAGAGAGCCTTAATAAAGTGACATAGTAATGAACTGGAAACTGAGAGGGATTTCAGATGAAGAGCAAGTAATAGGTGTAGTTTTGGAGACAGAAAGGTAATTGGGAGAACTCCAAGTGAGTTACTGGCCAAAAGCAGAAGAAATATGCAGGGCGGTCATTGAAATTTAACACTGATTCTTTTTCCTTCTTCTGATTTCTGTGAAAAGAAACCCTGTGCAGTTTGACCTTTCTCTTCTCTTGGTGACATCCAGACTTCCAACCAGCCCTTCTGCTCTAGAAGACTCCATTCATGTCCTATCCTTTTCACTACTGACTGTCCTCAGTGCTATCAGGTGTCAAAGACTGTAATTGAAAAGAAAACCACACAGGCAGCTTAATAACTGAGGGCAGAAGGTCCAGCTTTTTCAGGAACTTCGTGTTATTGCTAACTTTGCCATTCTTGGTAAAGGAGAAACACATTTTGCTTTCAGAAACGAAAAGTATAAGTTATAGATNGCCTGCTATACTGTGAGGGATCTAGGTTGGTGTTACGCTCTGGGATGTGCTCTCGGTCTCTGTACGGGTGTTAGGTGGTGAGTTGGACTAGATGATCCTTGTGGGTCCCTTCCAACTCATAATATTCTGTGATTCTGTGATTCTATGATGGAAACCTTGTACTTGGGCGTAACGATTGCTCTGGGTGTGGTAACTGCTGCCAACCTTGGCCTACAGGAGGCACTGCCCATCAAGATAGCAGCAGCCTGGCCCCCCTGACACGAAAAATTACAATAATCCCTTGAACATCACGGGAGGTCAGTTCCAGAAAGATGCTGTGATAAGCAAAATCTGCAAAGTAGTGGTAAAGACGCAGAAATAAACCCTGCAATGTATTGAAGGTGTGAATGGTGAATGCAAAGTAGTGAGAGATTACTGTGCTGAGAAGAAACGCAACCTCTCTTTAAGGAGCATATGCAACTTAAGCTAAGCCATTTCTTTGCTTTGTTGATGCTTAGAGGAAGAAGAATACTGAATAGAGAAGTAAATGCAGGTATGACAGAAGGTTAAACATTTAGTGATTTTCTTAGACCTGTCTGGTAAATAGCTAGGCTTGACCTCTTAATGATCATGAAAATCATGCTACTAAATAACATACCATGTTGAAGTAGTCATATTTGCAGAAATAATTGAAATGGAACATATTTTTACCAAAACCAAGGTTTCCTAAGGACATATCTCTATATTTAGGTATCTAAATCTCACCCTAGATATTCAGTTCCTCTCATTATTTGTTTTAAATTGTGTCAGTTTGACAGGTAGCACATAAGCCTCATGATTTGTACAAATGATCCTTTGTACATTCCAGATTAATCTTTTTTAACACAGTCAAGTGACAAGGAAAAAGAGCTTAAAATTCCACAAACATATTCAAATAAATTGGATAAACAGAAAAAAATACTAGTGTAGCTAAATAACAAAATAGAAGAGCAATGTATTTCTAGATCATGTCAATATTATCCAGTTATTTTTTGACATTACCAGCAATGTTTTGATTGTATGCTTTAATGTTTATATCAAAATGGCCTTGAAAAGCAATACAAGTATTAAAATGTGTTTTCAAATTAAGTCTTTATACCTTTCCAAAAGTAGTATTCCTAATAAAATTCTTCTACTTCTAAGCTGATCTTTTTAGTCTATTTACATTCTGAGACAAAATGGAAATAAGATTACAAGTACTAAGATTTTAGTCATCCATTTAGCTATCATCACATGCTTAAATGTCTCTGAGTACAAGATTCAAGAAGAGCACATATTCAGACACATTTTTTTCACTCTTGAATTAGTATTCCGCAACCTCATCATGGAATTTTCAAGCATGGAATGAAACTCACAAATACGAAGAGGGCAACAATGCAATAATTAAAAGGCAGATCAAATTAATGGATGCTTTAAAATTAAAAAACCTCATGTATTAACAGTATGTGATTCACAGTCACAGTATTCACAGTATAGATAAGGCTGGAAAGGACTTTGAAGATCATCTAGTCCAACCTATAGTCCAACTAACCTAGCATCTACATCTAGGTCATATCGCTCANCCCAGCCTATAGTTCTGCTTGGGGTTGTTATGACCAAAATGCAGAACCTGACACTTAGACTTATTAAATTTCATTCTATTGGAGTCTGCCCATCTCTCCAGTCTGTCCAGGTCTCTCTGCAGGGCCCTCCTACCGTCTAACGGATCAACATGGGCTCCGAGCTTGGTGTCATCCACAAATTTGCTCACGATGGACTCAATCCCGTCATCAATATCATCAATGAAGATGTTGAACAGGACCAGACCCAACACTGACCCTTGTGGGACACCACTAGTAACCGGTCGCCAACTAGATGAGACACCATTTACCACCATTTTCTGGGCTCGACCATCCCACCAGTTCCTAACCCTAACCCAGCAGAGAATATTCGTATCAAAACCCCTTGCTGCTATCTTCTCCAGGTGTATATCATGGGAGACTGTGTCAAATGCTTTACCAAAATCCAGATACACTACATCCACAGCCTTCCTCTCATCCACCAGGTGAGTTACTTGATCATAAAAAGAGATCAGATTTACATATGAATGCATTATTTCCTAATAATTTTGTGTTTATATTCATTGCTTAGTCCCTGTAATAATAAAGACCTGATCACTTTTTGTTCCTAGTAACGTATTTAACATCTCAGTATTGCCTACAATTATTGGACCCAGTTTCATTAATCTCCAGTCAATTATTTTGGATAGGTGGCCAGGAAGAGATTAAAAAGAACTATTCTGTCTAGATAGTTAAGATGCATATAACAGCCAGTAGTATAATTGCTTAATCTCATTTCTTCATTTAGTTTTCAGTGTTTTAGAAATGGAAATTGCTTTTAATTCAGAGTAAAATAATTTCCTTTCCTAGGAGGAAAAAATCTCTACCTTTTTTGCAAGGTCATCTATACTGCATGCATGTGGAGAGAGCACACTGCACTAGAGGTAAAGCGCAAACAGAATTCAGGAGTTGTGGTTACTAGCTCCACTCCTGGTTTGCTCAGTGACCTTGGATTATGGTTCAATATTTTGTGGTATGGCATTCTCACTGGTTGAATAAGACAAGAATACCTACCTCCCCAGGGTATTCTGAGCTGTACTTAATTGCCTGAGCAGTAAGAAAAAAATGATATATATATGTGCTGAGCAGAAGACCCAATAGAAACCAGACATATTGCTTTAAAATGAGAACACTGAAAATTAGAATGCTTTTCTTTGGATAATTCAATTTGTGCTGTATTTCTAGTAAGCCTCCAAACTTCTCCCTTCATGAAAAGATGGATGAAAACAAAATACTAATCAGTGGTTGGAAAATTTACCCTAAAAAAGGTAATGACTGAAGCTCAAATAACATTGACAAAGCCAGCATTCCACTCCATAAATCCACACAGAAAAGACAGCAGCACTTGTGCCATAATTGGACAAGTATGTATTACTTATTTTAGACAAAAAATCAAGAACAAGATTTTGTCTTTTTTCTTTTTTTAAGGCGAGCATCCACGTACTTTTTTCATTCTTTGAGTCTCTTTTTGCTTGTCTACAAAGCCTGCAAAATACACAGGATCTTGAGCACTCCCCTCTGCCTGCCCTACCTGCAGGTTAAGTAATAATAGCATGAGCTGCAGTAATGACCACTACAGAAAGTGATTTCTTAGAAGGCTTCAGCCACTTTTGCAGTGAACACCTCCCATAGACAGGAAACAAGCAGCTTCAGAGCACACTGGCAACTAGCTTGGGAAACTGCAATGCAGGAAGGAAACAAACTGTTCTCAGTGCAGAGGGAGTTTTATTTTTCTCTTATTTCCAGTAAAAATTAATTTTCTATTATTTCATGGTCATGCAACATGGAATGTGCAGTGACATACTGCATCTGCAATTAGACAGATGCACATCAGTATCACAGGACTTTTGCCTTAGATTCTCCAACCCTACAGTTCCCATGCTGCAAGCAGTGAAATTACCATTTGAAATATTACATAGGAAAGTTTTGCATGATTTACACATTCTTATACTGTCATATAAAATGATTTATAATTCAGAGGAAGCACAAGTCTCTGTAAATTAAAACCAAACTCTTTTCTCATGCTACAAGTGGATTTTTTTCAGTGTTGCAGCATAATAACTGAACTACAAAATTTTCAGCATATACAGGCAGTTAAAAAATGTGATGTGTTTAAATATGGAAAGAGTTATAACCTAATTAAAACAATGATTTGACAAAACAGAAATAACTTTAATACGATCCCCACACTAGTTATCATAGCTGAATTCAAAATGTGCTTCTTTCCCCACAAACTTTCAAAATCATCTTCTTATGAAAATCATAAATCTCCTCTGAGGGAAATGAAGACTTGGGATACAGCTAAGGTTATTCCTCCAGTAAAAGAATTGCAGAAAATCAAGACAATGCTTTGGACAGTTCATTCTGTCCCACAGTAGGAACAGAACCATTGCTATCTCTAAGTATAGGAATGACTGAAACAGAAGATTAAAGGGGGGCAATTTATTTTGTATATCTTCTGTCCATATGCAGTAGAAATCTTTAATGCCTCCTGTTTCCAGTGGATGTAAAAGTAGAGTGCTGCACAGGAAGACTCAGGAGCACTCTGAATTGTGCTCAGGAAGAGACCAGATGCCTCTATCATGCCAAAATAAAGGCAGTCATGCAGAACCATGGGACACGAAGCAAGGTTTTCAGCCAGGACAGCTTGGGGGGTATGAGGACACAGGTGCAATAATAATATTAGCACACAGCGCATGCAAATAGGAATGATCTGCAGAGTGAAACAGCTGATGCTGAGGAATGTTGATGTTCACACTATATGGCTTCTAGAGATTTTTTTCATTTCAGACTGGCTCTAGTTTGAGCCTCTAGAAGTGAATTCTCACAAACAATTAGGATTGCATCTTTTGCTTTAGTTTCAAACTAAAAGTCGTACTTTGAAATCACTCAATGATATGAAAGGAAGAGCTGTAAGTACAGGCAATTGGGAGATCTGTTTCTAAAGGGCATTCCTGCTACTATGCTAGTGTAGAAGCACCCAGCATGTGCTAAACAGCTGGCCAGGTGTGCACTCTGTTGAGACACCACAGAAACTCTACCACAATGACACAATCTGTGTCCGGTTGCTTCTGAGATGATTAATTATGTAATAATAAGATGGATTAGGAGGTGGTTGGATGGTCACATCCAGAGGGTAGTGGTCAAGAGCTCAGAGTGTAGATGGCCATCAGTAACAAGTGATGTCCCTCAGGGGCCCGTATTGGGACCACTCTTATTTAATGTGTTCATTAATGACATAGACAATAGGATTGAGTGCACTCTCAACAGATGTGCAGATGATACCAAACTAAGGGGTGCAGTCCACACACCTGAAGGCCAGGATATCATCCAGAGAGACCTGGACAAGCTTGAGAAGTTGGTCCATGGGAACCTCATGAGGTTTAACAAGACCAAGTGCTAGATACTGCACTGAGGTCGGGACAAAACCTGGGGTCACTATAGGCTGGGGGATCAACAGATCAAGTGCAGTCGTGCTGAGAAGAACTTGGGGGTCCTGGTGGAGGAGAGGCTGGACATGACCCATAAGTGTGCATTTGCAGTCCAGAAAGTCAATTGTATTCTGGGCTGCATCAAAAGAAGCATGGCCAGCAGGTCAAGGGAGGTGATTCTGCACTTCTACTCTGCTCTTGTGAGACCCTACCTGAAGTGCTGCATCCAACTCTGGGATCCCCAGCATAGGAAGGAGGAAGTTGGAGGAAGTATAGAGGAGGGCAACCAAATCAATTAGAGGGATGAAGCACCCCTTCTATGAGGAAAGGCTGAGAGAAGTGGGATCGTTCAGCCTGGAAACTGGAAGGCTTCCAGGTTACCTGACTGTGGCTTTCCAGTAGCTGAAGGGAGCCTGCAGGAAAGATGGAGAGGGACTTTTTACAAAAGCATGCAGTGACAGGACAAGGGGAAATGGCTTCAAACGGAAAGAGAATAGATTTAGATTAGGTATTAGGAAAAAAATTTTATTGTGAGAGTGCTGAGGTACTGGAGCTGGATGCCTAGAGAAGTTGTGGATTCTCTGCCCCTAGGAGTGTTCAAGGCCATGTTGGACAGATCTCTGAGCAGCCTAGTCCAGTGAAAGGTGTCCCTGTCCATGTCAAGGGAGTTAGAACTACACGATCTTTAAGGTCCCTTCCAACCAAAAACATTCTGTGATTTTGTGATTCATTCTAAAATGATTCTAAGATTCCAACATCAAAGAAAATTTCTTTGGGATGTTGCAGTGATATTTTCTAACAGATACCAAATGCATACACTCAGATGATAAAAATGAGCAATCAGTGTGTATTAGTAAGCTTTTGTCCATTAGTGTTTGTAAAGATCTTTTCTGTAATCACAAGCCATGTGAAGTCAAACACTGCAATGAGGAGAATAAGACCTATGTCTCTTACACCTGCATATCAGTCACTATGAGTTATTTGAGCACTTGACTTCCTCCTTTTGAAAATTTAAATTGTACAAGGTAGGAAAAAAAAAGGGTAATAAATGCTTAGCATACTGAACATAATAAATATTAGGACCAATGGTCTACAATACAAAAGTTTTTAAAAGTGAGGGAGTAACTTGGACTTGATAGCTGAAAAAACATCTTATCTTCACCTTCAGAGTAATTGCTAAGAAGTGCTTTTTCAAAATTTACAAGACTTTTTTCCTGTATACATTACTACACGGCTTCATTTTACCTTGTCATGGACATAGGTTAATCAATACAGGGTTTATTTCACACTAGGATGGTAGTTACTTGAGCTTCTCCATGAAATGAGCATGCTTATGTATTTCAATGGAGTATGAGAATTTAAGTCTCCTGAGGTAAAATTTCTTCAATCAACCTGTTTATCAGAATTCCTGAAATTCAAACCTTCCATGCATGCTTTCCTGCCCAAAGTTCATAATTATATACTTACTTTTACTTGTTCATCAGAAACCATAATTGTTATGGTATAAAAAACTTAATTTACTAGATAATACACTTCTAAGGATAAACACAGAGTGAAGAAAATAAACAATATAATAAAAAGTAGTGGAATACTGCTCTACATTTTTAGTTGTTAGCCCTATAAATGTCTATAAATAATTTTTTAATTAAGTGCTATCTCTGTAGAGCAATTGTCATCACAATTGCAAAGTTCTTGTGCAAAGTAACTGTCAGGGAATTATTTGTGAAATAGTTGGTTAAATCATTGTGGCAGCATTTTACAAGCTAAATGATTTCTTACATTAAAAAGGATTATACCAAACAGTTACACTCTCCAATTTTAATTAAAGATGGAATTATCCTAAAGCAAAATACTCAATTGTTTACAAGTACTTAATGCTAAACTGGAGTAGAAAATCCATCACAAAACATGGTTATTAGAGAAAATCTCAACAGTTGAAAATTTCGATGAAGAAAGAAAACATTGAAAAAATGTCTTCTTGATGTAACAGCAGCACATGCAGTAAACAGCCTTGCAGGCTGAAAAGCAGCAGGAATGTGAGTGGAGTTCATTTATGTTTTCCCTTTTTGTGTAGGCAGCAAACTACAGATTAACCTTCTTAACTCTTGCCTAAGGCCTTCTGACAGATGATGTTACTCTAATTTAATTGTGGTGGTATAGGAGGTTATAGACTTCAACTCTATCCTTTCACTCTCTAACTAAGGTTTCTGATTTTTCGGTAGTAGCATCAAGAAGTCCATGTGTACTGGTCTCTCAGGTAGGGCAGTTCATGACCTGACATAAAAAACATAATCGCCATCATTTTCAGG
This sequence comes from Pitta sordida, assembly GCA_013390025.1. Classification (NCBI taxonomy): domain Eukaryota; kingdom Metazoa; phylum Chordata; class Aves; order Passeriformes; family Pittidae; genus Pitta; species Pitta sordida. Next base: position 12,789 of record WEKX01002451.1, on the reverse strand, counting down.
TAATATACAAGGCAGGATATGCACCAGGCTGTGAACTGTAGCACCTGACAACAGGCATACTCTTACTGCTACAGCAGTCTCAGCCTCTGGAAGCAGGGGCAGGAGCTTCTTGAACATTCTGTGCCAGCAACTGGCAGAGCTTACAGCACTAACCGCTAGAATGCACAGCCTCTGGAAGAACTAAGACAGAAACAGTAGCTGATAAATAGTCTTAAGTGCTCTGATCAGTGCAAGGGCAAAAAAGGGTTCAGATGAAACAATTGTGAGGCAGGTCAGATGTAATTAATACACCTTCTAAGGTATTGGATGTGCCTTGCTGGCAAGTCATACTCTCTCTGTTATCTTTCTAATGTGGCCTAACACAGCACAACAGTTGTATCAAGAATGCTGTTTCCTCTAAAAAAAAAGCAAACCAGGGAAATGGAGAAAGAAATGAGAACGTGAACAGTTTACAAAGGGCTTTTCATTTACAGTGATCCTGTCTGGTGAATCTGCTTTTTGGAGTTGGGCATGACATTACATATGGGCAGGAAACGTTCTTAGTTATCAAATTTTAGGTGTGTATTTTATCCTAAGTGATTTATAAGAAAAACAATTAAATTCATGTTTTCACTAGATGTCTCCTCAGATGACAGTGCCAGAAAGGAAACGACAAAATAATTAAAAGTATAATGACAGCAAGGAATATAAATTAATCCAATGTCATGCCTTCCCTTTTCAAACATAAGCATCAAGTTAACATGACATGTCACCTAAGTATAGATTCCTAATTTTAAAATCTTATCTACAGGTACCAAAACCTTCAGTGACTTAAGTATCATAAATGTTTATTGAGTATGATTAGTGGTGAGGATGCTTTCCATTTTTTAAAAGTACTTTAAATGACTGCTAAAGATATTTCTTTCCAACTCACTCGAGAAAGCCTATAAGGGCTACATCCTCAAGAAGATTTTCAGGTTTGCGTCCCAAATTTATGTTCCTCAGTCTGGAACAGTGATCTTCAAAATTCTCTAGCAGTAGCTGCATAATCCTGATCTTATAAAAAATTTGCAGGAATCTTATAATTCCTTAGTAATGTATTTCCATGTGCCCAGAGACTCCTGCGGGGAATGCTTTGAAGTGTCGTTACTTTGATCCTTCTGAAAGACTGGGTGACAAGCATATTAAATCACAATAGAGCTTAAGTGTCTAACTATACAAGAGGGATCTGTGTTGTGAATTCTCATTCATGGAACATCCCTAAGTCATGGGAAGTAGTGTGATTTTACACAGAACCCCCTCCTTTGACCGTGCCATTGTCTTGGGGGTTTCTTCGTTGGATTTGGAGGGTTCCTGCAATTTGGAAGGTTCCTGCAATTCTCAGGAACCTTCGAGATACAAAAATGAATAAGGAGTCAAGGCAGTTAAGTTTTGGATCTTACAGCAGTGAATAGTGTGTAGAAATCCATCTTGTTTAGTACTTCCTAATCAAAAGGGAGGTGAACTTCCTGAGAATTAAATGGTGTTCGGGTGGGGTCTGAACTCTGAAATACCCCTGTGATTTTTGCAACCATACTGTAAACAATCCACACATGTACAAATCTTTATGAACTTCTGTGGAAATATCTCCATCAGACAGAATTCTCCACAAGTTCCTGTCCTCCCTAAAGATAGGGAAGAGGATGCATGAGAGAAAGTAAAAAAATCTTTGATAATTCAGATGTTGTTATTGGAATGGATAAAGGTGAAAAGATAGGTAGTTACACAAAACACCTAAGAGATGACAAGACAACAGTTCTGTGTTCATGTATCATTTTTATATGGTCTTATTCAGGGTTTGTGGGAATTCTGAATTGCAGAGGCATGCCAGAAAAAAATGGAAACAAGGAATAAATAGCCCTGTTAAGGAAGCTAAAACGAGGTGTGAAATTGAACTCAGATGAAAGGTTGTTCATTTCTGCAGGATGGTGAAAAATGAAGGTGCAGCTGATTTTACAGACTGGGATGGATTCAGGAGACTCACAATGAATTGCAAAATGTCCTGAAAAACAACTAGAGAACTAGGACCAGAGAATTAGGGTAAAATTAGGTGAGAGGATGAGAAGGTGTGATGCCCAGATCAGATACAGAGAGAACCCTAGTGTATGCACTAAGAACTCAGAAAGCAGAGAAGTTAAACACATATTCTACAGCTCTATAGCTCTGTATACTCAGATTACCTCCTCAGTGGTAACTTTGGCATGAAGGAAGTTCACATGCAGATTTTCAAAGTACAGAACTTGCAAATTTACTAACCTGCTAAAGTATGTGAACCAACAGGAGTACAAACACATGTAAGTGTATCTGTTTTCATAAAGTAACAAAATTGCAATTTGAAATATTATTCCATTTTGAGTTTTATCCAGGTTTTTGATACTACTATTTCAGATCTGTGTTCAAATAGCTCAGAAAATCGCTCAAGCAAGAAACAAAGCAAGTCCACAATTTTAAGCTTTGTATTTTAAGATTAGTCTAGTAAAGGAAACCCATTTTGAGTTTGTTTCAGCTGTTGAATGAAAAAAAAAGGGAGCTGCATGCAGAACATAAATTTAGTCATGATGCCACTCTACGAACACTTTGTAAGCTTTAGCTAATTAGTCCATTCAAAATCCCTGCTGGGAAAACGAATAATATTCTTCTAGTTTTACAAATGAGGGATTGGAAGGAAAGTGACACCACTTTAAATGTCTTGCCCAAACACATGGAGATTCAGCATGGTGGAGTGTAATTAAAAGCTAAACTGGGTGATTTTTACTGCTGAGCTCAAACCAAGCTTTTCAGCATTGCCCAAAAACATAGTGATGCATTCAGGAGAGCAGTGGAGAGGGGACATAGAGAGGGGAGGAAAGGTTTTCCACGGCAAGTATTAAAAACGTATGTGCAAAAGGAAACAAAACAAAGGGTAACAGAACCACTCACATTCATATGGATAAGTTATTACTTGTTTAGCATTGAAAATGTGCTTGACTGCACATGATATTATCCAAATGTATTGTGAGAACTGAGTATACAAAAAAATTCAGTTATTTCTCATTATGCAATGCAATAATTTTGACAAAATCTCAGTAATGCCTATTTCTATACCAATACAAATGAAACTAAATGTTTGCCTTACAGTGATATTTGCTTCACAGCTGCATGAATAAAACTATTTCAAGCAGCAACCCTTATATAACCCCGAAGTGTAACTTCATTTCCAGCAACCTTTCCAGCAGCTCTCATTTTCACAGTGCTTCAGAAGTCACCATATAGACGTAGGATACTTTATTGTTAGCAGTAAATCAAGCATGACATCTCTCCTGAATATACTAAGGTCACTCTTTTAGCTGACCATAGTCAACTTTGCTCTATTATTTCAGTGAAAATCTCAGAAGGAGATTCACTGTGCCATCTGATGGTACAATATACTGATAATTATTCCTCGGAAAACACGGATTAGACTCTAGTTATCAGAACCTATCAGTAACAGCAAGCAACAGACCTAGAAAATGGCTTGCATTCATTGGAGCAACACTTCTTTTCCTTTCATGACTTTGGTTCCCATGAAACGGAACTTTCCAGCTCAGACACAGACTCGGTGGGGAAATGCAGAGCACAACAGTGTCTACTCATACTGCCTAGTGTGGCATTAGACACTCCTTCATCATAGTACAGTGGGGGTTCCCACGGTGGTACAGTGCCCTCTCCTTCTTTCCACTTTAAATAAATCTATATTTCAAAATCTTACAAAATGTCCTGGTTGAAGTGATGCACATGACAGCAGATGCATAGTACCGTTGGCATATCAAGCAGACTGAAGTTTAACACTGTAAATTATACTCAGGCACTAATCAGAAACTTCAGTGTTGCTGTTACACTGACCTGTGACTGTGAGTAATTGGCTTTGCAATTTTGATTGAAACTGATGAGTCAAATTTTCTGCTCCTACTTCAGTAAGTCAAACCTCACTCTAAAGTTACACAATTCTATTTTGTTTGGTCTTTATAAAAGCAGAGAAAGGGAAAAATATATGGAAGTAATTTCTGAGTTGTCAGTGACAGGTATTTTCTTTTGATTTCATACATTTCTGAAGATAGAACAGAGCTTACCGTAGCTGTCATAAGCCTCTTCACTTGTTCCATGACTGTAGTCATAATACTCAGGCACACTGTAACAGACCCAGATAGCCATGTCATTATTATCCTGGATAACCAACTCAAAACAAAAACAGAGTGCAGCAATGTATTTTAACACTTTCACATGATAACATAGTCCAGCTAGTTTCAGGGATAGTGAATGTTTAAAAATATGAAGGAAAATGTATCAGTGACAATAACAGCTACTATACAGTGCATCGTATTTCTTACCTACTGGGCATAAAACAAATTTGGCCCTAAATATTTAAATCTAGAAGATGTGAAAAAGAATGAGATAAATTCTATTTGCAAATATAAGGTGTGAAAAAAGACCATCCACTATGTGGTTCACTACTGTTAAACTGCCCAAAGAGGTGTTAATCTCATTTACCTGTAATTCCAAACATTTATGCATAACCCAGCATACTTTGCTTTCACAAAGATGACTGTATTGTGTAGTGTGGAACCTGTAAACTACATGCCTTTACCAAAAACACTGACAGGCTTCCAGATTCGATGCTGAAGAAGAAAGCATGTTTTCACTGCCTGTGAGAGAAACCTGATTCTCTATAATCTTCTTCACACAGTTAATGGACATCCATAGAAAGTTTTATACAGCAATCAATAAAGTGCATATTGAAAGAAATGGGGTCAAAAAGTGCAAAATCAGATTTAAGAGTCTCAAACGCTCTTTTTCCCTATTTTAAAAAATTATGTAAATAACATGTTTTCGAAAGATTTCAGATAATAGTTACATCCTCATAATCAGCATGTCTCAACTATTATGTGGTGTGGACATCCAGAAAATGCAACCTCTAAGACATAATTAAATGGAAATGGAATTATTCCCACTTTTGCTCGACTACTACTACAATTTATAGTTTCCAATGTGGTTTTGGTACCCAAAATTGAGAGGGGGCTGGGTTTCTTTAATGTGTTGTGGGAAAATGTTCTGGTCTTTCATGCCATATAAGGAGTTTGGTGTTGTAAGGTTGGTTTTACTTTCCTTCTCTTTCCATGGATACTGTTAGATAGACTTTCACAAAACGAAAAAAAGCAGGCAACCGGTTCAATATTGCCTTAATTATTGCATTATTGCTTGGGTCATTTTCCATACTGGATTACTGTTCTAAAAATACTAATTTACACTTGAGAGAGAAGCTCAGTTGACAGTGGAGTGCAAGCAGAAATATTTCACAAGTGCAATAGAGATAAACAAGCAATCTGTAACAATTATTTTCTTAAACTAATTTTGACTTCTTTGTTCACAAATCATTTGTAATCAAATTTTTAATTGAACTTAATAGCTATCCATAACTATTCTTGGAATAATTTCTGAGAATAATTCATGTGCTTTATCTCTCTTGAGAGCACTGATTGCGTGTATCTGATAACTGACAGCCAAGCGGTTTTGAATTGGGTCACGTCATCCCCTGACTAGATGGGCACAACTCTCACAATCATTTTTCAGCTACAAATATCTCTCAGGATTTTGAACTGAAAATGCAACTATAATTGCTGTGCATTAATTTAGTAATTCAGCCAGAAGTCATTCATGTGAGTTGAATGAATTACACTGATGTCAGTATCACAGAGAGAAGAAATTAATTTGCTAAGGTAGTTGCAGAAAGTGGACATACAAGTGACATTAATGAAATGAAGGTCATACTCCTAAAGATTTTTCCCAAAGCCATCTGAGCTCTATAGGACATAATTTTCATGCCATATTGACTTACTGGATACTGAGAGCCATCCCATTGCTTGAAAATTAATTACCTAAATTTTTAAATCCCCCTATTGAAGTGGTGCAAGAAACAAACAGGAATAATACATCTTCTATTTGTAGAACATAATAAGCATTCTGTACTACTTTGCAATGATTTTAGTAGCCAGTTAAATGAAATTACAGGATTATTTAAGGTGAACTAAAGCACTGGAAGCATCAGGGTTAAATCACGTATCTCATCATATCTACAAGGCTCATGAAATAACTTGCAATGTTCAGAAAAGACAGATTATGAGAAATCTAATTTTAAAAGCTGCATTTTGGCATAATGCCTGCTTTTCTGGGTAGAGAAGGGTATTGGACTAGTGAGTGGTGCTACAGGAGGAGGAACGCAAGAACTCTCATCTTTCTGGCAGCAGACAAGATGTTAATATTTCTCCCCAATACATTTTTACAAACCCAAGTAGCTGCATCCAAAGGTCTTCTTTAAAGGGACCTGACCCAAAGGCCAGTAATTATCAACAGCAGTCCTGCTTTCACTGGTCTGAGCAGACCTTGAGCTATTATCCATCAATATAACATCCAGCAGAACACAAAACTTGCAACAGCATGTAAAAAACCCATTGCTGCATTATTGTTTTTGTACATTTTTATTAGAGAAAAAACATACAATCACAGACATAATAAGGATTTAAGATAGAAATTCTGCAGCGAACATTCCATACTGAAATACATTATCAACAGAATACTAAGTTAATACACACACCATTATAAAATTAAAAACAAGCTGTATTGCATCTGTAGAAATGAATTTCTGTTTGTGAGCACAAACACACAATATATAGCACAATACACAATTGTCATCTAAGCTCTCCAACTTTATTTCCCTGAATAATACATATTTTCATATATTTGAGACAAAATGGCATCTCAAATTCCTTGCCAACTCATATTAGCAAGTCTTTTGGAGAATATCTAAGTGAAGAAAACTTATTTCTTAGTATGAAATACCAGGTTCGAACTCATATATTGTCAGCCAGACTGTTTATTCATTAGTCTGCTCTATTTTAAACTTCTCTGAATATTCACTATGCATTTAGTTGTAAAAATTTTCCTCTTTTAGCAAAGTGAACAATGGGTTAACTAAAACCGGTGTATAAAAATGTGTAAAAAACAATGGCTTTACAAACTTAAGGTGTTTTTTTAAAATTATGTATTAACTACAGAGAGATGTAGTTCATTTGCATTATGGCCAGCTGAGAAGGAAACAATCAGGAAATGCACTCAGCATAAATAAAACTTGTTTATATAATTTTATGATTCTGAAACTGTTCCTGGAAAATACAATGATCATGAGCTCTAAAAAACTCCAACTCTCTTGGCAGTGCTAATTGGAAACAAAACACCATTATCTGTCATTAGCATTCATTACTTTCAAGGAATATGAAGTATAATTTACTGAAGTATGTGCACCCACCTGAAAGCAGGATGCAATACATTTGATATAGCAGACACAATTAACTCATTACCAGCTTCTCAGTTTTTACCTGCACTGTACTTTACATCAGACTTCTGAAACATAGAGGTGCCATGACTTAGACTTTAGTAACCTTCTACATGTACAACATGTGGAAAAATTGCTATACACAGGGACATTTATCTTAAAGGTAGTTTAATTGGTTTTGTACCTGAGAAGCTCTGATCTATATCTACATGCAACTTTTACAACAGAGATGTATGACTGTCTTAATTCCTATTCTGAGGGCAGGGGGATTAATAATACACCTATTGTTAATCTTCATAATCATAACCTATTTATGCTTCTTTTTTTAAGTTTTCATTTTGGTTAATGTTCTTGAACCTCTGAATTCTCAAGATTTGGAATCAAAGATCCCATAAACTTGTGATCTCTTCATGCTAATAAAGCCAGATCAGTTACAAAAAACCAAAACAACAACAAACAACACAAGATGTTCCTCATTTGAGAAATAGGGTCCCCTTAAATGCCTTCCAATCTGAATTATCTAGGGCTCCTATGATATGACAAAGGCTCAAGTACAGAGACCGTACCTAAACAGTAACTTTAAAAACAAAGAGAGATTTTTAACCTCTTCTTAACTGGGACTTTTTCAAATTGACATTAGTTAATGGAAAAATTAATTCCAGTTGACTATGTCAATACCCATAGGAAACGACACAATTTTTATCCAGAAGGCTGTAGAGTGCTTTAAGATAGTTTAGGCAGAGAACCACAAGCACTAGAGTTAAGATTGAAGTCACAAACCCCTGACTCCTGGGTCCGCAAGCCAGCCAGGGGAAGTGCAGTGTTCACCAATGGGATCAATGGGGCTAGGTAAAGAAAATCATGGCATTAATCAAGTGACTGCATTAGCCTATTACCAACCTCCTCCTGCACCTGCAGGAAGCTGCTGGCAAGAGTCCCTGGGTTAGCAACATTTCTGTCTGGTTCCCTGGCTGCTCTTACAGCTGCAGGAATGTAAGGCAGTAGAACACTGCAAGAACTGAAGAACTTCAGTACTTCTTGTTCCCTCATGTTTTTTTGATTGTGTAGGGGGGTTCTTTTGTTCATCCTTTCTCTAGTTTTGTTCTTTGCTTTTACTTTGTGAAAGATGCATCCAGGTTTTCTTGTCTAATTGTGGAGTACCAAATGTGGTTGCAGACATACAATGGACCCTCTAAAGCCATAGCAGAAAAGTACACGAAAAGGAAAGGGGTCATGGGCCCCTTCCGGCTCGGAGTGGCCTGCTAGACTGTGAGAGATCTAGGTTGGTGTTACGCTCTGGGATGTGCTCTCGGTCTCTGTATGGGTGTTAGATGGTGAGTTGGACTAGATGATCCTTGTGGGTCCCTTCCAACTTATAATATTCTGTGTGATTCTGTGTGTGATCTGCTTTAAGCACTCGTAATACGTGAATAATAACAGGAGAAGTGTGTTCTGTACTGTGTATTCTGTTCTGTGTATTCTAAGAAACTGAAAGCCTTTGATTAATACCTGTTGATCTAGACTTAGCAGATAATATTTTGCTGTAAAAACATTTTATTTTCTTTCCTAATAGTTGTATTTTTTAACTTGGAGAAGTATATTTTAGTATAATATAGGAATCTTTTATTGGGAAATGTTTTGGAAAGAGCTGGTTGATTTAGAAAAGAGGCTTTTCATCAACCCTGAAGTCATAACTCTACCATTAGATAATAATCAGTCTTCTTTTATGAAATATATCACAGAATCACAGAATATTATGAGTTGGAAGGGACCCACAAGGATCATCTAGTCCAACTCACCATCTAACACCCGTACAGAGACCGAGAGCACATCCCAGAGCGGTAACACCAACCTAGATCCCTCACAGTCTAGCAGGCCACTCCGAGCCGGAAGGGGCCCAAGATCATCCAGCCCTACACCCCCCAGCTAGACCATGTCACTAAGCTCCTCGTCCAGTCTTCTCTTAAACACCTCCAGGGAAGGCGACTCCACCACCTCCCTGGGCAGCCCATTCCAATATGCAATCACTCTCTCTGTGAAAATATAAATTGGTCCAAACTAGACGTTCAGCTGATAACAGTGAATTAATCTCCAGAGTTTCCAACCTTCGATGTGGATATTCAAGATAATTAAATATTCAGCTCCTATGCTAACAGGATCCTGTCTAATGCTACTGCAGTTGTTTTACGTGAGACTGCATTTGTAATGTTTCTCCCTCCCACAGAGAGGGAAGGAGCCAGAAGAATTTAACACACATTTAGCCATGAAAGAAGAGCAATTTACAAATAGCAGTATACTTCTGCTTGGAAGAGAGGAGAGCAAGATTTGCATTCATATGACCATTCCAACAATTTTTACAAAATAGTATTTCATAGTGGAAAAGTGTGAATAAAGAAATAATCCTTCCAGGAATCTGAAACTTACTGGAACACCTCTACCTAACAAAGCATTGTATCTATAGGGAAAATTAGAAATCTTTTGAATGCAGGAACTTCTTGTAGGACTCAGCCTTAAATCACAAATACAGTCCTTTACTGAACACATCTTTAGAACTAATAGAATAATATGGTGAATATTTTAGTAGATACAATCTCCCTTTCTCTGAAAGCTCATTTGATTGTATGCATTGTTTTTAACACAGAAAAACTCTTCATTACCATACTCTTGGTTTTATTTACTAGCTTAAAATATGACTTAAGTTAAACTGGAGGCCATCTGTTTGATTCTGTGTCATATGTTTGATTTCATGCTACTGCATATCTGAATCAAAAATATAAGCAATTATGAAGGCAGAATCATACAATCATAGGAATAGAGAGCCATCATAATTGCAAGATGACTTTGGGTTCTGAACTTTTTGCAAAATACAAAATAGGAACAAACTTGTCATTTATTTGCACATGGTGATTTCTATTCACATACTCATTTTCTAACAGATACAAAATTATGATGAGGTATTTCAGAATATAACACAAAATATCTGCAGAAATAGTACCTACAAAGGGAATGATGCAGAATTTTAAGAATCCTACCCAGTTTTAGAGGCAAAACTTTTCTCTACTTCAGAGTAATGACATTTGATTCCATTTTCTTCATTGAATCAAATAAATGAGAGGTGGCATTCGAAAACAGTTTCCGATGATGAATGCCATAAGTAGATTGCTCTGAAGATACATAAAATGTCATATTCTAGGCTTCCTGCCTTGATTGTTTTCAACAGGTTGGAAATAAAATACAGGGAAATCTTTATTTATGGACAAGTGGATATAAGTGCAAAGCCAAAATGATATATGACAAAATATACATACAATGCATAATGTTTAAAAAGTAGGAGAGTGAATAGTAGAGAAAATAGTAATGAATAATTTATCTTGCAACCAATCGGTGTAACCACTGATATAACAACAGTGATTTTTGAATATTATTTTTGGTATTAAGTAACTATGCCTTATATAACCATAAGATTTTGCTTAAGCTTAGTTAGAGTCATGCTTGACTTAAACGGAGGTTTTAGAGCAGCTGAGCCATGCACCTGCAGAAAGCAGTGTACCCTAAAACCTCAAATCAATAGAATTCAATAGAGATTTGTTTCAGCTAGGGAATACGGTACCTGATCTTTAACCAAAGATAGATGGTATGTCTTAGAAGGTAGTTAAAACAATAAGGTAGGGAGTCAAAGGTTAATGAAACCCCATGCATGGCTATCGGCTGGGGGATGATTGGCTGGAGAGTGGTGAAATGGAGAGGGATTTAGGAGTAATGATTGACAGGAAACTTCATATGAGCTAGCAGTGTGCCCAGGTGGCTAAGAAGGCCAATGGCATTCTGGCCTGTATTAGGAACAGTGTGGTCAGTCGGACTAGGGAAGTTATCCTTCCCCTGTCCTTGGCGCTTGTCAGCCTACATCTTGACTACTGTGTCCAGTTCTGGGCTCCCCAGTTTAAGAAGATGTTGAGCTGCTTAAGAGGGTCCAGAGAAGAGCAACAAGGATGGTGACTACCTGAGGGGACGTTGCAGTCGGGTGGATGTGAATCTCTTCTCTCAGGCTGA
>WEKX01002450.1:58953-97145 GCA_013390025.1 Pitta sordida | reverse complement strand
CAACCTCTCAGCAATGTCCTGTACCTGAGTCCCAGGGAGGCAGCAGACAGGTAGGTCCTTCTGTTCCACTCGGAAGGGAGTCCCAAACAACCACAACCCTCCTTTTCTTTTTGACACTGGAGGTTCTGATTTGCTTGGTGGAAGAGGTAGTTCCTAGTGGTTTACTAGGTGGAGTGCCTCGTTCCGTGTCATCTTCCTGATCCCCAAAATCCAGGATGCCAAACCTGTTCTGCAGGGACGACTCTAAAGGGGGCATCTGAAAAGGCGGTGGTGAACAGGAGAGAGATTCCTTACTCCCACGAGAGGAGACCTGTTCCCATTCCCCCTCATCCTCGAAGTTTTCTACCTCATGTTGGCAAATGCAAAAGGCGCAAAAGGCCCCTCTGGCCCTCGGGAGTCTCTAAAGGTTGGTAGTGCACAGTCCCTCAATTCTACTTCCCTTTAATTATCTCAAACATTTCTCAGCCTTTCAACCTCTTCCTTCAGCTCTGTTATCATGGAGAGTAGGTCGTTTACCTGCTCACACTGGATACAGGTGTTTTGCGGGCTGTCCTCCTGTTCGGCCATCTGGCTCAGGCATTCCCTGCAGCCAGGAGTCTGGACAGCCTCCTTGAACTCTTCCTTGCCTCGCGAGCCCATCCCTGGAAAACTCTTTCTGGGCGACATTAACAGCAGGAGCTGCAGGAGGGACAATCTCTGCTGCACCCATCTGCTGAGTCTCTGTTCCCTGCCTTTGCTGCAGCTCTTCCTCTATTATGCATGACTTGTAATACAGTGGATTGAAATCACTTGGGATCTAAGTTCACAAAACTTTTGGATAAGGGGAACTGCAAATTATTGTGCAAGCCCAAACGAAATTAATATCTTTTCCTCTTCAAGTGTGTGTGAAATATGCTTTGTCAGGTAACAAAAGTTCTTTGTTTCGTCACCATATTCATTACTCAGCTTTAATTGAAGCTCAGTTGCATATCTGTGTATGTATGTATGTACATGGATGCATACATCTTCATCTAAGATCAGATATCCTGATCTTGCATCACACTAATCTTAATTGTGTTTCAGATAAGATCCATATTTTTCCTGGTAGCCTCATTATTAGGTATCAATATAATCAAGCAGACTAGGAGGATAACTTTTCAAATAATGACCTGGATTATCTGGAATCATGCATATGTATGTACATGTCAGTGCATACATGTGATACTGTATCAGTAAGTCCTAGTTCAGATCTCATTATAATCTTGTTTAAATAAATCCGAGGTAAACAGACTGCTGGTAATTGTCACGGATTTTAGGAAGGTAAGGCATCTAATGACTCAAGTATTTTGTCTCTAATAATGCCACCTTTATTTTAAAATAACTTTTTTTTTTCTCTCAGAAGCTTGCCCATGTTTTTTGCTCATCTTTTCTGTATGCCAGCTGTCTGTATAGGAAAAAATTGTTTTAAAGTTTGTATGTCATGATAATAACACTGAAATGTGTTACAGCAGTCTTGTTTGTTCATAGATATTTTATGCAGTATCATGTTCACGTTTGGCAAACATCAAGATTCAGAAAGCTGAAAGAGTTCTTGCACTAAAGCAGTATTCCTCTGCATAGTCTTCAGGGATTTTTTGAGCAAAAATAGATTAAGCGGAATGGATCAATGCATTTGTGACCAAATCACAGATTGTAGCATAACACTTAAAGGAAATTTTTTTAAAATTAAACAAAAAAAAATTTATTACCTCTAATACATTTAAATTTTTGGCAGAACATTTTTCAGCTCTGTGCTTTAAGCAGCAGTCTTCTTTGCTATTGTTGGAAGGGCTAAAGATTGCACTTTCTTTCACAGAAATTCACTTTTTTATGTCACTTTTAGGCTACAATCAATCTCAGGTCTCAGTGTCAAATATACTTTTTATCACATCTACTTTCTACAGATCTTTCCTAAGTTATTTTCTCCCTAGTTTCACCCATGACTTCTTGAACTTGATGTGCTCTTTTACTTTCAGAACTGTGTTTGTCTGCATGTTCTTTTCCAGCCAATAGGGTGTTACAATAAGCAAAGCAGCCTGGTAGTTTCTTCTAGTTCTTACCTCGTTGATTTGCATTATCCTGTGCCAGAGCAGAAGTGCTTGCTTTCCCACAAAGGAGGTCGGATTGGTGAGAGCATACAGACAAATCTTTCGTGACTGAGAGGGAGTTTGGTGCTTTTGTAGAGTCACAGAATGAAAGTAAATACTTTCTTTGTTACCTCATGGCTGCAGAGTTTAAAGTACATTTGCTTTACAGTGATGGGGTATATAACTGAGGGCTTCTTTGCCTGGATGTGTAAATCATTAACAGAACTACGTATATGTGTGGGCGGTAGTAAGCTTATGGTAAGTAAGTATTGCCTACTTTTATCTAGGATGCGTGCATACAGCAGAGCATAAAACTCATAAATGTTCAAATTCAGCAATGCCTCATCTCTAGCTGCAAAAATGAAATTTGGAACTTTGTATTTTATACATACAGTAATTGTTGAAAATATGAAGACTCCTTTTCCTTACATGTAAATCTAGCTACAGAAAAGCAGCTCCTGCATAAACTCTGCTTAAACTACTTTATCTTCTTTTCCTGCTTCATCCACTTCTCCTGGAGTCAGTCCTCTCAGGCCTTTTATTTCCTTAAAGAGAGTTTAACCAGCTTGCCCTCACTCTTGAGGGCTGTACAGCCCCACTGCACACAAACCCTCCCAAACCTGTGTTTCTACTCTTTCATGCTATTCATGTCAAGATTATTGTTCTGTGCCCATTTCCATTAAATACCTTTAAGTCAACATAAACTTTGTCTTACGTCTTACTCTTCTCTGTATAAAAATCATTTGAGTGACAGGTTAATGCTTCATCTGGCTGGGACAGGCAGTGGAGGCTTAAATTTATAATCTGAGTTTTGTGATATTCAAGTTTATTTCTTCCATGAAGGTTTTTATGAAAGTCTCAGTGATGCCACTGTTGGCTTCCAAGAATACTTTTATCAACAGTTATTTCTTCTAAAATTTCTTCCAAACTCCTTCTTAATTTTTGATTTTTTGCTTGATCCTTCTTAGCTTTTAAGGCATTAGCAATAGTAATGCATCTTAACATGAAATTTTAAAAATAACAAGTAAAAATGTAATCCTACACAAATTATTTTAATCAGCACCTTAAGAATATTGTGAAAAAATAGTTTGCATTAGTTTATTTTAATCCTTAGAAATCCAACTATACATCATCTTAAAAACAGAATTCTTTTTTAAAAGGAAAGGTTATGTTTTTACTTCATCTTTCTTTTTTTTTCTTTAAATGAAGGAAGCACTGTACAGTATTTGTTATAGAAGCTCTGATGGTGAAATAACCATCCAAGTCTTATTTTCAGCTGTATTCATTGTACATATTCAGTCACTGTGCCATTACAGAGCATGAAAATAGTAGTAATTTCTGTACAGTTCATGAATTGTGAGAGAAATTATGAAGCCTTTATGAAATTTGGCAGGGAAAATTGTAAGTTGTACTGACTTTTTTTTTAAATTGGAGTTACCTCCATGGAGCTGAAAACAACTGTTTACTATAAGAGAGATGTACCATTTCTCCACTTATTTATATCAGTAGTTCATTATTTATCCAAATAAGGGGAAGCACCGGAAAAACTATACCTGCCAGTGCAGTAAGTGTCTTTTCAGAAAATGTAGAGTAGACAATTGCAACCAGAGAATGGAAAGAACGAGTACAGAGGTACTGACATTCAAAATCAGGGCAGGTAGATATGTTGAGAGGAATCCCAGGGGTTCTTAATGGTTTATTTATTGTGACAATAGGGAAACACTAATGACTTGCATTTGGGTTTTCATTTCAGTTGCTTATACACAAAAATAGGGACTTTAATATTTTTGTCTTCAAATCAGTTTAATAACTGTAGGAACTACTGGAGCTCTGCTGCATTAGATATTAGAAACTTTCTAAGCCTGTTTCTAGAGTTATTCCATATAAACAGCACAGTTTTATTTAAAATAAAAATGTTGCATTTCCTGTGATCTAGAATGCATTCCGAGTTAGGATGCAACTTATTTTGTTTTTCTTAAGTATTTACAAGAAACTTCCATATGAATGCTAGGTGAGAAAAAGGCTACTGCACTCCCTGTAGAAGTGCAAGAACATCAGCAAAACTTGCAAGGCTTATACCACATAAGCAAGACCAAAAATTAAGGAAGAAGTGGGAAAGCAATATGAGAATTTCCAAATCTTTCTGTGTTTTCTGTTGCTGAGTAAAGGCAAAGTGATACCTTTTCTCTACATATCAAAATTTATTTATCTATCCTTAAGGATCTAGCCTCAATCTCTTGCCATCATACAGAGAGTCATTTACATGCTCCTGGGGCCATGGGTAGGTATCTCTGCCCTTAGGATCTTAGGGACTAAGAGCAATGAACAGGTAATTAGTTACTGACATAACTGCATTCATTTCAGTAGTCATAAACCTAAAAATTTGTTGTCTAGTGGTCTTATTTAACAGGCAAACAATCTTTCCCTAATAAGCCATATTATTTTATGCCATTATTTAATGCCATTATCTCGTAGGAGATAATGGCATTAAAAGGTATTCACTAGAGCTGGGAACATGGAATTCTCATGAAAATGCCAGTGAAAAATGAACTCCCACCTATGCTAATCTTTTTCATCTGGAAAGTAGGCAGCTGTCTCAAGCTACGCTCTTCCTAATCTTGCCAATAGCAGAATTAATTTTTCTCCAAGCATGAAATGTTCTTGAACTATTTCTCTCACGCACAAAGTTTGAATAGGTTTTGGTTTAGCAGTGAGTTGGCTTTTATTTCTTTTTTTTTTTTAACCTGCTTGTTCTTGTGCAATTTTTGGAGTGTTTGTCCCAGGCTGGCTAGGGGAAGCTGGTAATATTACTTCAGTCAAAATGTATAGTCCTTTTCTGAGCCTATAAGAAAATCTCAAATTAAAAGGCTCTTTTTCATTATCAGCCATTTGTCCTGAGAGTGTGAGAACTCACAGGCTGGTTAGCATTTTTTTCTGAACCCCTGGCACTGTTTACCTTCCCTGGTGATACCATCAAGTTTATTTGCAACAAAGTGAGATTCTGGCAGTACCCATAAAAATACGATACGAAGAGAGGGAGGTCAAAATGCACAGTGTCACACGGCTAATAGTTCAGTATCAAAATATGAATTGGTCATTATCTCACACATATCTACTTCTAATATTTTGGTGGTCTTTTAGATCTGTTTGCTGTCCCAGTTGACAGTTTGATGGGAGCTGACGAAATTTCTCTGATTTTATAAAGCATTCCAGAAAAAAATTAATCAAAGTTGTTGTTCCAAGTTGAGACTGCTTTGAAGAAACAGCAGTAGCTCATTAGTTCATTTTCATTATCTATTTTGATTTTGTTTCCTTTTGTAGAAATACAGATATTCATATTAAATGGGGCTGACTTGGCCTTTTTCATGTAGGTCAAGTGCTTTTTTCTCTTTTTGTTTATTGTTGACATTAACAAAATATCAATGTGACTGAAGGAACTGATTATTTTGTTTCACACTGCTTTCATTTGCTTCCAAGAGAGGAGAAAAACCCACAAATATCATAGAATTAATATGCAGCTATATATCAGAAGGATAGCCTAAAATTTGGATAAGTGCTTCAAGAGAGTAAAGGGATTGAATTACAACCAGAGAGTGACAATAGTACGGTAGAGTTGTAAACAGAAGAGAAAATACCGGCTTCCATTTTCCTGATGGCCGTCTTCCTCTACCTGCAAGGAAGTTACTGGGAGGATGAGAGCAGGTTCCTGCTGCAGTGCATGGTAGGAGGGCAAAAGACAACAGGGATATGCTGAAACAAGAGAGGTTCAAACAATATCAGGTACTATTTTTTCACCCTAAGAACAGTCTTGCAGTGGAATGTGTTGCCTCAGAGAAATTGTGCAGTATCCAACCTTTGAGATTTTCCACCTATGAACAGACAAACCCAGAGCAGTACTGTAGGGTCCTGTGGGTAACTGCCTTCACAGATTCACAGGTTATTCTGAGTTGGAGGGGACGCACAAGGATCATCTCGTCCAACTCCCAAGTGAATGCCCACTCAGGGATCGAACCCACAACCGTGGTGTGATCAGTCTNGTTCACTTGGGAGTTGGACTAGATGATCCTGTGGGTCCTTTCCAACTCAGAATAACCTGTGAACCTGTGAACCCACGCTCTGAGAGTTTCTTCTGAAGCTTACCATGGGAAACCGTGTCAAAGGCTTTGCTGAGATCCACGTGCACAACATCCACGGCCTTTCTATCATCAACCAGGCGAGTCGCCAGTTAATAAAAGGAGATCAGCAGAGAATGGATTAGAGTCCTTACAACATGAATTGTTCTTTCATTCTTTGTTTCTGTCCTTTTCTGTGCTGTCCCATGAAATCTAGGTGACCCTGCTCGTCTTTCTGCTGCATTTGATTTCCATTTTTAGTGCATTTTTTTACAATCTGCTTCTATACGGACACATTATCTTTTTCTGTGTGCAGCATTTCCTAAATTAAAATTATTTTTGTGTGCATGTCCCACACAGTTACCTCTACTTTTTGATTACTTCAGCAGAAGTGACTCCAGTAAGAAGTAACACTTTAGTAGCTTGTACTTAACTGGTCTTTTTAGTCTTGGCAATAAGATTTACCTGATACATCTAACTCGGTGTAACTCAGCACATACAGGAGAATATATGGATATCATGTTTCCTAGTCTTGCAGGTGGGTGTACTCAAACATTTGGAAGTTCCAGATGTTCACAGCATTTCATGGAGTTCTAAACAAACATGTATTTGATTTTTCACTTCCCTGTCTTAATCATCTATTGTAATTTTATAAGTAAGGTCATCTGGCTGTTTTAGCTTTCTTACTCGTGTTCAGGCAAATACTATTGATTTGTTCTTCAAGAATGCTTTCAGAACATTTCTTTTGAAAGGAAAGTTAAACAAATACGTGCTTCTGCATGTCTAATTCGACAAACAGAAATAGTTGGCTAATTTCAGTCTCCAAGGATGGTGACTCTGCAAGTTCTCATATGCAAACAATTAGTATTAATAAACAGTTTGTGAAATATCAATTAATTGCCAAGTATTTGATTTCTCTCTTAAAAACATTGCAATGATAAGTCATTTTGTCCCTTTCCCCCTACAGATGTCTTCTTTCTCAGCCTCCACTCAGTTCTGCATGCAAGTGTGTACAGACACACACAGAACAGGAGACAGTTTTCCTTTTATCTTTCTCTTCTGCAATTCTCCTGACTACTTCAGCATGTCTTCTCTCTCCGTTCTCTGCCAGGATCTGCTAATGATCCTCTTTCATTCTCCCCCCCATTCTTATTATGCACCTAGTCTGAATACATAACTCATCTGTCTTCTCTGTAGTGATTGTCCTTGAATATACAACTCCAAACCTTTCCTTTTAACTTCTGTCCAAACTAAGATATTGACCTGTCTTTCCAACATTTCCCTGTTAATTTGTTACCAGCAGAGCAAGGCAGACAGGGCTCAATGACAGTTCCTAATCAGTCACACAAATCTGTGTCTCTCATGTTCTTCCCTATCTGCTGTAGCAACCTGAACCACACTGGCAGTTAAGCAGCAGGTAACTTTTCTCATCTGAATTCAGATCCAGGCTCTCATGCACATTCCTTTGCATTGCTATTCTAAAATGTGTTTCCTGCCACCAGATCTCTTAATGTATTTTACATTAAACAGTCACTTTAAAATAAGCAGAAAATGTAGGCAAGGAGCAAGCAAACCTAATTCTTTCCTATCCAAATACCTTCAACACTAAACTATAGTTAGATTCTGTCGCTGTTATATTTTTTCTGTCACTTTAACTCTTGCATTCATAGCCAGAATGAAAACAAGAGGAGAGAATGCAAGCCAAGATTACTCTATGCCATAAGAAATAAGAGATTTTGGACTGATTCCATAGGATGAAGTGGTAATTTAACTTACGTCTCGGTTTTTAGGCAAAAGACTAAACAGGTCCATTTTTATCCAAATGAGACAATAATTTATGGTCCACACATTTTTTAAAATGTCTATGCTATCTTTGTTCATTTGGCAACCCATAATAAAAGCACTGCATGCTCAGACTGAACAGAAACACTGTTACAGACTTAGCAGAAAAATAAAATTAAAATACAATAATTGAATATTTTAAAATTTGAATCTGCTCTTGGTTTACTAAGGAAGTGAAGCTGAATGATCTCATAATCTACAGGTCCATTGCTTGAAATGTTATACNGACAAAAGCCCATTAGAGAGTCAGCATATGCATGCTGGCCATTCAAGCCAACTTGTGTGGAAGCCACTCATTTTCTTATCTCCAGCCCAGCCATAACCTTTAAGACTCATAGCCAATGGATTATAATAGAGGATGTCAGTGGGAAGAAGCCAGTATTGAAGTGGAAAGCCGAAACAATTTCTTAGAAAATCAGGCTTTTTTACTTCCACTGCATGGAAGTTTTTCCAGGCTAGTCTCAACTTTAGTCATGTGTTATTGCCATGTTTTAGAGCTTAACTTTTGTGGGGTCAGTATTGCAAAACTGTTCCTGAAAGAGCTTTTGTTCTCACTAAATTACAAACTTACTATATTCAAGGGCACAAGGTGTTAGCAGTAGCCAAGAAATGTTTGATGCAGCTGAGGGTGTAAGGGATATGCAATGTTCCAAGGCATTCATCACACCCTGACACCATCAGCATAGGTCAACATGGCTGTGTAGAATGGAACTATTTGAAAATAATTTTGTTTCATACCAGTTGTCTGTGATTCAAACCTCGTCTCCTGGCTTGAGAAGAATGGTAAATTAATCATTACAAAAACTGGGATGAGTATTTTCTTCCTCTGAGCTGCCATAGTAGAGCTGGCACAGCGTCCATCTCCTCAATTCACAGTGTCCTGAGGCAGTATTGAGCTTGTTTGGCAAGGTTTTGGTAGCAGGGGGCTACAGGAATGGCTTCTGTAAGAAGCTGCCAGAAGTCTCCCTGTGGCTGACAGAGCAAATGCCACATGGATCCCAGACAGACCCACCAGTGGTCAAGGCTGAGCCCACCAGCAGTGATACCAGTACCTCTGCGATGAAAACTGCTGCAAAGCCACAGATGGAAGAGAAGAGTAGGAATGTGTGAGAGGAACAGTTCTGCAGACAGAAGGTCAGTGAAGGAGCAGGCGGAGGACGTGCTCCAGGTGCCAGAGCAGAAATTCCCCTGCTGCCCATGGTGCAGACTGTGGTGTAGAGGCTGTACCCCTGCCACCCACAGAGGTCCATGGGGGACCAGAGATCCACCTGCATTCCATGGAGGACCTCACTGTGGAGCAGGTTGATGTGCCCAAAGGAGCCTGTAACCACCATGGGAAGCCCATCCTGGAGCAGGCTCCTGGCAGGACCTGTGGTCTGTAGAGAAAGGAGGTCACACTGGAGCAGGACCTGTGACTCTGTGGTGGACCTGTGCTGGAACAGCCTGTTCCTGAAGAATTGCAGCCCATGAGAAGGACTCATGTTGGAGAAGTTCATGAAGGACTCTCTTCCATGGGAGGGACCTCACAATGGAGAAGAGGAGGAACGTGTTGAGTCCTCCCCGGGAGGAAGAAGGAGAGCCAGAGACAACATGAGATAAGCTGACCAACCACAAGCCCTATTCCCCATTCCCCTCTTCTACTGGGGAGGGAGAATTAGAGCAATCAGGAGTGAAGTTGAGCCATGGAAGAATGGAGGAGTAGAGTGAAAGTGTTTTAAGATTTACTTTTAATTTCTCATTATCCTACTCTTGTTTGATTGGTAATGTATTAGACTAATTTCCCCAATGTATTACACTGATTTCCCCAAACAGTCAGTGGTGAGTGATCTCTCCCTGTCCTTATCTTGACCCAGGAGCCTTTCATTATATTTTCTCTCCCCTGCCCAGCTGAGGAGGGAGGGGAGGGACAGCTTTGGTGGGCACCTGGCATGAAGCCAGGGCTAACCCATCAGAGTCAGGCTTCATAATTTAGCACTACTGTCTGCCTATATGTAGGAGGCTTTACTGGCTTTTAGTGTAAGACATAATTGTATAAGTCAAGCTGCAGGAAAAACAGACTTGCCTATTTTGTAGATGCTATAAAGAACAAATACTCATGTTTCTCACCAGTAAGTGTGCCATCAATCTAACATTTTTATACAGTGACAATCATCAAAATGTTCTGGGATGTAATGTCATTGCAATCCCTGAAAATGATGCTCAAATAGAAATGCCAGGCATGTAATTCTAGTACAGGTACCAACCTGAGTGTTGATGGAGGGAGAGAAAAAATTATCAAGAAATTACGAAGCTTTTATTTTCCATGCAGGTAGCCAAACACAAACAGATGAACTTTCTGAAGAATGGCAGTTGGTTCCCAGGTTGAGAATTTATATGACTTATTAAATGGTTTGGCTGTAAAGTCAAAAATAAAGTGGTTTGTAGAGGAATTCAGTCATTGGCTGATGCTTTTGTTATGAGCACAGTTCCTCTCAAAAAAGGAATAAGATTTTGACTAATGGAAAAATGTCATATAAAAGAAAATAGAAAGATATTGAGGATTACAACCAGCATTTCCTGAACCACAGTGCCAGTTCTTATACACATACACCAGTGGAAAATGAGCACAATGGATCTCTAAAGCAAAATTCTTCCCAGAGCTGGCCTCATTATCTCTCCCTTTCTCTCTGAATGGAATTAGTTATATATTTTAGCTTTGTTTTTCAGTCATTGTTCTGAAGGGTTAGACAGTCTTTGGTTGAAATTCTATTTGGGACCTGGAATTCTATTTGGGACTCCCTAGGAGAAAAAAAACATGGGCTTATCACAGTAAGTCCAGCAAAGGATGACTAAGATAATAAAGGGACTAGAGCATCTCTCCTATGGAGAGATAGAACTGTTCTACCAGGAAAAGAGATTACTTGAGGGAATTTCATCAATGAGTGAATTACCTTCTGGGGAAGTAAAGTACATTGAACCAGGCTTTTCTCAGTGACATACAGGGTAAGGGCAAGAAACAAACTAAAGTATAAGAAAATCTACGTAATCATAAGAAGAAACATCTTTAATGTGGGGGCAGTCAAAGGGCTGTTGAAAGAGGTTGTGGAATTTCTATCCTTGATGATACTCAAACCCCAATTGGATATGACCCTGGGCAACCTGCTGTAATTCACCCTGCTCTGAGCAGTGGGGTGGGACTAGACAATCTCCAAAGGTCTTCTAACTTCATCCATTCTGTGATTCTTTGAAATGTTTACTAAAATGTCTGGCACTTGGATAGGTTGTTGTTGTTTTAATGATTTACAACAAAATCACTACTAACAATAATTTATCTCACAAATAATCCCTTCACTCTGAAGTCCACAAAGTATCTTGGAAGCATTAATTTCAATCAACTTGAAATTATAAGTATAGTTAAAAAGGTATACATCTCAGTGAGATGCGCACCCATTTTGCAGATGGACAAGAGATGTCCAAGATATCAGAGGCTAAATTATGGGATGAGAACTCCAGAGCAGAGTTCTGATTCTTCCTCTTCATCATCACAACAAAAATGATAGTCATTTCTGTCTTCCCAACCTTCTGGATGATACCTGGAAGACTTGGTGTCCCCCATGATTCTCTGCCCTTGTTTTTTTTCCCCTCCTTTTGTGCACAGATTTCTGCTCTAGAACCTATGCTTCCACTGTGGAAAGTATAAATAATATCAAGTCTTATGAAGCAGCAGCAGCCCATGTCTAAACTGAGAGTTTCAGAGCTTTTGAACCAATGAAGATTCCTACCTATTTCACTTAATGACAACCTGCAGAAATGCCTCTGATTTTAACATTTGTTCCCTGTATTTCTGCACTGTTTTTATATATTATTATTTATTATTACTGGTGCTAGCAGTGCTTCCAGCAGCTTGCTTACCTATCCAGTTGGTAGATTTACCTCAAAATCTAGAGTATCCCTGTCATAGTACCAAAAGCACAACCTATTTCCTATCCTTTTTTGTATCTAGTAATGGGTTGATTTTTTTAGTATTTAATTCACTAAGTGGCAAAAATGTGTGCATTTAGTGATATAAAACGGATTTCATCTTAGAGTTTATACTAGTGAATTTAATTTCATAGCAAAACGGAAGCTGAGAAGCTGCTACTAAGGTTTCAGATTCCTGCAGGAAAATGCTCGATTCCTGAATAATTTGAGGAAAATTTGTGCTGAATCAGGAATCATTCTTTAATTTTTTTTCAGTAATTCACATTCATTTAGTGTGATAGTTATTTAAAATGCCAATTAATATTTTGTATTTTACATGTAGAAAATCATATTTTGTAGGTACTGTGTTTTACAAATTCCTCACATGCTGTGATTCTTACGGTTAAAGAAAAATCTAAATAAAGTAGCGTGTAACTCCCATCACAGTTATCCCAAATACTAAGAAATCTCAAAGAGTTAGTTCAGATTGATGGGACTCACAAAGGAGTAAAACCATCCATACAGAGAGCGTAGTAAAGCACTGAAGCCATATTCTTGATTGCCTTGTGAAGTACAAACATATCATACCTAGAAATTATGCTTGGTAATAATATGAAAAAATACATCCGTGTAGCCTGTGAAATTCTCCTGAGTGAGTGAGTTTTAATAGGTGAAATTATCAGATGCAGAGCATGTAAAGAAAATATTAAGTATATGAAAATCCATCACATAGAAGAAAATAGGACAACAGATGAAATGCCAGTGCTCTCAATAGCCTTTTCCTCAGAGTCTTGCCTTTGCCATAGAAAGGATCTTAAAAACTGCTATTTTTAATTTATATTTGTCCCATGATCTCATCACTTACATAGACTGGAGCCTTAACACTATGTTCAAAGAAAATATGCATGTATATTTAGTCTCACAAATGTATCTGCTCAGAATGTGATCCTGTAAAAAGAATGACAGCATTTGTTTGTATCTTTGAATGTTGAAGTTACTTGAAGGACAAGGTGATTGAAGATCTAGTGTCAAAGTGAAATTGAGTCAGCCTAAGCTGATAAGTAAAAAGGAAGAAAGGCTTATACTTCTTACAGAAAGGTTCATACTTCTTATAGCAAAGTGGTTGTTACTCGGCACTTGTTGATTTGGAGATTATCTGTTTATCTATATTGTTGTATACACATAATTGTGCAACTCCTATAGGTATACACAGGTATTAAATATAGGACTCTTGCTCAAGTCAGATTTTCTGAGACCTAAAAATAAGTCTGTGACCTTTTCCTTTCATATTCTTCTATGCATACATCAGTATTTTCATGTACTAGTTTCACCTTTCAAAGAATGAATTTTGTTTAACAGTTAAAGAGCTGATCAGTTAGAGTGGGAAACAGAAATAGTGGAGCAGATTTTGAAATGCAATGTCCATGAACAACTTGCAGAACCCCTGTTCTTTTGTGCCCCAGTGGAGGAGGAATGTTTGAGAAATCTCTGTTAAAAGCACTGTCCCCTTCATTTGGTTTCGGTATCAAAGGCTGAATGGCCTGTGAGCAGTGGCAAAATATTGCTGTGTTTGTTTAACTTTCCAACAACAGGACTCTATCTCCTATCTGTATAGGGCAAGGCTGCACTTATGGCTTCTGTTGAAGGGCAGCAGCATATCCATATGTGAGGTTAGTGGCTGTGTGGTCAGGTCTCTGTGCCTGTGCCTGGCTCTCAGTCTGTGTGATTCTAGATGCCTGTGCATACTGCCTGAAACTGATTTGCACTCTTTAGGTCCTATTGCTATTTCTGCTGTCTTGAAAGGCCACCTCAAGCCAACCGTCAAAACCTGTTGCTTGTCCAGATAGCAATGGTGTAAGATGAGTTCCCAACTATCTCTGAGTTGCACCTGGTTCAAAACTCTGGGGGAAAAAAGGAAAGTTGCCTCTTATATGAGCTTACGTGGCTGGTTCTTAGAGCCCTGGTATTTTCTCTGTGCTCAAGTGCAGAGAAGAGCAATGAAGCTGGGGAAGGTTCTAGAGAGTAAGTCTGATGAAAAGCAGCTGAGGGAGCTGGGAGTGTTTAGACTGGAGAATAGGAGGCTCAGGGGAGACCTTATCACTCTGTAACCAACTGAAGGGATCCATGCAGTCAGTGACTAGATAAGAGGATATGGCCTCAAGTTGTGCCAGGAGAGGTTCAGACTGGACATCAGGAAGAATTTCTTCATGGAAGAGGGTGTCAAACATTGCAATGGGGTGCCCAGGGAGATGGTGGGGTCACATCCTGGAGGTGTTCAAGAACTGACCAGATGTGGCACTTAGTGCCACATGGTGATGTTGACATGGTGATGTTCCATCAAAGGTTAGACTCGATGATCTCAGAGTTCTTTTTCGACCTTAATGATCTGAACTGCTTCACATCTGCTTTGTTCTGTCTGGGTAGTAGTCACCCAAGACTGGTCTATTGGCAGCCTTGGTCTAACTATCTGTAGTATGCACAATTTTCATGTGGAAGAAGACCTTAAGGTAGAAGGACATCTGAACTATTTTGGCTAAAGTTTTCTGCCATGGCCCGTTAAAAAAAAAAAAACACCAACTTGAAATGAATTTGAAGTTTAATGCCAGTATCTCTAACAGTGTCCAGTCATATCTTCAGCATACTGCCAAGAATTAAATCAAAAGAGAAATTTAAAACCGGTTGTGTTATTCTTCAGTGATTTTTCCCTTTAAATTATATAAAATATGCTGTGACACAGGGCCAAGCAGAATCAGACATTTGAACATAAAAGACATTGCTGAAAAGACAACTTGAAAAGATGCAGGTAACAATAATGACTGAAGACTGAATCCAAGTTTCAATAGAAATTACTTTTATATTAACTGAAAAGGTCAGGCTTTATGCAAGCAAGGATTTAAAAGCCCTGTTGTTATTACCTAAAATACGTAATACCCACAGTTACAGCATTTTTTCCTCCTGCCATTTCATAAATGTCAGCATAAGGTTTTTATTTCAGGGATTGTGGAAGAAATATAGTGCATTACACACAAAATTAATGTTTCAGCCATTTGAAATGTAATTGGGTAACTGGATGCCTACAAAAAAGCTACAAATTAAAGCTGAGTGTATTACGATATGAAACAAAATGGGTTGACGTCGATTACAGAGACTGATAGTTGATTTCTGGTGATATAAATTAATTGAAATTATTTCAACTGTTACTAAAATTTCCTAGTTTACTGCAATGTACCATGAAGTCCAACCTACAGCGGGCAAGCACTAATATTCCTGACGCTTTTGCCTTTTCTTTGATTCCTTGTAATCATTAAATATTTTTAAAAGAAATGTCATTGTTATTTCATACTTATTAACTTTAAATCTGGGGGCAGGGGTTACATGTCCCATTAAAAGATACCAATGTGAACTTTCAGATGCTTGGGCATAAAAAAATATTCACCTTTGTCTACCTGCAGTTCTTGAAACTTCTGATTTTTAGTCAGTTTCTTTTAGGTGACAATCAGATGGCTTTGCTTGCAAGGAGTTCTGAAATGATCACTCCAACACCCCACCTTCACACCTTCCCTATTGGCCCGTAAATTGGGTATGGTTTTGTAATCTTGAAGAAACATGCCATTTCAAAGGCAGAAAAATAGGGTGTTGACTCCACTGTTCGAAGGTTAAGCCGTTTCCCAGTATAATAAGGCCTGTAAAACTTGTTAACAGTACACATCATAGGTCCAGTTGGAGGCTGAATGCAAAGGAGGAGAAATTTCAATGCCACTGAAGCTCTAAAATATACTGAGAAAAAAGAACATTTGCTGAGAAAAAGCAGGTGTAATCTGATACACTGATACATGATATAACGAAAATTCCTTAATTTCATTCTGAGTCTTTTTTCACCAAATAGCAGAAATGTACTGAAGAAAGGTGTTGAAATAGATTTGCTCTGGTACAGAATTTATTTTTTAATTCTTTAAATAATTTTTCTCCATGCTGTGTAAACTTGCTATTTCTTCATTATTTACCAAAGGAGTGTGCAAACTCCACAGAGGAATAGAGCAAACTGAAATATTCATGTTAATTTTGACTGGGAATCTTTGATACTATAGCAGAGATAAGAGAGAAGCATTCTTATGCCCTTAGTTTGTTAAAACTAAACACTATTCACAGACTGAAAGCTAATCCACTATTTATTTGCCTTGCTGCACAATGAAACTTTCTCTTTTTTTGCAAAGTTAATGTCTTCAGACAGATTCTTGACAGATGCTTATTTACTGTCAGAGATACAAATCTTACCTTTCAGAAACACATTCATCAGTAGGAGACACAGTATTGTCATTGCAGTTTGTAAGGAGCTGAGTTGATGAATGAATGGGTTAATGAATGAATACTTCGATAAATTTACCTTTAACCTCCAGAGACTGCAGTTAGTTAATTCTGTAAACAAGTGCATAAAAATCTCACAGTGTGCAGCCTCAGGGTCATTCCCTTATACTGCAAAATAAAAGAAAAATCCAAACCATAATTCATTGTGGCTGAGGATCTCAAGGCATAGCAGCCTGGGATGAAGGTGGGGAGTAGATCAGGTTAGTGCTATACTTCATTCAGTTTACATATTCATCATGAAGTCACCAGGAGGGAAATTTGTACTACTGATCAAAGGGTGCCTCAGAATGCAACTTTTAGGAGTTTCATTATTCTTCCACTGCAAAACTGATATTTAATTTTTTTTTTAGATAGAACAGTATTGATTTAGCAAATAAGTTTTAACATTTGCTTACTATATAAGACTCCTGATGAGGAAGCTGTGTGTTGTCTACTGACATTAGAGGTTAATACCACCTATCTAAACTCCTGTAGAGAATAACATCTTTATAAAATGTGTTAAACATGAGTCTACTCAGGAGTTAGATACTTTACAAGATCCACCAAGACTTGAACTAGACATGGTAAAAATACTTCTCTGCATATCCATATGTATCAGTATTAAAGGGGGTATAATGTTTTAAAAGTACCCAAAGATTGAATATTTTAAGCTCAGTAGACTGAAGGCTGAAAGTTTAATGCTGTTGTATTGCTATTATTGTCAACAATTTCTCTCAGATAATTAGTTTTAGATTATCAGGACAACATTGTTTCAGTCCTTCAACTAACTAGTGTGCCATTTATCTGTATATGGCGTTAGTGGTGGCCTTTAGCATGGAACCACAAAGCTCTTTTATCAACGGATTTGAAGCTTGGGGAATATGTTTGAGAAATGTTCATGTTCACAAATACTAGGACATTGAGTGTTTTTATCAGTTTGATTGGAGTAGTAATTTTTGGTAATTGTGTTCTTTTACAGAATAACTCTGCAGTCACTTGAGCAATTCATGTGTAAATGTACAATATGTACTTGGAAAAAGACAAAGACACTGCTACTTTTACAATCTCATACTGAGGACCTCCTGAAAAAGAGAACACTGAAACAAAAAACAGTTATTATTCTCTGCTCCCACTGATATTGTTAATTGCTGAGAATATTTGTGATTGAAGAAGAGCATGTGTTCCCTGCAGCCAGGTTCTTTCTCTTAGAGTCTTACCACAGTCATGAAGCATAGATGAGAGACTCCAGACTCAGACTCAGCCAAAATGGGCTGTCTCAGTTAGAGGGAGTGAAAGATCTGCTCTAGGGCTAAGGTCATATCTTCCTTCAGCATTACCCTACTGATGCTTGCAGGCACTAAGATGCACGAGATTCTTCTACTCCACCCAAGCCCATTGCCTGTGTTCACCCAAAAAATTCTGTCTTAGAGGTGCCATCCAGTGGGTGGAGCTTTAAAACTCAATGGAATCATGGATGGAATACATTGAAAATGACAACTTCATCTAACCATTTATTGCCTGATGCAAACAGATTATTTGTTCTTTCCCCTTCTGTGTCCTTCCTCACTGTCTTATTCCCTCTAAACTCACACTTTTCTCCATTGCTGTGTTCCTTTTACTAATTTCAAAGTGGATTACTCATTGAAATTCTGTGTATAATTAAAGATTATCAGTTTTTTTCATCACAACATGATTTCACTCAATAAAAAAGAAGCTATAAAAAACCTGCAATTATTCGATTTTATTTCAGAAAATATTCTACTGGTAAATTTCAATGCAAAATACTTTATGTCGATATTTGGTGATACTTGTTCATTTTGGAATTTTGAAATTTTGGATGCATTGGCTTTGGCTGAACCAGAATTTTTGACATTCTGAAATGAATTTTCTAAAACTGATTTCTCATATGTAGTTTCCCATTTATGTAATATTTTGAAAATATTTTACAATTACTCTCAAACAAAAAAATATTCATGTTTTGACCTGCCTTTTAGATTCCTTTCTTCCAATCTGTATTGTTAGTTTGCTACTTACATATTCAATTCTTAAGAGCAAAAACTCTTCTTTGTACAGTACCTAAAACTGTGGATTCTATCTTTGTTCTCGGGACTATCACAATACAGCAAACCCTCAGTACTTTACAGTTCTTATCTTGTGGATCAGTTAATTGTGGGGGTTTTTCCCACAAAGACAGCCCCATGCTTTGCAGAGTATTCACATCTGTGCACACATGGAGTCATCAGCGAAAATATGCAGTTCATTAATATGAAATTACAGCCCCAGTGGACAAAGCGCCAGCAGAGCACTCTGCCACTGTGCTGAGGCGGTGCTGGCAAAGCTGTTGTTGAAGCTGTAGCAGGGGAGTCACTGCCTCCTTCTCCAGCTCCTTTGCAGGTTGGACCTTCTGCAGGAGCAGCTGCAGTGCCTGGTCCTGTCCCAGCAGCGCTACCTGTTGGGCTCCCAGATGCTCTCCCCACCTCATTCCCTTGGCTCCTCCATTGTAAGAACCTGAGTCTCTGCTTGAGTGTTCTACCCTACCTCTGAGACCCTGTCATGTTGGGCGAGTGTCAGGAAGTTCCTGTGTTCTGGTTGCTGGGGCAGTGGGGGAACTGTGTTCTGATACCAGTGAGGAGGAGGAGGATCCTTTTTATCCTGGGCTCATGGAGCAGTGGAGAGGGGATGATCACTTTTGTGGCAAGCCACCCTTTGCGCCTCGGGATGTGCTCAACAGCCAGCAGGGAACACAAGCCTTACTTCCCAGCAGGAACCTGGCACTGTGCTTGTGAACGGTCACGGCATGGGGCCACCAGATCCTGGTGGTGGAGAGGCAGAGCGCCTGGTCTCACTTGCGAATGGGGAGGTGTTTGAGCTGGCTACTTCCTGATCTCAGAAGCTTGCCAAGGGATGGCCTAAAAGGCTCAAACACAGCGCCAAGCAAGGAGCACTCCCCTCTCCAGCTGGAGCACTGAGCAAGGAGCCCTCCCTTGCCTGGCCTGAGCACCAAGCAAGGACAACACGCACACACAGACACACACACATGCACCTAGTCCCTGTAAATGTAAATGTCTCTGTAAAGTGATCTAGATCTACAAGGCAGAATTTTGATAAAATTCTATTTAATCAATCTCTAGTTAGTGTTCCCAGCATGCACACTGTCAACCAGATTTCTGTACTCTCTAAAGCAGGAAGCATTAATTGAGCTCCATCTCTAAACTACATCTCACCTTATGTCAGGGTTGAGTAACTGCAAACATGATTTCTCCCATATTCAGTTATATGTTTTGGGTGCCATTTCAAATATGCACATTAAAAAGAACCATTTATTGCCCTCAATTAAATCCATTCCTCTGTAATGGCATAATGTCCACCTGCCAAATAACTTCATGATATTTTTATTGCTCTTACTAGCTTTACTGAAATGGAGCCAAACAACAGAATTCCCTGGTAACCAAATAATTTGTCTTTCCACCTGGTCACTAGGAGATAAGGTATATCCTTAATGTTAGTTAGAAAATATTCTACTGAAAATTGATTACAGAGAGATTTTCTTAGAAATAGTACAATGAAGTTAGTAATTTCAAAGTTAGTAATTTAATGTATAAATAGTTTTATTACAGTATTACCTCACAGCATTGAGACTTCTCCATTGCGACCTTGCTGATTTGTGAGAAATTTTTCTCGCAAATTTCCTCAGTGATTCATGGAGCTTCCTGGCCGACGCATGCGCAGTGCCTCTGCCTCACTGAGGGGCGGTGCTGGCACTCCCCGTGGGGCAGGATGGGCCTGGCCCCGCAGGGAGGGTACACAGTGCCTCTTATACTCTTATGCCACTCCACAGTGCCGTGGCATTTATGATCCCACGGCGCCGTGCGCTGGTCCCTGCCCTGCTCCTGTGTGACTCCACGCCCTGTCCCTACAGCGGAAGGCTCATGCCGCGGGATGCCCCTGGTGGCTGCTGAGACCCAGTGGAGCACCACCACAAGCCATGCTGTTCCCTGTTACTCTAAGCCCAGCCAGGGACTGACCCCCGCTGGGCACGTGTTACTGTTTCCGTGGCTATGAGCGAGGAAGGCAATGCAGTCTGTGCTCGGAGACTGAACGACCAGTGCACCTGGTGATGACGTAGCCCCAGGGAAAGTGGGTCTGAGTGGGGCAGCAGTGGGGGCCGGCGCTGTGTGCTGGGACGGGGCAGTGCCGGGACTTGCCCACGCCACTGCCACAGCTGCTGTGCCAAGAGGAGGCTTCTGTTCCCCCATGCCCTCCCTCGCTGCTGCAGGGGGAAAAGGTGCTCTGATGGGTCCACAGGGCAGCGCTGCCTCTCCCAGGACCAGGGAATGTTAAAAGGAAAGAAACTCCAACACCGACACCACCCTCAACCATAAGGGACACTGAGTGTCACAGTGTTGCAAAGTTAAGGTTTCCCAGGCTCCACAAGCACTGACCAGAGCCCTGGGACACCTCTTCCCCACCATGGATGCAGTGCAAGCATGAGTGGTGGCAGCAGCCCGGCAGCAGCTGTGGAAGTAGCCCGGCAGCAGCTGTGGAAGTGGCAGCTTGGCCAAAGAGAATCCGAGGGATTCTCCAGGGGGGGCTCCCCAGGTAGAGAGGGCTCAGAAACACTTCCCTTTGCTCCCCTGTGCTGGTAGAGCCCTTGGGGAGGAGTGGAAAATGCTCCCCAGCACTCCTGGTTGGCTGGGGGTGGAGCGATGGGCATGGCCTGTATGCATATTAATGACACATGCGTGTTTGTGAATTAGATGTTTTGCGACACCCTGACAAGACTCCTTCCTCTCACATGGTGAGGTATTACTGTATTGTGTCCAGTAAGTTGCCCATCAAAGTTCATCTAAATTCATTCTTCGCAGACTGTTGCATTTGGATGGGATGACAAAGAGCAGGTAGTTAAACACAGTAGGATTTTCTTGGTAAAAAATTATATGTCAGTCTGTTAGAGACAGCTGAGTCAGGTAATCCCATAGATGTGAGGGTGCTGTAGATCCATATCCTCAATTTCTTCCTGTAGCAAAGCTGACCAGTTGCGCCCAGTGGGTGGGTACATGGACACAAGGACCACACAGAGGCCACACACATCATCAAAGCTTTAACTTGTAACTTATACAATTACATGTATCTATGTGCATTTGCATGTGAAAAATGGATAACTCTAGTAGCTGCTCTTAGATACTCAGTTGACCAGGCAGATGGTCCCAGATCTTCTGGTCTCCCCAGTTGTGGGGAAGCTGCATTTGAGCCCGGAGATCTGCAATCCCTCTTTTGTGCACAGGCTAATCCTGCTGAAAGTTCTCTTGCATCCAGAAGTTCCACTCAGAGAAGTCCACCCAGTTAGAAATAGGATTTAATGAGAGCACATGGTATTGACTTAGAGTATCAGTATCTACAGCAGCTAATACAGAGAATGACCTTGTTTGCTCTTTATGTTTTAGGAATAAAGTAGCAATACTTCTGGTAATTCTTAGGTAGATCTAATCCTGATCTTTTTTTCTTTTGCAGATAATCAAGTGATCTGACATTCATGAAAGAAAGGAGTAAAAAGCTTCCTCACATACATGAATCCTTTAGGTAGGAAATTCAACTTTATATTTCATGACTGCGCTGTATATAAATAATACTGAAAATTGTTATAGGAAGAGCATGACTATGGAGTTGGGCTTGGTAGTTGGTAGAGATGAATTTCCATAATATTTCATGTTCTAATCTAAATTCTAACTCTCAGACTCTAAAATTCTACTCCTTAGAGTCTATGGTTTTCTTTTCTGTAAAAGACAGCTGTAAAAATAATAATCCTGCAATTATGGCTAAACATTCAAACCACCAGGGAAGAAAATGGAATATTCAAGAGGTCTGAGACTGGTAGAGAAAGATTGCTATTGTTAGTTTAAACATGCCTTAGTGGGAAGACAAAGGAGTAGAAGTGGTATTTAGAAAAGAAAAAATGTAGAAAAGGATCAGGTTTTAGCTTTTGTGACACTTTTAATATAAGTCTGAGCAAAGCACTTGGTCAGTCTTTGTCTTGGTTCCCCATCTGGAAAGTAGGGATAATGGTACTTTCTTGTTGTCATGGCTGTTTTGGGGGCGGGTGTCAATTTAGGTGGTTAGAGTTTTTAAGAGCATTTCAGGCTCGGTTCTGTAAAATCAATGCTAAGAGCATAAATATTATGATGGA
Source organism: Pitta sordida (assembly GCA_013390025.1). NCBI lineage: Eukaryota > Metazoa > Chordata > Aves > Passeriformes > Pittidae > Pitta > Pitta sordida. The sequence continues at coordinate 74,619 of WEKX01002450.1, read as the reverse complement.
GAAGCAAGAGTCTGAATGATTTTTAAGAATCTGTGGTTTCATGATTTTTCCTTTTTCAAAAATGGATCAAGTCTTTCAGGCTGAGGAGCATATCTCTGTGGGTGACGGAAGTTGTTCCAGTCATCATCATATTTCGATTGCTAATCAAGGAAAGACTGCAAAGGGTTGTTAGGAGGAATTTTGTTTAAGAGAAAATTTTAGGAGAAAATATATTATAAACCTGTATATTGACTTTACAGGGGAAATCTAAAAGACCTTTCCGTTCTCCTATTTTATGCAACACAGAAATATTAAATCCTTAGATTAACTGGTTGTATAGCCAACAGCAGGTACTAAGCATCCTCACATAGTACTCCACAGAACCTGTCTGCTAAAAGTAGCCACCTGGAATCAGTCACAAGAAAATCAGATCAGAGACTTCTCTGAACTCCCTATCTTCCCTGAAGCCTGTACATCACTGTGAAGGCAGTATTGGGTGCCTGAGGGATTCAGGGTTCTATGACATCCAATTAGGGGTCATTTAGAGAGGGAAATCAGAGTTCTGGTCACACTGCACTTCTACAGCTTTTAATTTGCAGTATAATCCCAACCATTGCTGTCATTCAGAAACACATCTGGTGATAATGGTGCTCAAGTCATGGCTAAGAACATGTATCCATGTTGACATTTGAGATCTCTGCGTGGGAAGGCAGACTCATGCAATACCCACACTGTAGCTGAATGTTCTGGATGGTCAAACAGACTGTCACATTCTTGCTTTGTTCTGTTCTTTATTTGTACTCAGTTTCATAGAGCTGTAGTTCAACCTTTCAAATATTAATAAGCTCTGGTGCTTTGGGAACACCTTAAACTGCCTTCCCTGAGGCCTGAAAGATGAACATTGTTTATCATCGTGACTAATGGGAGTGTGGAACTTTTTCAGAACATTTTGGTGAAGTACTTTTGGCTTTTGATTTCTTTAGCCACAGAAGCAGAACTTGTGATAGACATAGTGTCATTGCCAGTGGTTGATACACAGTTTTTTCTGTTCCTGCAAGCCTGAAAACATTGCAGATAGAAAACTTTTCCATGTCCGCAGAACTGTGTAAAGACATCTCTGACAATGTCAAGAAATTTATCCATCACCACAGCCAAGAAAGAAAGAAAGAGAGAACCCAAGAACTAAAAGTCAATTAGGACAAGAACTTCTTTTTCTCAACCACTCTCCACAGCACCTGATTTCAGTATCAGTGTTTAGCTTTCAGCTTCACCTAGTAGCATTGTCAGCACAGTTTTCAAACCTACGATTTCATTATATTATTAAATATAATTATATTATTAAATTAATAAAAGTAGTGTTATTTTACAAACTCTTCTGTACATTCTAAAACCACTGTAATAATTCCCATTTCCATGAAGGAGCACTGTTTTCCAGTGTGTGATATGCAGCTGTTAAATGCTATATAACAGCTATGTTAAAAGGAAATTCAGTAATGTCAGAATCAGTAACTTGGTTGGAATAAAATCAAAACCTTCAAAAGGAAGCATATGATCTTTTAATTATCAGTTACTGAACCCTTGTGGCATTGTGGCAAATCAATGTCCACTGTATCACTTTTAAATGAATATATTCAGTCCTAAAGTGAGGCATTCCCTCACAGCATCTTCAGTAATGCTAGTTACCCTTCTATGAAAACACTTTCATGTCATAGATAAGGGAGATGCACTTTTGATACAGTTATGGCAAAGTGAGCATTACCTATTTTTTTGAAGCAAGTTTTTTTCAGAAAAAAAGACTTCTCTTTAGTACAGTGGTGAGTGTCCCCACCTGTCACGCAGGAGACCGGGGTTCGATTCCCCGATAGGGAGGCAGTGGTGCCATTTAAGAGTTGGTCTCGATGATCCTTGTGGGTCCCTTCCAACTCAGAATATTCTGTGATTCTGTGATTCTTCAAAAACCATATAAACTCTACTTGAATCACAAATGCCAAATACCAGGAAACCATGGAAACATTTTTATTTTACATGTTTTAATTCTCTCTCTTTTGTTGCATATCTTTTTCTGTGTGTATAGAGGACAGCAACCCTTGCACAGAGCACAAAGCCAATCCTTTAAATTGGTATCATGAGACAGCTTCGGTGTCATGTTTGTAACTGTCTCCTAAACCTGTTTTAAATCTGGTTTGCTTTTTTCCCCAGCCTCGTCTCTGGTACTAATAGGTCCATATTCCTCCCCTGTATCGCTGCTTTTCATTTTCACAGCCGCATTACAGAAGTGGTTCATGATCATCTCATTCTCAAATGCTTTTTTCTCCTACTATTAATTTGGTTCTTTAGGTCTTCTGTTACCAAAATTATCCCATTTTACTTGCAGAGTGCTCTAATTGAGATCTTTCTTGATTATGCTTCTCTTATATGGTTTTGAAAAATTTCATTCTTTTAGCCACTGTAATGAGTTTCTCTTGCCTGTCAATTCTTCAGGCAAAATTACGGAGCAAATCGTCTTAAGGAAAATTATGTTGCACCTTCAGGAGGGTAAGGAGATCAGACCTAGTCAACACGACTTCAGGAAAGGAAGGTCCTGCCTGACCATTCTCATTTCCTTCTATGATCAGGTGACCTGCCTGGTTGATGAGGGAAGAGCTGTTGATGTGGTGTACCTGGATTTTAGTAAAGCCTTTGACACTGTCCCCCATAACAAACTCCTGGTGAAGCTGGAGGCTTGTGGCTTGGATGGGTTTACAGTGGACTGGATCAGGAGTTGGTTGGATAACAGAGCTCAGAGAGTGGTGGTTAATGGTGCTGTGTCCGGTTGGAGGCCGGTCACTGGTGGGGTGCCTCAGGGCTCAGTGTTGGGACCTGTCCTGTTCAATATCTTTATTGATGATCTGGACAAAGGGATGGAGTTTATTATTAGCAAGTTTGGAGATGACACCAAGCTGGGGATAAATGTCGATCTGGAGGAAGGTAGGAGGGCTCTGCAGAGGGACCTTGACAGGCTGGATAGATGGGCTGAATCCAATGGCATGGGGTTCAACCAGTCTAAGTGTCGGGTCCTACACTTCGGTTACAATAACCCCATGCAGAACTATAGGCTGGGGTTGGAGTGGCTGCAGGATGATCAGGTGGAAAGGGACCTGGGAGTGCTGGTTGATAGAAAACTTAACATGAGGCAGCAGTGTGCCCAGGTGGCCAGAAAAGCTAATGGTATCCTGGCCTGCATCAGGAATAGTGTTGTCAGTAGGACTAGGGAAGTTATTCTCCCCCTGTACTCGGCACTGGTTAGGCCACACCTTGAGTACTGTGTCCAGTTCTGGGCTCCTCAGTTTAAGAGGGATGTTGAGATCCTTGAGCGTGTCCAGAGAAGGGCGACAAGGATGGTGAAGGGGCTGGAACACAAGCCCTATGAGGAGCGACTGAGAGAGCTGGGGTTGTTCAGTCTGGAGAAGAGGAGGCTGAGGGGAGACCTTATCGCTCTCTACAACTACCTGAAAGGGAGGTGTAGCCAGCTGGGTGTCGGTCTCTTCTCTCTGGCTACAAGTGATAGAACAAGAGGACACAGTCTTAAACTGCGTCAGGGGAGATTTAGACTGGACATTAGAAGGAACTTTTTCACAGAGAGGGTGATCTCACAGTGGAATGGGCTGCCCAAGGAGGTGGTGGAGTCACCGTCCCTAGAGGTGTTTAAGAAAAGGTTGGATGATGTACTTGGTGGCATGACCTAGATATTAGGGTAGTGTGTTATAGGTAGGATGGTGTGTTGGTAGCAGGATGGCAACAGATTGGGTAACAGGTTTGGCTGGGTTAGGTAATAGGTGATAGGTTGGACTTGATGATCTCTATGGTCTTTTCCAACCTTACTGATTCTGTGATTCTGTGATGTAGGTAACAGGAAAAAAAAAAGAAACATTATACCAGTTCTCTATGGGGACTCACAGTAGGCATCTAAGTTTTAAAATCCTCTATTTTGCAAATGTTTCAACTATTTTTAGAAATAATAGAGTACTGTAAATGGTATCACATGCACATGAAATAGCTACTGTTTATACAGTTGGCCCTCTTGCACTTGGTGCCTCCCATATTGTGTGATTTTTTAGCGATGTAGGAGACCCATTTCGTAACTGCGCATATGCGACTTGCCGCACAGGGGGAGTGCACGGGCGATGTCGGCGTTGGCACTGCTGCCATTCAACACAGAACTTGGTCTACGTGGGTCCAAAGTATGATCACGGGTGCGCGATATAGGAGACCCGACTGTAGTTTACTATTTCACTTTCAATTGAGAAAAATGTGGCTTGTCTGAATACAATCACCTGTGTTCTTCCTTATATAACACCAAGTTTTTGGCTAATTTCTAAAGTTAACAATAATGTTTATACCTGCCATTTGTGTACAGTAATAAAATTTCCAGGCGCTTACACAAAACTGGAGTTTATATTTAAGTGGTTCTCTCTCCACTGACTGCATATGCACGCAATGCTCTGAGTGATTTTAAAACCAGCACGGATGCAATTTTCCTGTGTGTAGCTCAGTCACATGTGTAAAATGTGCTTGGATATTCTAAAGTGGCATATGGAAATGTTGTTCTTTTCCTCATTCTCCATACTAAACTGGTACTTCATTCGCCTCTGCGCTTGAAAAACATTTGTGTGATGATGGATAAGTTTCTGGCTATAGAAACTATTAAGTTTCTGGCTATAGAAAATTATTTGCATTATGCAAATGGAGTCATCTGATAAACCACAAAGAATTTTTCCACACCAAAACACAGCTTGTTCCCATGCTGTGCTACACTAAATGGGTTGCAAGCATACAAATACCTGTCAGATGTACTTGGTAGGACTGGAAAGCTGAGATAAGGAGCCTTCTTTTACTTATCTTTGGATAAGTAAATTCTTCCTCAGTTTAAAGTGAGATTGGCTACTGAGAAACTTAACTGCTGACTGCAGTCATCATCTCCAATCTGGAACCATACTGTTGGGAGAAGCAGCAGGTTTGCTTTAAGTCATTCTGTCTTTTCTTCAGGCTAAGCAAACAGATTTAGCAGCAGCAGTCTTCAGAGTACCCAGAATTATAACCTGAATTCTGAGGACATCTAGTGGTCTCAGCTGCAGGGACCGGGTCTTTGTCACAGATGGTGGCTTCCAACTTTCCACCATCTGTATTCCTGTTTTTAAGGCTGAGCCACAATAACAACTCTGGTCTTCACAGGTTAAAGAAAGAAGGACAATTGCACCCCATTTTTCACCCAGTAAATTAGCTACATTATGCTACTTTTCCCTTGGTTTCTCTTCACTGATCTTGACATTTCCACTTCGTGCAAAATCAAATACATTAAAAACAATTACGTAATTGAATTAACAGAATGAGTGGCATTCTTCAGCTCAGGCAATCCTGAATTTAACATCAACAGTCCCAAATGTTCAGAAGTCATGAGGTTGGATCAAAAATCATGAATTTCTAAATACTTTCTAAGTAATTCCATTAATAATCCTTCATGAAAACCTTTTCTGTTTGTCTTCTGCTCTCAGGACTTTGAGAGTTCAAATATATCGACCTCTTCTTTGTATCAATAGGGATAAAAGTGTGGTTTTGTTACTAAAAGGCTGATTTCTCAGCTAAATTAGTGACTCTGAAAGTTAGAACTGTAAGATAAGCACCCAGTATCCCAAGATGCCAAATAAATATGCCAGATATGTAATGCTATGAGATTGTAATCCTAGCACTGCTAACCACACAAAGACCCTTGGGAAGACCCGCTGGCTCCTCTGTGGTTCAGGTTTTCAGCTTCTGAAGAGGAACTGTTGGTGTTGCCACACCTTTTCGAGAGAGGACAAGAATCATTTAGCTGCAATTCAAAAAGGACTTTGATCAAGTTAAGTGATACATATTACACATTAGGCATTGTTACTGACTGTTACATGATGACATATCTTTCAGTGAGCCCCTGATCTGATACTTCCTCCTGAGGAGAAGCAGGCATCATGAATCAGAGATTTATTTCATCAGTTCAAATTATCTTGCAGCTTGCTCTGACTACAGTGGGTATGACTGGTAAGTACAGCACTTCCTGAAACACTTGTTTTTCCCTAAAACACTTTCTTTAGAAAGGTCTGAGGCTTTACCTGATCTATCCTGACCATCACTGGAACCTGTACCTTTTAGAGTTACTTTCTTCTGAAGTTTTTCATGGCAATTTTGAAAATGGCTAGAGTTCTTTTTTTCACTTAGTATTAATTTAAGGATTGTGTGGTGGCAATGATGGCACTAACTCCATCGCTACACTCACCTCATGCTTGTCAACTTCTTGGGAATTAGCATCATATGAATAGTTACACTACTATTTGAAATAATAATATGGATCTTTAGTGAAATAGAGGAAAGCTTAGGTTGAAAGGATACATGCTTTTCATGTGGAAAGGTATGTAAATTTATAGTCTGTGTTCTTGATATAACCTAATGACAAGTAGTGTTAAAAAGAAATATTCTTAAATGTATTTGGATTAGCAGGGAATATTAAAATAATTAATAAATACATTCTGGCTACCAGTACAGAAAAAAAAATCTAGCCCATTGATTTTCTTGTCTAATGTGTAATTTACCCTAAATATGCACAAATAGTAGAATTTTAGTTCTTCTGCAAATTTCAAAGTGAAATTTAGTTCTAAGATGATCTGAAGATTTAAAAAAAATAATGTTTTAGGAAAAAATCCCAAAGGTCTTATTTTTATTTCCAGTCTTTCAGATTTTATTTGGAGATGAATGTATACTTACTGAATTTAGGCAAACATTAAGTTTTCATATTGAAAGAGAAGCAAAATCATTTTAGTAATTATTTTAGAAGTTTGAGGTAAGAATATATCTACTTTTCTGAGAATTTTGATCCTTCTTTGAGGCAGATTTATTTGCCCAATTCAGTGCATAGTTTCAGATAATTTTATTGTCTTAAAAAAAACATTCCTTGGTGCTTGGACTTACCATTCAGCAATAACAACCAAAACCACTATTCACCTCTAATACAACTAACTGGATTTTTGCACTTCCCTAGGTCAATCATATCCTGGAAAACCTAAGATAATAAGATGTCGTTCTCTAGAAAAGGAAACCTTTTCTTGTTGGTGGAAGCCTGGCTCAGATGGAGGCCTTCCTACCAATTACACCCTGTTCTACAGCAAGGACAGGTAACAGGGGTGCATATGTATTCTGCAAGTGACCAAGTGATGATTATGACAGAATAAGAGAATGAAATCATTGATTTGTAAAGTTGCTTTTATGAATCCATGTTAACCTCAGATAGCCAACAAGGGCTGCATGAGATGAGTGGCTTCCCTTGTTGGAAGAAAACATGACCACTGCCAGTCCCAAAACTTCAGCCGGTCACTAATGAAACTCATCTGACCTAAAATCCCACTGGTCTGAAGAAGCGCTGGGAACGACACATTTGTCCATCTTATTTGGAGCCACACAGCTTGTAGCTGAATGAGGCCTTCTCAGATGAGTGGAGCATCAAGGCACCACAGGACAGCAGGGCTCCCATCCAAGGTCCATCCCACCACCCTGTCCAGGGAGCAGGGCAGCCTTAGGCATCAAGCACCTTCTTAGGGATAGGTTGAGGCCAGGCTGGGCCAGGATATCAGCCCACGGATTGGGGTTGGCTCATGGAAGGGCAGGGCTGTGGGGAGCTGGAGACATGCTGCAATGGGCTATAACAGGGACCTAGGACCCACACAGTGCATGAGGAGACTGGGCAGGGGCAGTGAGGGCTGGTGGTGCCCTTGGGTTCCTGGCAAGGAGCTTGTCCCTCAACATTGCCAGCAAAACCCCATAGTTTAGTAGGAGTATAGAGAGTAATTGTATCCCCTTTTGCATTTGTAGCAAATCTCATGGTTCCCAAAATGGAGTGAAACCAGTTATAGTTATCACATCTCCAAAGTTACTGTTTTATTGAAGTATGTGAGACCCTCATGCTGTTTAGGAATAAAATGTGTATGTTTGGCAGCTTTGCTTAACCTGTGCATTTTTGTTTAACTGTACCTTTTTCCTGAGAACGGGAGGTCTTTGAGCAGGGCGAGGTAAGCAGGAAGGCTCAGAGATTAAATTTCTTTGAATAAATCCAGTAAGGTTCAGAATAGACAGGATAAAGCCTCAGATATCCCTGCTTCAATTAAATAAATTGCAAATCATTTGGTATTACTTAAGCAGGAAATGCATACTTCAAAGTTACCACACTCAACAATGATCCCAGATCTTTTATTTTATTAAATTCATGATGTTTCAATCTTCATCAAAACAAATTTTAGTGAACATTCTAAGTCATACCTATCACTGCCCAGAACAGTCCTGCTTAGGGAGGGATGGGAGTGCTTATCCGTTTCATTAAATCTGCTGAACCCAAGCACTGCCAAGCACTCCAGATCTAGGCCATAATTGCATTTCTAGGTTCAGTACCTCTGAGGTACAATCACGTTAGTCCCATCTTTTCTTTGAGAACTGTGACAAAACTTCCTGGAAACTAAAAGAGCTTATTATTAATGACACATAGAGCATAACAGTGGGACTAAAGTGCATTTTTGCACCACATCGGTTCCTTACACCTGGGGTAGCCTGTGAGTCTGGTCTCCAGATGGAGGCGTGGGTTTTTATGGCAACAGGTTAGGTAACAGGTTTGGCTAGGTTAGGTAATAGGTGATAGGTTGGACTCAATGATCTCTAAGGTCTTTTCCAACCTTACTGATTCTGTGATTCTGTGATTCTGAGTATATCCCCTAGTTTAGCTTTAATTGAGTACAAAACAATCACTCTCCTAAAAAAGCTGAAGACCCATATAAAAGTAATTTGCAAAAGACCATGAATTTTTTTTCTTTTCTTTTGAGATAGTTATGATGATGATCATGTTAAAAAGCAGATAAATTAACATCAGGAAGGTCATGGGACAAATCATTTTGCGTTGGACCACACAGCACATACGGGACAACCAAGGGATCAGGCCCATCTACTATGGACTTAGGAAAGGCTGGTCCTGCCTGACCAACCTGATCTCTGTTTATGATGAAGAGACCCACCTAGTGGATGTGGGGAAGGCTGTCTATCTGGACTTCAGTAAAGCCTTTCACACTGTCACCTATATCATTCTCCTGGACTAGCTGGCAGCCAGTGGCTTGGACAGTTGTACTCAACTGGGTTAAGAACTGGCTGGGCCCAGAGAGGGGCGGTGAATGATGCTACATCCAGTTGGTATCCACTCACTAGTGGTGTCTCCTAGGGACCAGTATAGGGACCAGTATAGAGCCCAGTATAGTCCAGTTTAATATCTTTATTGATATGGACAAGTTTGCAGATGACACCATGCAGGAGAAATNAAGCTGTGTCAGGGGAGGTTCAGGTTAGGGTTAGGGTTCAGGTTCAACATCAGAAAGAATTTCTTTATGGCAAGGGTGTTTAAACATTAGAACAAACTGCCCAGGGNGGACCAGTATAGAGCCCAGTATAGTCCAGTTTAATATCTTTATTGATATGGACAAGTTTGCAGATGACACCATGCAGGAGAAATTGTTGATCTGCTGGAGGATAGGAAGGCTCTGAAGAGGGATCTGGACAGGCTGGATCAATGGGCCAAGGCCAATGGTATAAGGCTGAGTGCCAGGTCCTGCCCTGGGATCACAACAAGCTCAGGCTACACTACAGGACTGTGGAAGAATGACTGGAAAACAGCCCAGCGGAAAAGCACCTGGGAGTGCTTGTCTGTAGAGGCTAAACATAAGCCAATGTGTGTCCAAGTGGGCAAGAAGGCCTATGGTGTCCTGGCTTGTTTCACAAATACGGTTGGCCAGCAGGACCAGGGCAGTGATCAGGTGCTGGTGAGGCCACAGCTTGAGTCCCATGTCCAATTTGGGCCCCTCAATTCAGGAAGGATATTGAGATACTGGAGCAAGGCCAGAGAAGGGCAGTGGAGGAAGGGTTTTGAGCACAAGCCCTTTGAGGTGCAACTGAGGGAGAGCTGGGCATGTTTATCCTGGAGAAGAGGAGGCTCAGAAGGTACCTTGTCACTCTCTACAACCACCTGAGATGAGGGTCAGCCTCTTCTCACATAACTAGACACAGTATGAGAACAAATGGCCTCAAGCTGTGTCAGGGGAGGTTCAGGTTAGGGTTAGGGTTCAGGTTCAACATCAGAAAGAATTTCTTTATGGCAAGGGTGTTTAAACATTAGAACAAACTGCCCAGGGAGGTGGTAAAGTCACCATTCCTGGCGCTCCAAAAAATAACTGGATGTAGTAATAACTGTAATGTAATGGTCTAGTTGACAAGATGGGAATCATTCAAAGGTTGGACTCAATGATCTTNATCTAACATAATTATATATATAAATCATATAAGACCATATACATGTATAAACATTTCAAATTTCTGTGCTGAACCTAGGCCATTGGTAGAATATTATCTGCTTCGCTTCATTTCTTAAACTTTTAACTTTTAAATCATTTTATTTCAGTGAAGAAAAAATCTATGAATGTCCAGACTACCAAGCATCAGGTCCCAATTCCTGCTACTTTGATAAAAACCACACTAATCCCTGGACAACATATATTATCACTGTAATGGCAACGAATGAGATTGGAAGTAACAGCTCAGACCCTCAGTATGTGGATATAACCTCCATAGGTAAAAAGAGAAAAATAAAATGAAAAACAAGCTAGTTGGAGATGTATGCAGTTTTTAATGTCAGAACACGTAGGCGTGAAAGATTTCTTTCCTCATTATGTGAAACCTGGTATGGAGAAGTGTTTATCTACATATGATCTAAAATAGGCATCTTAAATTTATGTGAAAGCTGCATTTTACTAATAAATTAAGTAGCCACATGGTTTTTTAGCTTTGGCTGAAAAATTGGCTTCACTTTCCAGTTGTCTCCAGTATTTCAGTTAGATTCAATGCAGATTTTAAAATTTTAATCAGGTAAAGCTACCTAAATTTTCCAAATGTGAACATTTTTCTGACTGCTGGCATTGAAGCCTCAGGAGGGTAAAAACTAACTGCCTGAGCATTCTACAGGCTTTTTGTAGAATGTGTTTAATATTCCTGACTCCATTCTGCTTTCTGCATACACATAATGTATATATTGTAATGAAAATGTAATTAGTCATTTTAGCTATGAAATATCTGACATTTTAATTTTGCAAGAGTGCCCTAATGAAATTACGATTTGTATTTCCTTAACTTGACAAGTTCAGATTAAAGTCTAAGATTTGCTGATAATGTGATAGATCAGTAGTTAGTTAAACTTGTTAGGGAGAAAGGAAAAATAAGACGTTACGGTACTGTTCCCTTTTAGAAGTGCTGAATGATCTGCAAATAATGCGATGAAATACAAAACCATAAAGGAGGTGCCTCTTCTGAGAGAAAATTAAATTATTAATGGCACGCTTTTCATTCATTTATACAGTTCAGCCAGATGCTCCTGTGAACCTCTCTCTAGAAACAAAAACATCTGCTAGCATAACATACCTTTGGGCAAAGTGGTTTCCACCTCCATTAGCTGATGTCAGCTCTAATTCACATGTATATCACTATGAACTACGACTTAAACCTGAGGAAAAGGAAGAGTGGGAGGTAATGGAAAAGTATATTTATTTTATAAATGTTCTACTCAGTGAGTTGTCTTGTCTCAATTTAATTGGTATTATAGAAATTTTAGTTTCTATAAGGATAGAAAAATTCATGTAGCCAAATCTGATTAAGGAAAGAAAAATAGAGATAGTGAAATTGCACATATTGGCATAATCATCCTAATGTCATATATTACAAAACCTTACTTAGTGCACTAATACAATATTTATTTGTAGTGTTATTTAGTGGATCTTCTCCCAAGTGTCCAAGTGAAAGACTGTTCAGTTCATACAGTTTAAACCAAAGCAGGACCAAAGAAGTTTATTGATTCATTAAATGTAATTAACAATTAATCACTTAACTATGCAGCATTGCAAAAGATGAATCACAACACTGGGCACTTACAAATTGATAAATACATTTCTATAACTGGCCCCAGATGTATACATATATGAAATTCCCCTCTCCCAGGAAGGGTAGGTGAAAAGCATACCAGTCCCTCCTGGGAATGCAGATTTTCCTATTTATACCCACTTCCCTGGGTGGCATACTTTAATATAATATGACCCCGTATCCCTTCTAACACTCTGCTAAGGCACAGGTCAGTGCGAAAGCACTTACACGGTCACATGTGTACAACCAGGTGTGGCTTCCTGCCTGCTGCAGCTCACACTAAAGAGCAGCTACTCACAGCATCAGAGAGGGAGCCTGCTCTGGCTGGCCCAGACAGAGGTCATGATGCTGGCAGGGCACCAAACTACACTTCAGCTACTACTGGAGTTTCCAGTCTTCCCCCACTACTACAGATTTTCACATTTCTTTATTAATACTTTTCAAGCTTGACCTTGAGAAGTCTCTCAGTTGTTCCCTAATTATTCTTTATTTGTGCTGAAAGTTACCATCATCATCATATTCAACATGGTTAGCTGGAGGCAACCTGCAGCTCAGAAATGTCAGTGTGCCGGTGTGAATGGGCCACCGCTCAGTTTTCAGGATAAAATATAATTCTTAAAGTTACAGTCAGGTACTCTCAATGCTACCTAAATTATTGAAGCTTTAATGATGTAGAAAGCTTTGAAGAGAATTTCAAAGCGCCTGAGAAAGGTACTTAAAGGCACTGAGAATTACACGGAGGGTTGAACTGCCTGTAAGTGTTCCTTGCGTTATTAATCTGAAGGAGTAGAAAGGCTACAATTAAGTATGTTCTTGAGTGTCAGAATCTCAGTGTCGCTAAAGTGAATTTTTTCAGCTAAGTCACTACCTTTGCTTCTTTGTAATTCACATCTTATAAAATACGACCTAAAATTCTTGACTTTCAGAACTCAGTAACTCAAGTCTATTCTTTTATGTTTTATTTGTTTAAATGGCCTGTTTCTTTATTATTTTCCCAGTCTGTTTTCTTTTACAGACAATGTCTGTTGGAGTGCAGACACACTACAAGGTGACCGGGTTACAAGCTGGGGTGAAGTATGTTGTTCAGGTTCGTTGCATGTTAGACCTCGGAGAATGGAGTGAGTGGAGCTCTGAAAGAAACATCCAGATCCCCAATGGTGAGTGGGTGACTGCTCTTGTGCAAATTGTTTTTTAAATTCTGTCAGGTTCAATGTTGTGAAAAATGCCTAAATGACAGGCCTGAAAATTTTATTCTCAGGCAGATACATCATAGTGCTGAAGGAACAGCTCAGTGAATTTTACCGTACTTTCTTTGTAATTGCTTATTTAATCTTGTTGATCCACTCAGGATCTTCTGCTGAAACTGGCTATGACAAATAACACGTTACTAGGAAATCACTTCTGATACAGGTGTGCCTAAATAATTTATTGTTCTTGTCCCTTTATTTAACATCACATTGATTTTGTATGTAGCTACAGATGTCAGGTAATGGTTTTTGTGTAAAAACCTGGACTGAAAACACTGCTGTGTCTAACAGACCATGACACTTGCAGATACTGTCACATGGAAGTCATTAACTGTGTTTTCTTGAGTTTGGGTAGACACACTAAATATGCATGATGTTGTATCTTGTTGCCAAACACTTCAGCCAGATTGTCTCAAATCTTCTTGTTCTGTTACTAGTTGTATTATTCATTATGTGACATAGAGATCGCTAAAGTACTGTTACTAGAAAAAAAATCTTTTAAATGTCCCATTTTTGGATCAGTCCTAGGCAATTAGAAATTTGGAAAATAAATGTCTCTGCTCTACATAGTAGAAAAATATATATTATTGATGTAATAGGACATTATTTTTGCCACAAATACATAATTGCAAAAGTTTCAATCACATCATATTCAAAATTTAAGCATTTATTTCTGCCCTCTTCTTAAGTGCTTTGCTCGAATCTATAAAAACTTGTTTGGCAGCAATCACACAAGTAGCCTGAAAATAACAACACTACAAGGAAATATGAGAGCTATGTCTTTGCATCTTTGGAGTCTGATCATAGGTATTTCAGTAGAGAATTACTGGCAAGGATAGTAACAAATGGGCAAACATTCACATTCTTCATTTTTCTTACCTAAAGGGCAAAACAAATGACAGCAGATTTTTTAAACTATCATAATAATCTTAAAACACACTTTTTGAATTGAAAAAAGGAGTTTTGTACATCTTGTTTTAAGCCTAGCTGGCAACTAAGCAGCATCTCACTCACACCCCACACCCCAGCCCAGTGGAACTGGGAGGAGAATCAAAAGTAAAACCTGTAGGAAACAAAGTAAAATACAGCAACAAAACCAATAATAATAATTTTAAAATTATGACAATAAAAAGGAAAAAAACCAAAACAAGTAATGCACAATACAATTGCTAGGCCCCCACTCTTGTTGTTTTCCTTTCTTTGTATTTTCCTGTGCTCTTCTTGACACTGTTTTATGAATTCAGGGTGGAGCTAATGCATTAAACTTACTAGTTAGTTTATTTCCTTCTCTCTTACAGGAGAGTCACCTCCTGAAAAACCTACAATAATAAAGTGCCGTTCTCCTGAAAAGGAAACATTTACTTGTTGGTGGAAACCTGGTTCAGATGGAGGATATCCTACTAATCACACTTTGCTTTACAGCAAAGAGGGGTAATAAGCTTTGTGTAGTCACTCAGTGTTTCATTTGAAGGACCTGAAAAATCCATCCTGATTGGTTTTGCAGTTAGGGAGATATTATCCTCTGTAGTCCATGATTTTGTCCAGTGGCATATTTTGGAATAGCACTAAAGCAGCAATGTATTTAAGATTGAAATAGGATATCTTTATAATGTCAGGTGAATTATTGTGAATTATTGTGAATTCTTCTGCTTAGAAAAATGGACTGTCTTGAAAGTTGCCATTGTGCAGCAACAGCATATTACTGAGCAATACAAATCACAGTCCTGTAAGTCTTTGGCCGTGCAGCCCTAGAAATAAAACTGTCCAAAATGACCAGATACATATCAAGACTTTAATCTTCTGATAATGCGTATTTTGCACTAGCATTCACAGGCCGTGAATGCCTCCTGGCATTGCAGTAGTCTTTCCTTGGAACTTAGATCAAGTGCTAAACATTCATTTTAAAGAAATAGTCAATATGTATTTTTTTTTCGGTCCCATGAACTGTTTTTGGTTCACTTAGCACTGCTCAGCCTTGCTCTGACCTAACTGGATGCTAAACTCTATACATGTCAACAGAGGTCTTAGTGAACAAAGACACATACTGGTCCAGCCACGTAGGGCAGAGTATTAGGTCCACATCCACAACTTACTCTTTGATCATTGTGCACCTCAGAGGAGTATGGAAACAAATACTACATACTCAACTTTCTCTCCTATTGAAGTAGGAGTCAGGCAGAAGTCAATCACGAATCTTCATGGAAGTATAGTGAAAGCTCGTTTATTGTAAACAAACCATCCCTTTTTATCCCCTCAGTGTCTAGTGCACAGATCACACAAGTGTAACTCTATTCTAACGTTGGTTTCTAGCCTAATTGCACACGCCATACTAATAGTTGATTGGAGAACTTTTCTAGGATAGCCCACCTGGACTTTCTGCGTTCCTTTCTTCTAAGACATCTTCGTAGGTTCTTTCTTTAGCTGGATCCAAGGCTGTTAC
>WEKX01002450.1:10030-44015 GCA_013390025.1 Pitta sordida | reverse complement strand
AAAGATGTTCCTTGCACAGTGGATTTCTTAGGTTAAAATGCATGTGACTACACAGGTGTACCACAGCAGCAGACTGTTGCTATGGCATCAGTTACTTTATACCTGAGGCAAACAGACCCAGCTNGGTGTAAAATTATGACACACCAGTGGGGAATAACAGGCTCTTGACACCTGCTTTGATATCCAGAAAGATAAGTATACAACAGAATTTTTCCCAGGAATAGGGAATAGCCCTCTAGCTCTTGCACCGTTAGTCAAATTTCTTACTTGGAATAATTCTGTCAGAACTGTAAATGATGTTTTCAATGTCAAAGTTATGCATGTGTCATTTATAGTGTCAGTTACTTCGTAATAGCATAAAAGCCCTTATAGGAAGCATAAAAACTCTTCAAAATAATTAATTTTATAAAATTCATAAAATTGAATATATATTTTTAATTAATTACCTTTTCTTTTGACTCAGACTAATTTTATTAACTTTTTTCTTCAGTGCTGACAAATGATTCATTATTGTAAATTTTCTAATTAGACTTTTTAGCAAAGGCATATTTGATGTACAATTTTAGGATATCCATGTAATATTCCAGACTTTTAAAGAGATACATGCTATTGAATTGGCACATGTGCTCACAAAGCTCACTGTCATGTATGATGCAGACTTGAACAATGGTCTTCATAATACTATGTAACTACAAAGATTATTTCTTAAAAATGCAGTTAACAGACCTTATATTATTAAGAGGATATATGTGTTTATGGAACAAACTGTAAAACAAATATGTTATGATGATTTATGTTAAAGCAGTGAATTCTGTATTATATGTATGTCTGTGTTTAAATGGCTGAAAAATAGACAGTTGCTTTAAATGTCACCTAAGTATTTAAAATGTGCTAGCAGCAGGTGTTGAGAATTAATATGCAGAAATTTTTTGTGCTCTCTGAAGCATTGTATATGTGGGGTCCACCTCATGAAGCCTGTAAGTGTATTTCATAGTTTTACAGTAACTGTAAACAATTTGAAGGTGTTGTGTAAGGAAACTGAAGTAATTTAAGCCAGTTGATAGATATCAGACATCTTCTTCAAAGCCATAAAGACAAATTAAATGAGAAGAGTAAAAGAGTGTCATGAGATCAGACATCATATTTTCAAATAATTGCTACCTCAGATTTTTTTTTTTTGTCTTCTCCACTCCCTTTAAAAGGCAGGAAGGAGCGTTTTGCTTTGTGTGCGAAATAGTGAATCATTCTGTCAAGATTTACAAAAGTAAGTTCAAATTATTTTTGTTAACAGCTTGTCACGGAATCATCACTTACACTGCACTGGTAGTATGAGGATGGGATATTTGAGATGTATGGCAAAATTAAATGTTTGTAATACGAAAAAAACTAATCAAACAGAGAAAACTCCATTTTGTCGGAAAAGCCATGCTGCCCAGCTTGGCAGCCAAGATCAGTCCCTTTTCTGACCTGAAAAGGTTATTGCCACTGCCTGTGGTGCCAGGTCACTAGGACTGAATGAACCAAGTTTCCATACATGCCCTCCTTGTGGATTTAAGCATTTATCAATACTTGCTACTTAGAAATACCTGTTTTCAGCTTAGTTCCTAGAAAGAAACATTCAAATTCTGTCTCTAAATGAGCAAAAATGGAGAGCACCGCTCTCAGCTGTCTCAGGCCCTCATACTAAATTCAGACTCCAGGTTCTGTGGATGTGGAAAGATGGACTGAATTACATTATGTAATTTGAACAACCTTATGGCCCTGCCTTGAAAACCGTTTTGAAACAAATCAGGGAATTTCTTCATCTTGCCTGTGCATGTCAAGCAGGAAAATATAGATGGATACATAAATACACAATATATGGGGATATAAAGAGCTTAATGATCATAGAACCATAGAATTGTTTAGGTTGAAAAAGACCTGGAAGGTCATACAAACCAAATGTTAATCCAGCACTGCCAAATCCACCACTGAAGGACAGGAAGAGGGACAAGGTTGCTGCACGTGGCAGAATGGAAAAGGAGTACAGCCACTGTAGGATTGTGTTAACTTTTTTTGGACAATGTACCCATGGGTAGAAGATGAAAGAAAAAATGCATTTCGACTACTACTGAGAAGAGAGGGAGGAAGAACAGGAAATGGAAGTGAAGCACTCAAGTGTAAGAGTAGATGGGAAAAAATGGGAACTGGTAGAACTGAGAGGAGTGATAAATGAGTTAGTGAGGAAAAAAGAAAGAAGACAAGAAAAGAAAATATCTTTATATCAAAAGTGGGAATAAGCACAGCTACCACAAAAGTAGTAAAGCCTTATTATAGAGTTGAAAAAATGCAGAATTCAGCTATTATGGACCAGCTATTCCATATGAACAGAAAAAATCCTATACAAGAGAAGTTGTCATTCACTTTCTATCAGTTACGGGATTTTCTTCCACATAACTGACATGGGTCCCAGGCAGACACAAAACTTGAAGAGCTAGACTCTGCATCTGATGTGCTGTTGCATTTCCTACATTCCTAAGGAAAAAAACCTAGAGAGAAATAAAGTTTACGACACTGTTTTTGAAAGCAACCTTCAGTTTTTCAGACAGATATGCAGATGAGGTGTATTTATCCATTTACATTGTCCCACACACATGCCTATCATTCTAGAACACTTTTCTGTTTTATTGTTACATTCTTCTTTAATATTTATTAAAGATAATGCAATGATCTAGAAGCTCCAAGAGAAAAAAATACTTTGGGGATATTAAAACAGTATCTTGGCACTTCTGGACATTGTTTTGTATATACCAGGGACAATGTATCTGTTAATATTTTCCTTAATTGGAAAGTCCCTGTCTTAGTGGTACATTTGGAAAATTACCAAGTTAGGCTTACAATACATCTCTTCAATTTAAGTTTTTAAGAGACACTATTATATCTGTTGAAAGTAAAAAAAAAAAAAAAACAAAAAAACCCTGAATTAGTTGTGTGGCCTATTGCAGTGCTGATATGTTAAAAGCTGATCTTATACTCAAGACATTGGTGTGTAGAGCAGTTAGCTATAAGAAAGTGGTTTTTTATATATTCCTGTTTTATTTTTGGAAGATTTAATGTCCTTTTCTACTTTGTGATGCTGCTTGTCTTGGATCTTGTCTTTATTTAACTTTTTTGGACAATGCTGCTTTTGAATCTAGTTTTGTGAGCTGCTGAGTATCATCACCTCATTTTGACATCAGTAAAAATTGAAAGATTTCACTTCAGTTCCTGCAAAAGTTCTAGAAACATAGCACTGAGTAGAATTTTTACAGGATACTAGAAATCTTTGTACAAGTCACTTGTAGAAAATAGTCCTCTGAAAGGACGGAAAACTATGTATGTCTCGGAAGAGGCAGATTTTTCTCCAGGCAGAAATATAAAGATGTCAGGTCATATGTTTTTAAATTCATAATGATGTACATTACTCTTAATCCATGTGTCCTTCATTCCAAAAGGAAGAGGAAACTACTGCTCAGCTATACTCAGAAAGAGCTCCCGGGCTGTTTATTTTATTCAGACTGCAAATACTGTTCACCATCTGAAATAACACAACCATAAGTTCTATATATGCGTTATATTGCTCGGAGATACTCAGCACTATCTCGACTTCTGAAATCTTTATATTGTGCTTTGTATATTTTTTAGTCATTGTGTAAAATATAGCAATACTGAGGGCACTGGTATGAAAAAGTACAGCCCAGAAAAAACATGTTAGCAGTCATTAACTAATTGTATTTTTTCAGATTTTTTGCCATGCTGTCAAGTGAAGGTAAAAGTTTCTGGAACTTCCTTGCCTTTAATTGTGCCAGCAGCCTCTCAAAGAAACTATAAATTGTATCTTCTAAATAATATACAGAAAAAACAGTATATTTTCAGCAGAGAAAGAGATAATCCCGTATTTAAAGCAAACTTGTCTCCATTTGCATATAAACCATTTCACTGGTAGCCTTGCCTTGCAATACAAGCTAGGCACTTTTTTCCACTCAATTTCAGAATTTTTATGCAATCTGGAACTTCACCGTTATCACAGTGTCATTACTGTAACAGCAGAATGACTTTAAGCACAATTATTCTATGAACCAGATCCAAATTTTTTGTAAATTTCTAAAATATAAGAAATTGTAAAAGTTAGATTTCATATGCAGTATGTACATTGGTTGGAGAATACTGGTATAAAAATAGTTGCTCAGGAATACTTCACTGTTTCTAAGTGTATCTGAAGGAAAATGCTTTAAAACACATTTTTTAAGTTCTTAATATTGAAAATGCTGGCTTTACTAAAACCTGTTAGTATTTTCACTCATAAGATCAATATTGTTCTGAAGTCTGTAGCTTTCTGATGGAATTTATGATCTTTTGTCATTGTAAAATCTCTTTGCAATGGTGTTTGCATTTCAATTTAATAAAAATTCTTGAATAAAATGCATAAATCCTATATTTCTTCACAATGTATAACAATTCCAGTATATAATATTGTAGTTGTTTGACCCTGGCTGGATGCCAGGGACCCACTAAAGGCACTCTCTCAATCCCCCCTGCAAATAGGCAGAAGAGAGAAAATATGATGAAGGGNCCTTCCACTTAATCCCATGGGGCCCCTCCCATGGGAGACAGTCTTCACGAACTTCTCCAGCATGAGTCCATCTCATGGGCAACAGTTCTTCAGACACTGGGTCACTTTTCCACAGGGTGCACTCCAGGCACTGGCTGCTCCAGTGTGGGTTCCCCACAGGCCCTGAGTCCTACCAGAAAAAAAATCCTGCTCCTACGTGGGCTCCTCTCCCAATGGGTCATCAGGTTCCTGCCAGGAGCCTGCTCCAACATGGGCCTCCCATGGGGTCACAGCCTCCTTCCAGCATCCACCTGCTCCAATGAGGGCTCCTCCATGGGCTGCGGGTGAATTTCTGCACCCCCGTNCTGGCTGGATGCCAGGGACCCACTAAAGGCACTCTCTCAATCCCCCCTGCAAATAGGCAGAAGAGAGAAAATATGATGAAGGGTCTCATGATTTAAGATAAGGACCATGAAAGATCNCTGCCCCTCCTTCTCCCCTGACCTTTGTATCTGCATTGTTGTTCACGTGCTCTCACTCTGCTCTTCTCTCTCTCCTATCCTCATCTACCTCAAAGTTTTTCTTGNATATTAATTGAATTTATTACTAACAGGAATAGAGCTTAAGAATGAGAGGCATAATAAATCTTGAGGACACCTTCCCCTGAACCTCCTCCTTCCAAGTTCTACCTCCTCCCTCCCAGCAGCCCAGGGAGATGAGAGTGGGGGTTACAGTCAGTTGTTCTTTCTGCCACTGCTCAGAGAGAGGAGTCCTTCCACTTAATCCCATGGGGCCCCTCCCATGGGAGACAGTCTTCACGAACTTCTCCAGCATGAGTCCATCTCATGGGCAACAGTTCTTCAGACACTGGGTCACTTTTCCACAGGGTGCACTCCAGGCACTGGCTGCTCCAGTGTGGGTTCCCCACAGGCCCTGAGTCCTACCAGAAAAAAAATCCTGCTCCTACGTGGGCTCCTCTCCCAATGGGTCATCAGGTTCCTGCCAGGAGCCTGCTCCAACATGGGCCTCCCATGGGGTCACAGCCTCCTTCCAGCATCCACCTGCTCCAATGAGGGCTCCTCCATGGGCTGCGGGTGAATTTCTGCACCCCCGTGATACTCCATGGGCTGCAGGGGGAACAGCTGCTCCACCATGGTCTTCACTATGGGCTGCAGGGAACCCTCAGCTCCAGCGCCTGGAGCACCTCCTGCCCCTCCTTCTCCCCTGACCTTTGTATCTGCATTGTTGTTCACGTGCTCTCACTCTGCTCTTCTCTCTCTCCTATCCTCATCTACCTCAAAGTTTTTCTTGCTTCCTTCTGAAATATGTTATCACAGAGGCATTACTGTCACTCCTCATTGGCCTGACCTTGGCCAGCAGCAGGTCCAGCCTGGACCCAGCTGGCATTGGCTCTGCCGGACATAGGGGAAGCTTCCAGCAGCTTCTTGAAGAAGCCTCCCCTACAGCCCCCCACCCTCCTGCTAATAAAACCTGGACACAGAAAGTACAATACAAATACCTCAAATACCTTGAATATCATGGGGGTTCAGTTCCAGAAAGTTGTCGCCTATGTGAAATCCGCAAAGTAGTGGTAAAGATTATAAATATGGTAAAGACACTAAAGATGATGAAGACGCAGAAAAAACCGTCATGTATTCAATCCACAAAAGGTGAACCACAAAGTAGTGAGAGATTACAGTATATAGAAAGAAAAAGGACAAGCCAGACATCCAGCAGAGTCTGTAGGATGGAATCCTTATGTTCTACATATGGAAGGTCCTGTTACAGATATGTTTAAACTGCATTGTATGCACTGAGCACCTGAACCAGTTAATGCAGATGGTTCATCCACCAGGTCACAACTTTTATGGTTCTTTATGGCCCCTTGTATTCATGAAAATTATATATGTCACTGAAATTAAGGGATTTCAAGTTAACAAACGTAAAGTTTGGTCTGGAAAGGCTGAGCATTCGGATGCCCTGAGACATGCAAGTGCTGACCTGGTTAGTGGAAGGCACAAATCTCTGACGCATTGCAGCAGCATTGGGCAGTCTCCCTGCAAAACTGGAGCTGCCCTTATGGTAGGAGTCATTGGCCTTCTGCCTTAGGAGCAACCAGGGTCACCAAACTGCTGTGGAATACAGTGGCAACTGTTTCTGTGTAGGCCAATTACCATTTCAGGAAACCCATCTTGAGCCTTAGTTCTTCTAGCATTATGAGGATGTGCTGGTTTTGGCTGGGGCATAGTCAGTTTACTTAACAGCAGCTGATATAGGGATGTGTTTTAGGTTTGTGCTCAACACAGTGATGGTGAGAATTAGAACAGAGATATTTTGTTATTCCAGAGCAGTGCTTGCACAAAGCCAAGGCCTCTTCTGCTTTTTGTACTGCCACACTGGCAAGGAAGCTGGAGGGGCTGGGAGGAGAGACAGCTGGGCCAGGTGGTCCCAGCTGAAGAAAAGGATATTCCATACCATGTGGCATTATGTTCAGTACATAAAGGCTGTACTCTTGTCCTACTGACATCACTGAGAAAAGCCTGGCTTCATTGTCTTGGCATCTCACTTCACACAGTGATAGAAATTGATGAGGTCCCCTCCCAGGTGTCCAATTCCTTCAGCCTTTCCTCATCAGAGAGCTGCTCCACTCCCTTAATGATAGTAGCCCTCTGTCAGACCCACTCTGTGAGCTCCACGTCTGTCTTGTACTGAGTAAAGGGGGGACATTTGCAGTGATGGCCTTTGTCTTCCAGAATAATCGTTACACATGATGGGGTACTGCTCTCTTGGAGATGGCTGAACACCTGCTGTCGTGGTTTGACCCTGGCTGGATGCCAGAGACCCACCCCAACTTCTCCTGAAGGAGAGAAACTGGAGAATAAACCTGGTTACAGGCAAAAAACACGGCAAAACTATAAGTAAAGAACATAAAGGGTTTATTTTNTTCGTCCAGCGTTATCTCTCCATCTTTAGTCTTAGATGCCTAGACGGATTCTGCGGTCCTGGTTCTCTCTATCTCTGGTCCATAGGTTTTCACCATGGTCGGTCCAATTCACAAGCAGCAGCGGAATGCCTGGAAGAACATCTCTACCCCTTCTCTCGTGGGCCTCGGGGGCCTTCAAATCTCTCAGCCTCCCGACGCAGGTTCTGAGCTGGCACGCTACATCTTACTACTGACCTTTTTTTTCTTCTCTCCCAAGTATGTTATTCACAGAGACGCCTCTATAACCTTGAAGGCCATGGCAGCACAGAGAGCTCAGGCAAGAACTGAGCTGTTAATCCCCTCGCTGCCAGGGCAGCAGAAAAAAAAAAACCTAAACCATAACACCTGCCTACCCATGGGAAGCAGGGAATTAATTCTTTTTTTTTGTTTTCCTTGTGTGCATGTCTTTTTCTTTGTCTATTAAACTATCTTTATCTCAATCCACAAGCTTTTTAGCTTTTACCCTACTGATTCTCTCCCTGATCCCACTGGTGGGGGAGTGAGCACCTACCTGTGGTTTGGTTAAAGGCTGGGGTTAAACCACCTCTGATACTAGAAGGTTATAGAGAAATGTAATAGAGCTTTCCACTTCTACCATCCTTGTAGAAGGTTATGCTAGACCTCCATGCTGATGAAACAAAATCAGAAAAGGGAAGAAATGGGCTAGCAGTAACCATCTCACCATGTCTCTCAGTTCCCCCTCATCCACCTGGCTGTGTTTAACATAACAGAATCACAGAGTAGGTTAGGTTGGAAGGGAACACTGTGGATTACCTGGTCTAACCTCCCTGCTCAAGCAGGGTCACCCTAGAGCACATAGCGCAGGACTTTGTCAAGCTACAGGGTGCATGATCAGGTTGTCCCATAAAATGATTTAGGATGATAAAACAGCATGAGATTTCACAGTCTCAAGCGGCACCAGGGGAGGTTTAGGTTGGATATTAGGAGGGAGTTCTTTACAGACAGAGCTACTGGACACTGGAATGAGCACCACTTCACCACACGGGGAAGTGGTGAAGTCACTGTCCCTGAAGGTATATGAGAAGAGGCTGAATGTTGCTCTTAGTGCCATGGTCTAGTTGACAAGGTGGAGCCGGGTGAAAGGTTGGCCTTGATGATCTCAGTGGTCTTTTCCAACGTGATTGATTCTGTGATTCTCTGCGAGGACACCAGGAGAACAGCATTCGCTGACACCGGCGGGACAATACGGGATGACACTTTGCACAGCACGGGATGACACTTTGCACAGCACGGGATGACACTTTGCACAGCTCGGGATGACACCGGGGCACAGCTCAGCAAAAGGCCGAGGCCACGTGTGGGGGCGGTGTCGCTGGCCGGCGGGGCGGACATGGCGCGGCTGGGGACACTGGGCAGGGGTAAGGGACCGGTCTGGGAGCGGGGCCGTGGCGGCTGAGCTGGTTCGGCGGGGCTCGATCGGGCGGATCAGGGGGAGCAAGGGCTGGGCACGGGAAGCCCGAACCCCGCGGACGCGGGTCCGGGGTTCTCTCTGCACCCCACTCTGGGAGGGTTTGGGATCAGTGACAGCATCGTGCAGGGGGGAGAAGCCCTTTCAGTGTAGCTGCAGATCCCTTGGATAGAGTTCCGAGGGAGAAGTTCCTTAACTAATGGGATTTCAAATAATTTTTTTGAGCCTGGACTCTTACCTTTACAATTCATTAGTGCTGTTTGTGGTCGTGAGGAAAGCGACAGTGTCTGCAAATTATTTCAGGAAATGTTATTCTTTAGTAATTTACATTTGAATTTGAGTGTTACAGAAATTGTTTAAAACTTTCGGCTTTTAAAAACAAATGCGTAGCTCTCTGCAGACAGTGTTCAGTGTGCAGAAAGGGAAGGCTTCTAAATAACGCTTCGCAGAATCAGAGAATGAGTCATGTTGGAAGGGACCACAGTGGGTCATCTGGTTCAACCTCTCTGCTCAAGCAGGGTCATCCTAGAGCACATGGCACAGGACTGTGTTCAGACAGCTCTTAAATATCTCCGGTGGGGGAGACTCCACAACGTTTCAGAGCCATCAGGTGTCTCTTTGTGATATTGCACTTCCACTTAGATAAAATGCAGGATGGTCTGATGTTTCCAGGATTTCAGAGAGAGAATGGAAGATGGCACTGGATGTTGTCAGGGCTCTAAGCACACCTGGACTGCCCAGAGCAGCCTCGCTCAGGCTCTCTGGCTGTATCCCCCACCCAGGAGCCCTGTTTCAGCTCAGCCCTGAGCCTGCAGCCCCCTGCTTCAGTCTGTGCCATGAGCATAGCTGTACCACCAGTGCAGCCCTTGGCTCTGTCCCCTGGACGGACCTTGGTCTTACCGTGTAGCCTTGTCTCCAGCCCTTTTTGTGGCCTCATTTGCTGCAGCTCCTGACTGGGTGCCCTGGGTGGACCCTGGACCTGATCCATCTCTAATGATGTGAAGCATTCTCAGTGAACCCTACTCTGCTCACCTTGTTCAGGTCTGCTGGGCCTGTGCCCTGGTCCCTGAAATCACTGCCTGTGCTGCAGTCACCCTGGGCTCCTGGTTCATACCCCTGTAGAGGATGCTTGATCTCACTGGTTCCAGATAAGAATCTCACTTAAAAGCACTTTTCTTTTAAGTCTTTTTCTGTCAAAGTAAAAGTCCATGTGAGACTGAAAACTGAGCATTAGTGGATTAGAGTGAAATGCTTTTATTTTTTAACCCACATATATTTTGCCCTGACAAAGATATTACTTATTTTCCCCCAAACAACATTTCTTGGACAAAAAACCCTCCAAAACTTGCTTTGACTGTAGCTTATTGAGAAACTTTCAGATGTGCACTTGAATAAGTGTTTGATGATTCTCTTACTATTTTGTAGTTGCCTTCAGGCAGCAGAAATGGAAAAGCTCTGTCTCCCCACAAGCAAAAATGCCTCCTTGTGATTTTGTACCTGAAAAATACAATGTAAGTCATGCATATCATACTTTGCTCTAAATAGTCAGTGCATTAAATATTATAATAAAATTTGGTTATTTGGGCAAAACCCAACAGTTACAACCAGCACATAACCTTTAGACATATTTATGGGACAAATCTGTAGCTTCTACATTGTTGTTCATTTGAAAACCCTTAAGGAATAGATACATGCACAAGAGCAGTCTTCTTTTGCAAGCTGAGTTTCAGAGGTTTGTAGAACCTTCTATGTGCCAGAATTTATTCCAATCTCAGTTCTGTGAACAGCTGCTGTAGACAGCTGTGCAGTCTGTGTGATTCACTACAACTCCATTAGTCTGGATCTTTAGAAAGCATGAATGGATACTGACTTTTCTGTTCTGCCCAGTCTTATCCATATGAACGTATGCAGAAGATTCGTGAACAAAATATTGTTCCTTCACTGCGAATGTATTACAAGAAGCCATTGTTGCTGCATCAAGGACATATGCAGTGGTTGTTTGATTATGAAGGACGAAGATACCTTGATCTATTTGCTGGAATTGTCACTGTCAGTGTTGGTCACTGTCACCCGTAAGTATGTTGGGTGTAAAATACAGGATTAATCTGCAGCACTGTGACCCTAAAACTAGAATATCGTTTACTGAATTTCATGTACCGCTTATATTGAGTTTGACTTCTGCTACATTTTGAAGAATTCATTAATTTGGTCTACTTGTTCATCTGTCGTCTGGCAAATGGTGCAGCGCCTGCATTTGCAGAATGAATAATGAGTAGATGTGTGCATGTATGAGTGTAGAATGTGAGTGGAATTGAATCTCTTTGTCTCTTCTTGTGCTGCACGCAGGAAGGTAACTATGGCTACCCAGAAACAGCTTGCTCGCCTGTGGCATACCACTAATATCTACATGCATCCATCAATCCACGAGTATGCTGAAAAGTTAACTTCTCTCCTGCCATATCCACTGAAGGTACTTTGCTTCTGACAGGACGAGGGGCTGGTGAAGAGGGCATCTGTTTATAAGAGATATTTCATAAATAAATTGAGACATGACACCTGTAGAGAGAAAACCTGTGTGGGGACTACAGACTGTCAGATATAGGCAGTGATGACCCTCAAGGCCTTTCTTTAGGCCTAGATGCATAACATCTGTTTGTTTTCTCCTTCCACTATGTAGGGGCACTAACAGCTTAAAAATTACTGAAGAACCTAGGAAGACAATGACTGTACTAATATGTAGACAGCCTGAATTTGATTGATCTCATGAAAATTTGCATTGAAAAGTGTTTTACAGTATTTTGTGCAGTGAGCTTTATTGACATTTAAATAAACCACAAAAATTTCATG
Organism: Pitta sordida; assembly: GCA_013390025.1. Classification (NCBI taxonomy): domain Eukaryota; kingdom Metazoa; phylum Chordata; class Aves; order Passeriformes; family Pittidae; genus Pitta; species Pitta sordida. The sequence goes on along the minus strand of WEKX01002450.1, from coordinate 32,186 downwards.
TTTCATGTGCAGAGAAACAGTAATGAAAATAACTTTTGTTTTCAGGTAAAATAAACTGGTGATAAAATGAAGTTGGGCTAGCAGAAGAGTGTGAAGCTATTGCAATTGTAAAGATGGAAGATGGATGGAAGATTAAAAAAAAAATACCGTGCTCAGTTTGACTAAGCACTTTAATTTCTGTCAATCAGTATTCTATCTTAAGAGAACTGTAAACTGAAATTCGCTTCAGATTTTCCTGTACTTTTCCTCGGTACATCAGTTTGATCTTAGTCCTTACCTACAGTGTAAGGGCAACACTAAGTTTATCGTGGTGAAGTCACCCTGTGGCAGTGATAGGTCATTATGTTACTAAGTGAAATGGTCTGGTGGCCAATGAGACGGTGATTGTTGTGTGCTGTCCTGATCCTAAACATTCTCCCATAGGTGGTTTATCTAACCAACAGTGGGTCAGAGGCCAATGATTTAGCTATGTTCATGGCAAGGCTATACACAGGTAACTTCGACATCATCTCTCTCAGGTAATGCTCACAATTCTCTACAAAACTCCTTTGTGTATGTGATCAGTCTCTATATGCCTACATCAAGAAATAATAGAGAACTGTTTAACCCAAATTCTGCAGAAAGGAATGCTGTAAAATTATTTTGTTTGGCAAAGAGGAATTGAAAAGGGCATGAAGTTTTGACTCAGTATCTTAGGACTAGTTTTCAATAAAAACACAACCTGCGATTTTTGCTTATATTACTTAGAAAATGGTTTCGTCTCTGAGTCCAGGGTGTACTTTGGTGCACTTTTGTTCATGGCCAGAGTATGATTCAACAATTGCTACTTTATTCCTTCCTTTGACTTCTGCAGTGCCCCTTTGTGGGGTGCAAAGGTACCTATGGAGCAGCAGAGCTGTGAACCTCAGCAGGGAACTGCTCTGGCTGAAAGCTTAACTGGTGGAAGGATTTTTTTTGTTGTTTGTTTTGTTTGCTTTGCTGCCTTGTTTTTCTCCCAGAGCCCTGAACCACAGTTCACTGCACAAGTCCACAAACAGCTCTTCCGGCTTGATGGCAAAGGTGGTGCAGAGGTGACCACCGGTACACTGCAAGCACCAGTGTAGCAGTTCCCTTTTCTGTACATCCCAGGGAGCCTCAAATATTAGAATAGAGGGCTATGTTTTGAAGAGCTGTGTTTTTCTGTTATTGGGTTCATTAACATTGGGTAGCCCCCTTGCTTGTATATTCTCATTAATGAACTTTGGATTTGTGAATAAAACTGACAGCAAACCACCATGTGGTTTAATGATTGGCAGCATCTGTTGGAGAGAGCAGCAGTTTCCAAGATTCAAAGGACAGAGACGTTTGCTCTGTAGGGCTCAGGTGCTACAGCAGAACTTGCTGAGGGACTGTCTGAATTGCTGTTCGTTCTGATAATTGTTCTCTTCTTCTTGCAAACATTACCTCACAATTTTAACATTTGAAATTCTAAAACCCAATGCAGTTGGACACTCATACATCTTCGAAAACCAGAACAAAAAAATGGCAGTAAGAATCTTCTTGTTTTGAGTGCAACAATGCACGTTTTTCCTAATAATTTGTAGCTCAGAAACATGCCTTCTCAGAACTAATATTGCTTCAGACTCTTCTTGGAAATGAGTGATGTTCATCTGTTTTGTTTGTTTGAACAGAGGAGCGTACCATGGAGGCAGCCCTTACACGCTGGGTTTGACATCTCTTGGTCCTTACAAACATGGCGTTGCCAATGGCTTTGGCTGTACAACAGTGAGATTTGTGTTTGGGGTTTTTTTCCAATAATCTGTGTAATTAACAGGGTTTTTTAATATTCAACAATTACTATATTTTCTCCCGTCAAGTACTTTATGGTCACTGACTAAATTGCAGTGTCGCTGTTTCTGCTGTGCAAGCACAACAGGAGCCAGAGTCCCCTTTTCTTCTCTGTATAGTTACTTAGGCTAATTTGGAGCTGTTACAGCCGTAACACTAGTGGTCCTGATTTGCAGTTCTTTAGTCATGCTGGGTGCTTTCATGGAAATCCATATAAAAAGCAAAATAATAATGCTCACAACACCTGTCCTCAAGTTTGTTTTGGCAGATCTGTGCAAAGCCGCTTTGAGGTGATCCAATGCAGATCCTGCCCCATAATGAAAAGAAACACTGTTTCAGCAACACAGGAGACATATCTGTTAAGGAGATCCATTGGGCTTAAATGGCAATACATATTTTATCTCCTTGCCTTTGAGCAGATCAGAGTAACTTGCTGCCTAGAAGCTGGCACTGGCAACTCCAGTCTGTACTGGTGATAGCCCAGCCACAGGAAGGCTCATTTATAGCAGCTTCCCAGCACGTCTCAGTGAGTTGCCTGAAGTCATGTGGTAGTGTATATTTTGTCTGCAGCAATGTTCATTCTGCTAGATCTTCCTGCCTTTCTCTGTTTTTCAGATTTTGTTCAAACTTCAGAGTATTGAACTACCAGAAGCTCTTGAAATGTTGGCATTAATCTTAGATAACCAATATGCTGACTAAATTAAAGAACAAAAGGAAGAAAAAAATCAGTTCAGTGACTACTGCTGGGATAGTCTAAATTTGTTGGTTTCAAAACTATCTCTGTTCTACGAATTTGTGAGAGGGAGATTTGGTGTTATTCACAACTGTTATTCAGACAAGTTGCTTGAACTGTATTTGACTCTTTAAGAGAATTTTTTTGGTTTGTGTTGTCATTAGTCATTAGATCAAAAAGCTCTTAGAGAGGTATCATCAAATCTATAACCATTTCTCTTATGCTTGACAGACAATGTTACCGGATGTTTTTCGTGGTCCATGGGGAGGCAGCCATTGTAGAGATTCTCCAGTGCAAACTGTTCGAAAATGCAGCTGTTCTGAAGGTTGGTCAATGACAAAAAGTTTTTGGCTTTTAAATTAGAGATTACTAGAGGGCTGGGACAATAGGTTATAATTCCCTCCTAAAGAAAGGAAGACAACTGGTTAGGATTTGCAAGGGCAACCAAAGCCAAGATTGCAGAGAACCTCAGACTCCTGCTTCCCAATGAGAGAAAATTGGGATAGGTGATACCTTATTCTCGGATTTCTTCTTGAAATCCCAGCCTTTTTTTCCAGCATTTGTCATGATCAACTCTGGAAGTCATGGCACTCCTGGAACAACAGAAGTGTTGGTAGGGTTTTCTGTTGTTTCTGAAGTTTTGACAGCTTTCCAAGTTTTATTTTGAAGTCAGACAAATAATAAAGACAAAACATCGCATACACAACACACTGTGAATGCTGCTCTGCTATGAGCAACAATTAAAATAATTTTTTCCACTGTATCAACAACCACTCTTTAGTATTCTAAGTTACTTACATATGTAACAGAATGTTTTCTTTTTAGCTCTGCCCTCCCTGGTGAATGGGAACATTAGCTATACTAATTACTGTGTTTTTTATTTCAGAGTAGATCTATATTCTTCGGAATCCTCGTACCTGTACTAACCTAATGGCCCTCTGTCATATGCTGATGTGTACTAACTTCTGAGAAAATGTCTGCTTATTCCTACTGCAGATGGAGGTGATGCTGACCTGTATAATGAGTCCTACCATCTATCAGCTTTGCCTTGCTATATTGGAGCTGGCATTCCTCGGAGAATTTCTCGTAAACATGGTTTAAGAGAAAAGAAGGGACAGTCTCCTTTAATGTTTAGCCTTTTGCTGTGTATTTGAGAGGTGATATTTACCATGCAGCCAGATAATCATGTTTCGAAGTTAGCTTTGTATCATATTAAGTAAATTCCCTTTAAACTCTTTCCCCTGTAAACAGGTGTATGTCGTGCAAAAGACCAGTACATTGAACAGTTCAAAGATACTCTGAATACTTCAGTGCCCAAGACAGTAGCTGGATTTATTGCTGAATCAATTCAAGTAGGTAGTTTGCCATTTTTCAGTTGTGAGAGCAGAAATAGTGTGAAATGCTCAAATCTCATACTCTTTAGCTACATCCTGAATATTGCTGATTTTCATTGTAATTTTTAATGCCTTAAACACCTTAAATGTTTAAAAGATTGCATAAATTGCCTTAAAATTTCAACTCTTGTCACTGATTTCAGTGGAGCTAGAATTTTGCTCATAAGGTTAAACAAAGAATCATAATTAAACATACACATTTTTTTCCTGCATTTAAATAGGCACTATGATGCATACTGTTGTTTGGTTTCTAAAACTGTCTTCCAATTTTCATACTGCTTTTCTCTTTACTATTTCTTTAAACTTTCAACTCAGTCCCCCTCCACATCTTTCCAATCATGTTTTCCACTATATTTCTAACAGCTCTCCAGTAAGTGGTGGCCAGAGGATTCATTCTCTTAGTGTTTCATCCTTTGTTCAGAATAATGGTTCGTTAGTAGGAAAAATGGAGATTTTATCTCGGGCAATAAAAAAAAAAGAAGTGAGAATTGTGACCACAGAGAAAATTGGAGCAGTTCCTTGGTTTTGCTCTTACATACCTGAAGCTAAAAAGCATTCCAGTCCAGGTGTAGCATGGAATTGAATTTCTGATCCAAATAAAAACTGCCAAGGTGAGAAGAAATTGAGGAAACAATGCTCTAAACAGATTAACCAAAGAACGAATGTGAAGTCTCTGTTCAACTTTCATCAACTGTCAGCAAACAGTTCCTGGATTTCATGTGTAGGTTTTCAGGTCCTTGTTGTGGCAGTTTATTGTTAACTGGCTCGGTATTACAGTGATCCAGTTTACAGTATGGCCTCACAAACATTTATACCACCACAACTAAAGAACAGCAGACAGCACCGTTGAATGGTAATGAGTGACCTGAAGCTTTTTGAAGCAGCTTCATTGCTGAAACCAGAAGCTTGAGGGCTGCCAGATTTTTTCTGTAAGTGGAACTCCTGTTTTCTTGTTTGTTCCTGAAGGCATTGTCTTTTTCTCCTGGCAGGGTGTTAATGGAGCTGTTCAGTACCCAAGAGATTTCTTAAAGGAAGCTTATCAGCTGGTACGAGAAAGAGGGGGCGTTTGTATCTCAGATGAAGTGAGTTGGGTTTTTTTTACCTAAGAGCTCTAGAATTTGGGCTACCTCTAAAAGCTGTCATAAAAGAATCCAAGTGAAGCCTGGAAATGCAGTCAGCTCTCTTCCACTTCGCGCCCCCCCATATTGCGGATTCACATCTTAGCGACATGATTTTTCAGCGATTAAGGAGGCCCGTTTTGCAACTGCACATGCACGACCTGACATGCATGAATATTCAAATTAGACAGTCATGAATATACAACCCCCTCCTCTCCGCTCCGAGCGAGTAGGCTACAGTGGGTCTCCCTGCTGGTGCGCCCACGCCGTGGCAGCCTTTTCCATCCCACTCCGCTGCTCTCTGAGCGAGAATGCTACGGTGGGTCCCCCTACCTTCGTGCCCACACTGTGCCAGCCCTCTCTATCCCGCACCGCTGGGAGTGCAGCAGCTGCAGTGGGTCTGCTCTGAGCGGCACCTGGCCCCCCATCCCACTCCCCTGGGAGCGCAGTGGCTGTGGCAGGTCCACTCCGAATGGTGCCCACCCAACTCCACTCAGAGGGCAGTGGCTGCGTGCAGTTATGAAAGATTTACACACTCTCAGGTTAGATGTGGTGTCCAAGACTTTCTCAAATGAGTCTCCGAGACATACTTGTCTACCCTGAGTACAGAGAGACCAGGTCTACCCGCCCAGAGAGACAGCGGGACAGTGGCACAGGTGGCTCCCCACACCAGTGTCCCCAGCCGCATGGAAAAGGGGCTTTTCTGGGCGTGGGCTGGCCGCGGGCACCAGGAAGCACCGACATGAACACCGACACACAGCAACGCAATGCCAACAGCGCCAGAGCGCCAGGGGGCTGTGTGACAGTGTGGGGCAGATTTGCATATTAATGAGCTGGCAATCAATGCAGAAGGAGGGCTTCGCATATAGGGGGCAAGACCCATGGTACCGTGGTATAGGAGACCCAACCATAATCTAAACTAAATGGTATGCACTTCATAGCTTAAGTTTAACATGGTGCATTTTTCCTAGTATAAGAGCCTGCCAGTTTTTACTGCCTTTATTGTGATTTTAGTTAAAGGTAATGTTTTTAACACACTTCAGTCCTCACCTTTTAGAAGCAGTAAATTGGCACAGATACGCAGTTAATAAATGCCAATTGTGATGTGAGTTTTGTCATAATAACCCTTCCTCTTATGAGTGTTGTTGGCATACATAAAATATAGAAGAGTGTTGGTGGCTGTACATCTGCAAACACAATAATCCCTCAAATTTTGCAGGAGTTCAGGCCTGGAAGCATGCTGCGATAAGCAGAAGCATGCTGCGATGTAGCGATTCATATATATTTAACTATGGCCAGCCTCTCACCCCATCAGCTCTGAGCAGCAGGAGCAGCAGGAGTGAGCAGGAGCATGGAGGAGCATGCAGGACAAAACAGCAAGCAGCAGCTAGCAGGAGAAACTGCTAGCTCCTGCTTGCTGCTGCTTGCTCCTGCTTGCAGCAGCTAGCAACAGCCAGGAGCAATTAGCAAAGGAGGAGGGCTCCACAGAGCAGCTGGTTAATATACTTGTGAGACAGTGTTACAAAGCTCCCCCCACCATTTTATTAATCTTTGAACACTGTTATGAACAGGAGAGCTCTGGGTGGCCGCCAAGCAAGCAGCACCTGTCGGCCCCTTGCCACCCCCTTCCCCACCTGACATGGGGTGAAAGAGCAGGGAACCAGAAAATGTCTTCACAGGAAAAAAACATGAGGTACTGAAGCTGCGACAGGTGTAGTGCGAAGTAGCGAGGGATTACTGTACCTTTTAAAAATGGATTTTTTTTAGCTAAAAGTATTTTAAAATAGTATTGAGTGCTTTAAAGTGATTCTGATACATACTTCAATCTTTGCAGCAATAGAAATCAGTCTTGGTGTTCCTTTTAAATGTCATAAGCATCTGCATTTCCTCTACATTTTGAAAGAGAATCTGTGCCTTATTTGTGCATCTCACTGGGCCTAAGACATGATGATGTGTTATCACATGAGAAACCTTTTGTATTTTGTACAGAACTGTCTGAATAAGGATCCTAATACATATTGACTCCAGATGTAGTTGCAGTTTAATGCAATTCTGTAATAGAAAGACAAGAAAAGAAACTATATTATAAAGCAAGAGAAAGTGATGGGGATTTCCCTGAATTTTTCCTTTGAAAGGTGCAGACAGGATTTGGACGGACAGGCAGCCATTTCTGGGGATTTCAAGCACATGATGTAGTACCTGACATTGTTACTTTGGCAAAAGGAATTGGTAATGGCTTCCCAATGGCAGCTGTTGTTACAACAAAAGGTATGTGTTCTGCTCTGCTACAATTAAAATAGAGTAATTACAAAACATACTCCACCATAATTACTTACTGAGAGACGTGTGTTCAAAAAGCTGAGTTTTATTAATAATCTTTGTCTCAATCTATCATTCGACAAATGAATTGGATTCTCATTACTCACTTGTTTTACCAAGTGTTGTGCTCTATCAATGCAAAGCTGTATTTAAATGGGGTTATTTGTGTAACTGAAGCAGGAATGACCTCATCAGTCATGGGCAGACCTGGTAACAGAGCCTGGAAATCCCCACTGAATTCAACATTTTTCGTATCAATGTACTGTGAGTGTATAAGGCAGCAAGTTAGCCAGCTGCTTAACTGATACAAACAGCTGGCTGAATCTAGTGAGGAAACTTTGTAGATGTCAAATGACAGCGTAAGTTAGAAGTGTGACCTTTTAAAAAAAATTTGCTTTGGCATATGCTAGACACTATAGCTTTTGGAAATAGTAATACAGTGAATCCTCTCTGTATCACGACTTCTCCTTCACGACCTCGCCCATTTGCAGAGCAGTTTTTTCGCAAATATGATTCTGCTGTGTGTGAGCTGAGCTGGCTGAGACATGCGCAGTTTGACTCTGCTCTGCCAAGGGGCGGTGCCACGGTGCCTGTGGGGCGGGACTCACCCCGCCCTGCGGGGAGGTCCCTGAATGGGGAGACTGCCTCACAAAAGTGAGGCAAGCTGTGTGCTGGGAGGGGGTTTCTGTTCCCCTGCCCTCTCGGGCCGTCCGGGAGCGCTGCCCCTCTCTCACGGGACCGGTGGATGTTAAAGGGAAAGAAACTCCCATACCAACCTGACCCCTCCATCCCCCCACCCTCACGGCAGCTCAGGCACAGCGCGGGGCGGCGTGGGCACGGCTTGGGGCGGCATGGGGTGGCTCGGGAATGGCATGGGAATGGTGCAGGCATGGCACGGGGCGGCATGGAGCGGCTTGGGCAGGGCGCGGGGCGGCACAGCGTGGGCACGGCACGGGGCGGCACGAGGTGGCTCAGGCACGGCATTTAGAGACCTGCAACACCCTGACCCGCTTCTGTGTGCTCCACTGAGACCCCACGCGAGCACTGGGGCCAGGCAGGGCTGGTGGGGGGAGCAGCGGCGCGGAGTTTGCGCTGGGAGCACACACAGTCACAGCAGCCGCTCAGAAACGGTTCCCTTTCCTCGCTTGTGCCGAGAGACACAAGGAGAAGGAGCAGAGAATTGTCCGCAGAGCTCCGGAGTTCCGGGGGGTGGAGCAATGGGCGTGGCCTGCATGCATATTAATGACCTGCAGTTCTTTGCGATGTTTCACGATGCATTTGGCCTGTCCCTTTCCTCGCGATGGAGGAGGTATAACGGTGTTTTGCAAAAATGGCTTGCAGGAAATCTTGCTGCATTGTCTCCAGTGGAGTCAGCATTGAACCACAGCAAACGTAACTTAGCAGTTCACACAGAATCACACAGAATTAGTAAGGTTGGAAAAGACCATAGAGATCATTGAGTCCAACCTATTGCACACCAAAAGGTAGTATTTTGTTGATTCAGCAAACTGAGTCAACACACATAGCAGCNGTTATCTAGATCATGTCACTAAGTACATCATCCAAGCCTTTTCTTAAACATCTCTAGGGACAGTGACTCCACCACCTCTTTGAGTGGGATTTCCACTCTCTCTGTGAAAAAGTTCTTCCTTATATCTAATCTAACCCCCCCGCCCAGCACAGCCCTCTTGTTTTGTTACTGGTAACCTTAGAGAAGAGACCTACCCCCGCCTGACTACAACCTCCTTTCAGGTAGTTGTAGAAAACAATAAGGTCTCCCCTGAGCCTTCTCTTCTCCAGGATGAACAACCCCAGTTCTCTCAGTTNCTCCAACTTTCAACCAGATCAACATTTATTCTCAGCTTGGTGTCATCTGCAAACTTGGTAATGATTGACTCCATCCCTTCATCCAGATCATCGGTAAATGCCATATTAAACAGGACAGGTCCCAACACTGAACCCTGCGGGACCCCACTGGTGACCGGCCTCCAACCGGACACAGCACCATTCACCAGCACTCTCTGAGCTTGATTATCCAACCAGTTCTTGATCCAGTACAGTGTAAACCCCTCCAAGCCTCAAGCAACCAGTTTCACCAGGAGTTACTGTGGGAGACAGTATCAAAGGCCTTGCTAAAGTCAAGGTACACCGCATCAACAGCTCTTCCCTCATCAGCCAGGCGAGTTATCTGATCATAAAAGGAAATAAGATGGGTCATGTAGGACCTTCCTTTCCTAAAGCCATGCTGACTAGATCTCATCTCCTTACCATCCTGGAGGTGCAGCATAATTTCCCTTAGGATGATTTGCTCCATAATTTTGCTTGGCACTGAGGCCAGGCTTATGGGTCTATAATTCCCTGGATCCTTCTTCCAACCCTTCTTGTAGATAGGTGTCACACTGGCCACCTTCCAGTCCTTTGGGACCTCCCCAGTAAGCCAAGTCCTCTGCTAGATGATCAAGAGACGCTTAGCGAGTTCATCCGCCAGCTCGCTCAACACTCTACAATGTATCCCATCAGGTCCCATGGACTTATGAGGGTCTAAATGATCTCTAACATCCTCCTGGATTAAAGGGGTGTTAAATTGTTCCTTGTCCACGTCAACCATTTGAAGAGACCACTGATATGTAAACAGCTGGTTTTACTATTGAAAACAGAGGGGAAAAAATCGTTAAGTATGTGTGCCTTTTCCTCATCTCCAGTTACTATGTTTCCCTCCTTATCCAGTAGAGATTGGAGTTTGCTCTTGTCCTTTTTTTGCCATGTAAAATTTTGCCAATGTACCTGTAAAAGCCTTTTTTATTATCCTGCATAGTAGTGGCCAATTTAAGCCTAAACTGAGCTTTTGCATCTCTAATTTTTTTTCTACATGACTTAACATCCTTAAACAACGTCCAAGTTACCTTCCTCTCCTTCCTTCCTTCCTTCCTTTTTTGTTCTCAGTTCAGTTAAAGCAGACAAGTAGAGTTATCAAACAAGGTAGATGAGGCCACCAAGATGATTGAAGTGATGGAGCACCTCTCCTGTGAGAAAAGCCTGAGAGAATTGGGATTGTTCAGCCTGTAGAAGAGAAGGCTTTGGAGTGGCCTAATTGCATCCTTCCAGTACAAGAAAGATGGAGACACTTTTTACAACAGTATGGAATGATGTCAAACTGAAAGACAGTAGGTTTAGGTTCGATATTAGGAAGAAATTTTTTACTGTGAAAGTGGTGAGGCTCTGTCATAGGTTGCCCAGAGAAGTTGGAAATGTTCAAGGCCAGGTTGGATGGAGCTCTGAACAACCTCGTCCAGTGGAAGGTGGCCCTGCCCATGGCAGGGGGCTGGAACTAGATAATCTTTCAGGTCCCTTCTAACCCAAACCAGTCTATGATTCTATGATACTATGATACTATGAACTGAAAGAGTAATCAGTGTTGTCTTTTTTCTTTTAGAGATTGCAGGTTCCTTGGATCAAAACCTTCACTTCAATACATTTGGAGGAAGCCCTTTGGCCTGTGTAGTTGGAGCTGCAGTTCTTGATGTAGGGAGAATGTTAAATAAATTTATATATACCACACTTCTTGTATCAAAAAATGGAAAATGCTTACATATATGAAGTTCTATGTGAGCAATTTTTAAAATAACTGTATGAAGTGCATAAACATGCAGATCCTCTTTATCTCCTTTAGTTTCTTCACTTGGTTCATAAAAATGTAGGAAAGTACTTTCTCAAAAGCCTTAGTTATCTCTTTAATAGAACTACACAAATCCTCAGCTAAAGCAAATCAATTTTCTGGCTCACATGCTTAACAAAATTGTTTTAACTCAACAGCTTTAACCTTATGCCTGAAAAACTCTAGTAAGTTAAGAATACTTAATGGCCGGAATTATTTTGGGAAAAAAAATCCCTCATGAAAAAGACAACAGAAAACTTTACAACAAATTTCACTTATTATCCAGTAATAAATCAGTCAGTGGGTAGTAGGTCACTATTTAATTTTCTTTGATCATGTATAGACCATTCTTTCCTGAACCTCACTGCATTACAGTTCCAGATTAATTATAATTTCTACTCGTGTTAGTTTCCTGAGTGTTTGGGGAGTTTTCAGCTATTTTATAAGGATGGTCATAGAACGAGTTTGAAAAAAAACAGTTTGCAAATAAGAAATAACTCGTATTTGGGGTTCTTTTGACTCTGAAGTAACTGGAGTCAGGCCCTGAAATAATTTGCAGGAGATTGTCAGAGTCAGGAAGAATAAAATGCAATTCAGAGGGGAAAAAATTAAAGGAGACAGAACTGCTTTATCTTCTGTAATTTTATTTTTGGGGGAGGGAGCTGTGTTTATGTGAGATTTCTTAATGCAGACATAAAGCTCATAAAATGGTTTCTGTGTGGGTGCCTACATGTGCCCTGCACATCAGAACTTTGATTAATGAGGGGAAAGTGAGGAACAAAGAAAAGATTGTGATTAAAAAGCATGAGTGGGTGAATCTTATTAAAACCCTCAAGATGTTCCCTAAAAGGCTGCCTAGTACACAAAGATACGCCTTGTCTAGGTATATTCCTCTCATGATACTGAGACAAATTTAAAATATTTTGGTAAGATTTTGAAAAATAATCTTCTGGTTAGGTATTTTCCAATTATGCACACATGTGAACAGTATTTACCGGATTTAACATAAGTAAAATGTGAATCAAAATACATAATATGTTCATCTGTATTCTGATGCCCACAGAGGCCCGTAAGAGAAAAAAACATGAGCAATGAAGTAGTGAAAGAACATTGTCTGCAAGGAAGTGAGATAAATATAGTGTCCTCAAGTTCAGTGGGGATTAACCAAATGTATCGGAAGCTTTTCACGCAACACTGTCATGGTACACCATTTTAAGCAGGCTATTGAAGAAGATGGTCTACAAAAAAACAGTGAAGATGTGGGAACATATATGCTACTGGAGCTGGCTAAACTGAGGGATAAATTCAAGATCATTGGAGATGTTCGTGGCAAGGGACTTATGATTGGAATAGAGATGGTGACAGATAAGGTTAGTGACTTACTCCTTTCAATTTACAATGCCATTGGAAGTTTCATCACATTTCATTTCAGTTGAATTAATAGGGGAATTTTATAATGAAAAGCAGCCAGCGAAGTGAGAAAACATGCCTCTGGCTAAAAATGAGCCAGAATACTCCATCATTTGGTCATTTCACAAGCTTTGAGTAAGCAGTGATGTGTACCTTAATTGCATAAACTCATGAAAGCAGGTAAGTTATGCAGCTAGCAATAGGAGTGGGATTTGTTGGAGAGACTGGAATAGACGTCATTTCCATAGAACTAACATAGAATATCTAAGCAAAGTTGAATATTCACTTTCCTTAGGACAGCCGCTGCCCTCTTCCAGCTGAAGAAGTTAGTCAGATCTGGGAGGACTGTAAAGACATGGGAGTTCTGATTGGCAGAGGAGGGCTCTACAGTCAGGTACTGAACCTCCGGTTATAAATAAAATCTATTTTCTTGTCCTCATGAACTACATTCCCATTTCCTTCAAGTTAAATTAACTTCAGTGTAGTAAATAAACTAGAAAATGTATACTCTCAGGAACTAACTCTTTAGTTTAATGTTTAGTTTAATGTTTATTTTTAAATTGGGCAGGAGCTATTTGATTCTTCTCAAGTATGCTGAACTAGCTCTAAGCTTGGAGTTTTCTGTTAGGGGACATAGTTGTGGATTCAATACCTGGGCAGGCATTTGCTTGGGAGTTGGACTAGATCATCCTTGTGGGTACCTTCTAACTCAGAATAACCTGTGAACTTCCCATAGAATTCCAAGACATTACAGTCAATGCAAATTAGAAGAACTCACCAATATTCAGGCCCAATGTCTTTGCTGTGGTTTAGGTTATCACCTGACCTGTCGGTACAAAAGAAGGCTGTTTTTGCTAGTTCTTTGAGTCTGGAGAGCTAGTAATGTTCTACTTGTAACTAAAAGAAAATTAAAAAAACCGTTGATGGCAAGTTCAACAAAGCCGCACACAAGTGAGAATTGCATGTGAATGGGCATCAGCCCACACCAACTGAGGATGCAGCATGCTGCACCCAGGACAGGGTGTCACCAGTTTCCTACAGCTCTGAGTTAATGCCATGGAATTGACTCATGAGGGGCTGGTCATAAACCTCTCTTGACACAGGAGCAGCAGCTTCACTTTGAGATAGATAGGAGCGTGGCTGAAGTAAATCAGACATTGCATGTATCAACTCATCATCACAGAACAGAACACAGGCAACAGGCTGCAGCTTGGTGTAGTAAAATCTGTCTGATGAAAGGGCTGTTTTGTGAGTGTTTGCCTCAGTCAGAGCTGTGGGTGGGAAGGACCATTATTCCACTTTTGCTGTACTAAGGCCTGTGACATGCTGACAGAAAAATTTAAACTGAAAGTTTAAGATTCTTACAGAAGTTAAATACTCTTGGAAACATAGATCAAACACTTGGATTTGTCCTTACATTCTTGCCAGGTTTAGCAGTACCTCCCTTTCTGATCAACACACTTCCCAGCTGTAGCACCCTAATAACAGGTAGTATTTAGTGATTCATTCATAATGCATTCTCTTAAGTGCCTTTAAAAAAGCCTATTAAGAACTCAGCAAATCAGCTGAAAAAATGCAAGAGTCTGCCATTCTCTGCAGGTAACAGATGCAGATGCCATTCTCTGTGACAAACCTGCCAGAAAGAAAAATAGGTATATCTGTCTCTGTTCTTAGTACAAACCCACCTGAGATTTTACAGTAGCTCTGTCTGCAGTAACAGAGCTGCAGACATGAGCTACTCTACTCAGTTCTTCTTTGGAGGCAGTTAGGTTACCAAGAGGGGAGTCCAAAATTGCCCCACATCAGAGTGCACTTTTCATAAGCTTGTCCCTGCTCTGCTGTCTTCTGTGGGTTTTTTCCTCACTTTTTTTTTTTTTTTGGGGGGGGGGGGGCATAAGGTGAGTGCTGACATAGATGGACTGCTTGAAACTGTATTCTTTCCATATGATTTTGAATTTTTTTTTCCTCTCCTCAGACATTTAGAATTAAGCCTCCTATGTGCATTACTAAAGAGGATGCCGACTTTGCTGTGGAAGTATTTCACACTGCTTTGCAGAGACACATGGAAAGAGCAGCTGCAAAACAGACTTAGTTTCCTTATGTGAGATGCACACACAACTCCTGATACTTGCGACCCAGACTGGGCATTAATTTACAATGGAAAAAGAAAATCACAGTCTATTAAGTGTTTGTTCAGTGTTGCAAGAGCAGTCTGACAGATCCAGTGCTCTCCACACAAGAATGCCACAGCTCCCACAAGGCTGAGTGCTGGTGTTTGGAGCTGCTGGGACTGAAGCTGGGCAGTGCCCGACTGCCTTCCACCATTGCAGCCCAAACTTTGCCCCTTATACCCAGTATACACAGTTTTAAAAGACACAAATTTGACTTTTATTTGAATTATATTTTTAAAATATTAAGTGAAGAAGTAATACTGCAAGGTTCAGCTTGTGGGATTTTACTGACATATGCAAGGTCAATCTCTGGCTGTGAATGACCCTGAGCAAAACCTAACTGGAAGTTTCAGAGTTAAAACTCTGTACCCTGACTACAAGGATATGCTGCAATTAGAGCATTACTAAAAGTTTGCACAAAGTCAAAATGTTTCTAATTACAGTAATTAAACAATCATGGGGATTAGAAATCCAGTCATCACACTCTTCAAAATAATGCTTTTGTTTTCCTCCCACTGCTTTTGGGATTGCACAGCACACCTATTAATCGTTTAGCAAAGATGCAAACTCTGGCTAGTGAAATAAAATATTCTTTCTTACATAATCACTGTTTTCAGTGTTTTAGTTCATGGCTTCCTTCAGTTTCCAGTAAAAAGAATTGGTGTTCTGCACAGTAAGCACAAACTGGACTTTCATGATTTTACTTTCATTCAGATTTTAATATTTGAATAACTCCTTGAGCCAATAAAGGATCATATCAACTTGGGGGCAGCAGAGTATTCTGCTTGTGTTGGTGACAAATCAGAACTTTGTATCTCAGGCACAGCATCAGTGCCTCTCAGAATCTCCTCCGGGTTTCCTGAACACTGTCCTACAGCGCTCCATGAGTACTGCCTTCTCCAACTGCATTGGCAACTATTGTGTACAATCCAATTCCACTCCAAAATCAGGTGTTTGTTATCCCACCATTTGTTACTCGAGATCAGGTAGATTATGCATTTAAACAGAAGTGCTATTTTTTTCATTAGAAACCAGAACAAATTGTTTATGTCACTCATTTGTTTCTCCCTCACTTATTCTCCAGCAAGCCTCTTTTTTCAACACCTGGCCTGTAGGTAGATGTAAAAAACAATAGGAATTGTCACAACTGATTAAACAGCGTTGTCATCTTACTCTTTCCCTTCCATCTGCTGCTTAATACAATTAAGTAATTTGGGGATGGTGGAAGAAATGCCCATGTTTTTCTGTGTCTTGGTTGTATTTCATCTTTGACAGAGGATCAGAGAAGTACAGGCTCTGCTTCTGGCTACACACACCGAGATAAGCCCTCTCAAGAGAAAAGCAGCAACACAAATGTCAAAATAATTTATTTTTTGCTACGTGTGCGTGCACTTTATTAATGCAGGTTTCTACAGAAATACAAGGTGAGTTACTATATCCCCATTCTCAGAGTAAAAGCTGCTGCAAGGCTAAGGGGCTCTAGCCCAGGTGGCTCAGAGGAAGGAGCCCCTGGCTCAGGTGTGCCACCAAACCATTCTGTCATTACAAACAGCTTAACAATCCAAAAGAAAGTACCAGCTCCTTCACAGGGTAATACGTATTCCTTTTGTTGCATCTTCAGTTTTTCCCAAAATTGGTACTTGCTTTCTTTGTTAAACCCCAGACACAGGCAATGTGCATCTTGAGTTTTGGGAGAGTTTTCGTGTAGAATTCTGGAGACTGTTCCTGCAGCAATGTTCTATCTGGTTTTGTGTTTCTTTTTTTTGTTTCTGGTGTTCACAACTCCACTTGCAACTGGTGTGGTTGTTGCTCTTGCATGTTCTGTGGCTTTTAGATGTTCAAACAATTTATTTCGGGATGAAAATTTACAGCTGCAGGTTACACACTGGAGGAAAACTTCATTCTAGAATTAGAAAAAATCCACAGTGCTTCACATTTCTATCACGCATGTAATAAGTGTAATACACCAATTTGTCATATGCAATTTCTTTTAGACAATGAAATGTGAATAAACTGTTTGTTTCTATCACCCATACTCTACCACAGATTAACAAATATATGTATTTCTTTAAAATAACTGCAAATGTAACTTTCTGATATTTCAAAGAACTCTTTAGTAGAATCAAGAATAATGGAAGCCTTGCAAATCTAATTTAAGGTAAAGAATAATTTTGATCTAACCTGACTATACACACAATACTCTGGGCTCTGAGATGTAGTGAATTTAGTATGTATTAGCTGTAGTTCCTACACAGTTTTGCTCTCTCTGGGAAGCATCAATATTGGAAAAGATACAAATAGTACTGCCTAGTGACAACAGCTTTGTACTTAGTTGTTTACTTTATTTAAACTGCCTTCGATACACAAATTTAGCAACCCTCTCAGAACTAAAGCTTATTCCTGCTTTTCTCCTCAGGGACATGAGCTGAAGTCCCAGCCTCCCAGCTTCTAATAAAAACGCAGGAATAAAATTTGTGGGCTGGAGATGATCGAGACAATCCTGTTTGCTGTAATATGACCACCATCTTTTACCTCTCTGATGAAGACAGGCCCTCACTCCACCTTCCAGTGCCTTAAGGGGACTTACAAAGAGGAGGGAGAGGGACTTTTTATATGGGCAGAGCATGACAGGACAAAAGGTAATGGTTTTAAAGTGAAAGAGGGCAGGTTTAGATTAGATATTATGAAGAAATTCTTTATTGTGAGGGTGGTGAGACACTGGAACAGGTTGCCCAGAGAAAGTGGGTGCCCTGTCCCTGAAGTGTCCAAGGCCAGGTTGGATGGGGCTTTGAGCAACCTGGTCTAGTGGAATGTGTCCCTTCCCATGGCAGGCGGTTGGAATTATGTATATGATCTTTAGGGTCCCTTCCAACTTAACACCGCTATGGTTCTATTTTAAATAGTGTAAGTAATTTGACATACCACTGTTGGGTTCTCTGAAGATACCTTAGCAGACTTTTTTGCATCCTTGGCTTTTTTCCCTTTAGGTTTAGTGCTGCTAACAGACAAAAAGAAACTAAGATCAGTGCACAGGAACTTCCAACACTTATGAGGATCTGATGTTTTTCAGTTTATCAGTGTCTGTGCTGCTTTCCCTCGTTCTTGCACACAACACAATGCAAGTGCATCCAGAAAAAATATTTAATTTATACAATCAATTTTTGATCTCAGCATGTCAAATCAGCTACTGGTAGGTGATAAGGCAGTAATTTGCAGTCAAACACCAGTTTCAAAGAAGGTCCTAGACTCTTTGTTTAGTATCACGGTCATTCAAACCTGCTTTAGTAGCCCCCAGAGTTCACATTTTTGAGTAGATTTAGGTTTATTTGACAGTATCAAACATGACACAGAATGACACAGTGACAGTATTGGAATTCAACGCACCTTTCTGCTTCACTTTTAATTTCATTCTCTTGGCTGACATCAACTGTAGTGCTTGTGTCCTCTGGCAGAGAATATTTTTGGCCATCATTTACCAACTCCTCTGCTGAGGCATTGACCTTGTCCATGCTGGGCACCTCCTTTTGTTCAACTACATCTTCGTCAGCACTTTGATCAAAAGAGTCCATGTAAATCTGTCCAAACGCAGGAAATGCAAGTTAAATAGTATCAGTTTATTAGTGACTATGCTTATAGTATCACACTCATTTACCTCAAACATGGTGAGCAGGGAAGAGGAGAAAGCCTCTTAATTTTACTGTATGCTTTCAGTGAGATTGTAACAGATAAAACCTTAGTTCTGCTCTGAAAGATGAGGCCACCTGTGGTGAAGGGAAGAAACACCAATAAAACAGCCTCTAAAATTACAGAAGAGGAGAACAAAGGTAGCTCTGGGGCTCATCCTGTTCTGACTACCATTTCTCATTTCACAGATAGTGGCTTGGCTTATAACTTTGCAAAAGGTTAAATTACTTAGTCTGAAGTTTTCTGTGCCAGACACCTGAGTTAGGACACTTGAGCCAAAATAATTGAGCTGACTGACACTAAGCAGACACACTGTATTCTCCTTCCCTAACATCAGAAACACTGGCAGCCTTTTCCACGTACCAGATCAAACTCAATACAGTTATACCTCCTTATTTGTGAGGAATGGGTCATGCCAGGGCCCTCGTGAAACGTTAAATGAGCAAACATGCGCAGGTCATTAATATGCATACAGGCCATGCTCATCACCCCCAGCCAATCAGGAACACGGGGGAGCCTTTTTGACTCCTCCCCACGGGCTCTCACAGCACACTGGAGGAAAGGGAAGCGTTTCTGCTCCCTGTCTGCCTCAGGAGACACTCCCCCACCCCGCTCCAGGAATCCCTGGACTTCTCTTCAGCCAAACTGCCACTTTAGCATGTGCAGCCGGGGCCGAGCCGCTGCAACCGTGCGTGCTCGCACTGCCTTGCGGGCAGCCCAAACTCTGCGCTGCTGCTCCCCTCCCCCTGTCCCCAGTGTCTAGCCGAGCCTGCCAGGGTTGTCAGTGGAGCCCTGTGCGGTGCAGGCGGGCAGCACCAGTGACTGTGGGGTGTGCATGTCCCACTGCTGCCCCGTCCCAGCACACAGCACTTGCCCCACCGCCACGGCAGCCACCTCAGCCCCACTTTCCTGGGGCACTTCCCTTCCCCGCCTGTAGCCACGGAAACAGTAACATGCGCCTGGAGGGTAGGGGTCAGTCTCTGGTGGGCTTAGAGTAACAGGGGACAGCGTTGACTTGTGGCAGTGCTGTGCTGGGTCTCAGCTGCCACCTGGGGCATCCCGCGGCATGAGCCTTCACTGTAGGCACTGGGCATGGAGACACACAGGTGAGGGGGGAACACCACGTGCCCTCCCTGAGGGGCCGGGCCAGTCTCACCCCACAGGGAGCACTGGCGCTGCCCCTTGGCAGAGCAGAGGCGCTGCGCATGTGTTGGCCAGGGAACATCACAAATCGCTGAAGTAGAATTATGAGAAAAATTCCTCGCAAATCAGCGAGGTCACAACAGAGGGGGCGCAATGCAGCGAGGATATACTGTACACACATTTTGGCAAAACATCAAGCCCTCATCTGAAGCAAAACAACAAAGCTCCCAAAAGCAGGATAACAAATTTGATCTAAGGCAACATTAATGCAAGTCTTATCACCTCTAGTGCAGAGTCTACCTGAAAAAGCTTGGATAATTTACCTTCAGGGAAAGTAAACAAAACACACAGTGATTCCCTGTATTGTGTAACACTTGGCAGAGGATAGAGGGTTAGGATCTCTCAAAACAAAATTCTAGCTCATGCTATGCAAGAGTGGCACCTACTGTCCAAGTTGCAGCAGGCCTCATGCCCAATGTGATGAAACAGAGCCACAGTGCCTATAGGCCACCTATGCATTGAGAACTGACCTTCTGATCTCAGAGAAGGAAAGAGTTAACTGGAGCCTGATGGCCAGCATGAAAACACTAAGGACCTGGACCATGAACTGGACCAAGCAATGTGAAGCTAGAAGGTCGTAGCTGTTTGAAAGTCTCAGGGAAGTCTTTTCCGGACAAGAGAGAATGATGGAGTTGGAGAGGGCAGAGAAGATGAACAGAAAATAAAAGATCAGAGAAATTAGGGTGGGGAAGACAGAACATGATTCTGGGAAAGGATGGAAAAAGCAGGACCTGGTACAGGTAACTCATGGGGACAAGGCTAGGATTGAAGACTAAGTAGAGAAGAAGTAATATTTGAAAAGAATAAAACTTCAGGAAGGCAGATAGGAGTATGCTCACTATGGCACTCCTGCCACTCAAGCCTGAAACTGCTTAGAGGGGGTGAATTTCACCCACTGCTGTTGGCACAGAATCTGTCGCATCATGCACAGACTCAGATCCCAGAATACAACAAACTGGTGTTGTGTTTACAGTTCCAGTGAAGGGCGGAATGGATGTGTTCATTCCAGTGACTGTGGGATGCCAATACAGTATTAAGTCTCTTTACACACCAAACCCCAAATTAGAGATTAACAAATAATACAATATAGTACCAACTCCTGCAACTAAAGTCAAACGTGACACGAAACAACTGAGCTGATAATGCACTAGGGACACTGTTGGTCTTTCTGATTAATTCCTTGCATTCTCCCTGTCTGCCTATTTCCATCTGTTTTCCCTGTACTTTGGACTGCAGCCTTTTTAGAGCCAGCATCACATATCAGCATCCACACACAGAATAAAGTGAGGTGTATGAGACTGTCATCACATCTTATGATAATAACATGCAATAAAAAGTGTTCCCAAAGTAAAAGAAGAATTAAAAGTACTTTAAAACAATATGCAAGTTCTGTGGAGTTTCAAGTTCTCCTGATTTTCAGGACAAAAAAATTAAGTTAGGAGACAACAAAACCGGTTTGTAAAATTCCCTGAGTATCATTATATGACTACATACCTTCATTGTTTTCTGTTTTTTCCTCTGCTTCTTTGAGAGTCTGTAAAGGTAAGAGTTTAAAAATACTTCTTTTAATGGAAAAAATAACAAACCAAACTAGTTGAATTTCTAAAAATATACTAGGCTGTATTTCTTTTCCTTATCCTCTTAACATAATATTAGGGAGGCAGTAGTCACAGAGAGTTACTCACTTGTAAAATTAAAACAGTAGGTGTCCTAAACTACTCACTGCATTTAGTAAAACATTAATTCTGCACAAACTGAGCCTGAAGAGACTAGTGAGATAGACGGAATTTTGCTCTGGCTGTTCAAAAAATCAATTCTGATTTTAAGCACATAAATTTTCCATGAATGCTAGCAATCAACTGACAAAAAGTACCAAACCAATATGCACGCCTCTGTGCAAGTTCCCCTGCTTGAAAGCTAACAATCCCCTCTTTTCCTTAATGTGTAACTTTAAGCAGCAGCAAAAACATAAGGCTATAATTCCACAGCATTTGAGCGCAATCCTTCTAATGCATTATCCTAGGGTGGTGTGTATATATTCCATATCTTTGTGTTTTGGCTTGTGAATACCAGTCCTTAGCAACACCAAGGTCGTTTTCTCTCTCTGTCCAGAAGACAAGAAGAAAAAAAATTCAAAAACTGAGAAGTGGCAGTTGAAGAAAAAAAAATTTTCTGGGGGTAGCTCACACAACAGCGGCAGAGGCAGGGAGCTGGTGGGTGCTCTCTGGCAGCCGTGGTTGTGTGGGGCTGGAGAGGGGCTGCTCTGGTGGGTTTTTCTCCAGCTTTTGGGATAGCCCCATATTTTTTCCTTTTTTCTTGTTTCTTTTTTTTTCTTTTTTTCCTTTTTCCTTTTTTTCCTTTTTTTTTTGCTTTTTTGACATGCATGTGTGTTACTGAAATTCTGATACTAAGAAGCATTTCAAATTGCACAATACAGAGAGTTCTAACACAAATCTAAATCACCAGAAGCATCCTCTGAGGGCCACTAAGACTTATTAAACCATGAGTCATGGTAACATTAAACCAAATTTAAAGTACTTCTGCTTGGGCATATCTTCTGTTTCTTCCTCCTCTTTGGTATTATTTCCATCTACACCATCAAAAGACACAGAAAATTTCCCTTCTTCATCTTCCAGTTGCTG
>WEKX01002449.1:0-14962 GCA_013390025.1 Pitta sordida | reverse complement strand
CCAGCCTTATCTATCTATACTGTGATTAACCCAGAAAGTTATGTCAGGATCGTGTGCTATGAGTGCAGCTGAGGCCAAAGCCATGGTGACCAGGCAAGTCCAGAGAGACAAGCTAGCCAGAAAAACAGCATTCATGCTGCGGGTCAATAGCACTGAAGTCTAGCAAATCTACAGCACTGCACAAGGTGTCAATAACAACCCAAGCTGAGCCTAAAGAGACCTTCTTGTCTGTAGGTATAGTGGGTGGAGACTCCAAAAGTATAACAGAGGTTATTACTCCCTTCAGAGTCTTAGGAAGTTGTCTGCAGAGGCAAAAAAATATGTTTTCAAAGATGGAACAAATACTGCCATTTAGCTATGAGGAAGGGACTGTACTTTATATGACAGGCACCGGATACTGTATGCTTGAACTAAAATCAAAAGTACATACATACAAAATTTTTATAAATACAGTTACACTGCGCGCCTCCCATATTGCAACTTCGCATCTTAGTAGCATGATTTTTCAGCGATGAAGAAGGCCCCTTTTCGCAACTGAGCCCGTGTAAGCTGATGCTTGAATATTCAATTAGACAGTCATGAATATTCAAATCAACCCCCACGCGGTGCCACACAGACCATGGGTGCACTGCTCTGCCCACTGGCAAGCCACACCGGCCCAGCTCTGCCCCTCTGCTCTGGGCCGCGTTGCTCCCCCACCTCCTCTCCCCTCAGCTCCCCCTCCACCTCCTCCCCTTGGGGCTGCTCCGGGCCACCCCAGCTCCCCCCACTCCTCTCAGGGCTGCTCGGGGCTGCCAGGACAGCAGCGCAGGCGGCTCCCTGCAGCACTGTACCCGATAGAGCAGAAAAGGTTTTTTTCCCAGCATGGGGTGGCTGCAGGCACCGGAACGTGCCAAAAAAAACACCAGTACAGAGCAAGGCAGTGCAAAAAAAAGCACCGGGGGACCGGGGGGGCTAGGTGAGAGTGAGGGACAATTTTGCATATTAATGAGCTGCCAATCAATGTGGAAGGCAGGTTACGCGGGACCCGAATAAGACCACAGTACTGTGGTACAAGAGACCCGACTGTACATCAGAGAGCCTGCAAAAAAAGAGGCTGCAACAACCTTCACTCCTATTGCATACAGAGGGGAATATAGCAACTAGAGATGAGGAAAACGAAGAGATACTTAGTGCCTTCTTTTCCTCTGTTTTTAACAGTAAGACAGACTGCCTACAGGACAACTGGACTTCTAGACTGGAGGAAGGGGGAGGGGTGAAGTATAACCCCCCTCTAATCCAGGAGGAGGTAGTCAGAGACTTGTTGAGCTGCTTGGATCCTCACAAGATGGGGCCAGATGGGATCCATCCTAGGATGATGAAAGGGCTGGCAGATGAACTTGCTAAGCCACTCTCCATAATTTACCAACAGTCCTGGCTTACTAGAGATGTACCAGAAGACTGGAATTTGGCTAATGTGACACCCATCCACAAGAAGGGCTGGAAAGATGACCTGGGTAGTCATAGACTTGACAGCCTGAGTTCGGTCCCGGGTAAAGTCATGGAACAGATAATCTTGTGTGCTATTCCGCAGGCTCTGCAAAATAACTACGACATTAGATCTAGTCAGCACGGATTTAGCAGAGGTAGGTCGTGCTTGACCAACCTGATCGCCTTTTATGAACTGGTGACTCAACTGGTTAACAATAGAAAGGCAGTGGATGTTGTGTACTTGGATCTTAGCAAAGCCTTTGACACGGTTTCTCATGGTAAGTTTCTGAAGAAACTCTCAGAGCCTGAGTTGGATAGGAGCATTCTGTGTTGGGTTAGGAATTGTCTGGATGGATGAGCTCAGAGAGTGTTGGTAAATGGTGCCACATCCATCTGGCAGCTGGCCACTTGTGGAGTCCCACAGGGTTCAGTACTTGGCCTGGCAATGTTTAATATTTTTACTGATGATATGGATGGTGGAATTGAGTCCACCATTAGCAAGTTTGCAGATGATACCAAGTTGGGAGCAAACGTTGAACTACCAGAGGGCAGAAGGGCCCTTCTGAGGGACCTTGATAGGCCAGAGAAATGGGCAGATTCTAATAATATGAGATTTAACAAGTCCAAATGTCGGGTTCTTCACTTTGGATATAACAACCCCATGCATCGCTATCAACTGGGGGACAAGTGGCTGGAAAGTGGTGAAGTGGAGAGGCATTTGGGAGTAATGATTGAGCCAGCAGTGTGCCCAGGAGGCTAGGAGTGCCAATGGCATCCTGGCCTGTATCAGGAACAGTGTGGGCAGTAGGACTAGGGAAGTTATTCTTCCCATATACTCAGCACTGGTCAGGGCACATCTTGAGTGCTGTGTCCAGTTCTGGGCTCCCCAGTTTAAAAAAGATATTGAACTGCTTGAGAGGGTCCAGAAAAGTGTGACAAGGATGGTGAAAGACCTGGACTCTTACAAGAACAAGCCCTGTAGGGAGCAACTGTGGGAACTAGGGTTGTTCTGCCTTGAGAAGAGGAATCTCAGAGGTGACCTCATTGCTCTTTACAACTACCTGAAGGGAGGTTGCAGTCGGATGGATGTAAATCTCTTCTCTCAGGCTGCCAGCACCAGAACAAGAGGAGATGACCTCAGACTATGCCAGGGGAGGTTTAGACTGGATGTTAGGAAGAGCTTTTTCACAGAGAGAGTGATCTCTCAGTGGAATGGTCTGCCCAGGGAGGTGGTGGAGTCGCCGTCCCTGGAGGAGTTTAAGAAAAGACTGGTTGAGGAACTCAGTGACATGGTCTAGGCGATGGGAGGCTCGCATGTATGGATGCTCATGGCTCCATGGTTATGGGTTAGAGCCCTGGGAGGGCATTCGCTTGGGAGTTGGACTAGATGATCTTTGTGGGTGCCTTCCGACTCAGAATAACCTGTGAAGAACCTGTGAACCTGTGAGATCACCATCTTGTGGCCTTCAGTTGCCTAAGCAGCTCAAACACATTTTCAAATCTTGCAAAAGTTTGGGAATCCATATTCCCTCTCACTTCACCATCAACACGCTATGTGGTCCTCCTAAAGAAAATATGGGCAGACCAGCACCCAAAAGAGATGAGGCAGGGAGCATTTTTTCACTGAGCTTTCAGTAGTAATTGTGGGATATCTGCCTGTCATTTTTGAGTGCTCAGAAATTGTAGGATACCTTTGAAGTACACGTAAAACATATTTAAATCCTGTATTTCAGACTAGGTGCTTTGTCCAACTGCAATTCTAACCACAACCTTTTATACTATCAAGATAAAAGGTATGCTTCCTGCTAGCCACTGTTATATCTTCTGTAGGATTGTTGAATATGTTGTAATACATAAATTATTAATCTAACAAACTCCTGGCAGTGTGCACCCTACATGCTCAAAAGGTTATTATAGTCTTCTACTGCTGTGTTTTTTGAAATACTGGGAGTCTATGCTTTTGACAAGAAGGCTTTGGACACTATCAACTGTTGACTAAATGGTATACTTCTTGAAAATCCCGGATTAGCATTTGAGCAAGATGCCCCCACTACTCTGAGATCCAGATATCACCACCTTGAAATAATGTCACTTATTTTTATAGCAATACTTCAGCCACATACCTAACAAAAACCTTCATATCCAATCAGTATTTTACTGGTTTTAATAATTTTCTGCAAGCTAAGAATGGCTGGATTTTGTAGCAAACCCCAAACACATCACTAGCCAGCAATGTTGTGGAGACACCAAGGGAATGCACTGCACTGAAGACATAAAACAGGACCAGGAGAGACTACATTAATCAGTCGGTAACTTAGAAAAAAAGAATGATGGGACATAAAAAGAGCTGCTCAAACTCATAGAATACTGTACCAGGAGATAACAAAATAGTAAGAAAGGAGGGACAGTATACATTTAAGCCTTCACTTGAGAAATCTTGCATTTAAAAATGAGAAGCCATTCTTTAGACTTAGTTAGAAAATTACTCTTAATCTTTGTTAGATCATTGATTTCAAGTCGTTATATATTTGGTCTAAGCAGTAGATGAAACTATGAAGCAAGTCTCTTTGAATAATTACACTTGCCTACCCTCTACACTAAGGAGAGGCATATGAGCAACAGAAAGCTGATGTTAAGCAGCATAAATATTCTGTTATCCTGTTATACACTTCCTTGAGAATGCCAAATCATTTTCATATAAAATTACAACCCCGACTTCCTTTGCAATATATTAATTTATTTTACCTAGTGCAGTATGCAGACTTACACTTTTATTTTTGTTGACTGAATAAAAGACATTGATCATTTTAAATCAGTGAAAAGTATCTTGTGCTATTTTGAAATTTAAGGGCAGCAATGAAAAGTATTGCAGTGGCATGCACAGTAAGACCAGAAATTTTTACATTTTGACACAGAGGCAGCAACTTCAAAGACCACACATCCTAGAAAGAAAGTATCAACCATTACCCATCTCATTCCCGATCCTAAAGCAGGATGAATGCATACGCAAACTGGAAAGCTTAATACAATTTCCAACTACGTATCTCCTCCTTCGCAATTAACACTGCCCCCTTCCCACATCGCACCCCTACGGCGCTCTGCTCTGAATCATCTCCCAGGTCCCCTCGCTGCCGAAAAGAGAGACGATCGGAGTTGGCTTTTCCCTCCACTCCTTCGAGAACCTACTATCCTTCCCCTTGAAGCTGTGTCACCCGTCACGGCGCCGTCACCTGGGCAAACGCCGCGTCGACGAAGGGCGGAGAGCCCTGGCAGCGGCTCCATGTCCGCCCGCGCCCCCACCCCACAGAGACTCACGGGCACCGGGGCTGTGGCGGGGCACCGAGGGCTCCTCCGAAGGGATCGCCTCTTCCTCTACATGGAACTTCAGCCCCATGGCCCGCGGAAGCGCGGCCAGCTCGGTCCTCCGAGGGCTGGCGAGAGAAGTCCCGGCGTCCACCCGCACGAAAGTGCGCCGCGGCCGGCTCAGGGCCGAGGTGACAGAGCCCATGGCCACCCTGCGCCGCCGGCTACGCCCGGTTCGTTGGACGGACAGCATACCCGCACGGCCGGAACACTGCTGTCCCGGCCCCACCTCCTCTCCCAGGAGAAAAGTCCCGCTCCGGGCCCCGCCCCGCCGGGACACTACTTCTCCCGTCCTTCCCCCCCCGTTCCCCAAAAAATCTTGGAGAGGTGGGAGTGTATGAACTAAACCCAAGCACCTCCCGCTCTGCGTGCACTCCTCCTGCCTCCCCAGTGGAGTGTGCACCCTGGAAAGACAGCCCTGCTGCCGCCATGCAGTGCACGTCCCTCGCAAGGAGGTCGGTTGCGGCGTGCGGAAGCGATAAGCACAGGGGAGATCGGGGCATCCAAACATAGCTGTGGCTCCTCGTCCTCTTCGTAAGGGACCAGGCGTAAATTTAGCGCTTCTTTGCTGTTTCTCTATGTGCGTTTTGGTCACTGTTATCTCCGGAGTACAGTAAAAGGGTTCCATTGTCACAGAAAAATGGAAAGGCAAGTGGACTCAACCCTGCTGTAGCTGATTATGCCTTTAGCAGTGGAGTCTGGAGCAGATAATCTCCAGACACACCTGCCAAAACACAAATATTCTGTAATATTGACCATTACAACATCCATGACAATATTATATTTATATAGAATATAGCTTCACAGCTTGTAACTGTGGAGTTTCCTGTGATTTTAACTATAATACATCTGTAAATAAATATCACTAGCACTGGTGTTGTGCAATATGTTGGAGATTTTCCAAAGCTTTATTACTTTAATTTCGTATTTGTAAAATGGATCTCACAGATTTCACCAGTGCACTGCAAGTTGTAAATTCACTTTGGTGCCCACATAGTAATGGAGGGGATATCTATTTCCTTATGTGTTTAAAAGAATACAGATAATCTTGCCTAAGCATATTCTCTTGTTTCTTTATATTGCCCTTCATCAATACCAACTCGCAACACAAAAGTAACATCCAGCTGCAGGGATGTTGGTTCTAGAGTGGGGTCCTCAGTCTCCTGGGTGTCCCAGCTTCAAAAGGCTGGTGCCTTTTGAAGTTGGTGCCCTGTAATCATGCAGTGGGTATGCCTTTTCCAGCCCCAGGGTCCCTGCGACACTGCCTTTTCAATCTATCCAAACTGTTGTGATTTTGCTTTTTAACTCCGACCCACTCTAAATCTGTTTTTGTTTTACTTCTCTCAGCTCATTGAATGCTCTGGTTTCTCTTATGTAATTTTTTTCTCCTTTCTTCAAGTCCTTCTGTCTGTCCTCCCTTCTCCTGTTTTCTCTTGGCTCTGTCTCGTGTCTAGTTACTGAAATTTTAAAAAGGATAGTGGGAGTTCTCCCTCCTGGGGAATTACTGCTTTTTTAAGTTGAGCACTCCATTTTGTTTTAGATACGAGGGCATCTTTTTTTCTCCTTCTTAATTTCTCTTCACCACCACTTTAATGTAGTGCTACCTGTAGCTTTCCAGTGTCTCAGCCCACCTTTACTTTGTGTATTTATGCAAAATTTGGTTTGATGGCTTCCACTGCTTATGGCATGATCTGTGGCAATGGGAGTTTCAGCTTCCATCTGTTGGATAATATAAGCAGCAGAATTTAGAGAATGTTTTATTTGTGACTATTCATAGTTATACAGGAAGTCAAGATACATATGGAAAGTAGCACTTGTGGGAAGCAATATCTTTATCTAGCAGCTGAAATAGAAAGCTGGGTGTCAGGATTCCAGTTTTTTGGGCTTGAGCATTCCCAAGTTGCTAGATGACCATACTCAACTAGTTTTTCTGTGGGTTTGCCCCAAGTGTAATGTTTGCTGGAGAAGGACGTTCTGTGCTTGGGATAGGACACACTGTGCTCTCTCTTCAAACAGCCAATGCTATGGAAGCAGATGTACCAGGATCTCCTGTGGAGCAGTAAGATGAACAGCAGTGCACACAGAGGTGCTTTAGGGTCCATAGGCCATCAGGATGACAGAAGTGCAATAATGATAATTTCAGCCATCATACTGCAGGTCTACGGAGTACCTCTCTGCTTTTGGATCCTAGCATGGTGTCTCAGTGTGGATTTTGGGGCTACCTTCAGAGAGCAGTGGGATATGAGCTTGGTCCCCATTAACCCTCATTGTGAGCTAAACGCTGCCACAGCTGTAGGATGTGTGAACTGGGCCACAACAGGTCACTCCCAAAATCCCAGCACCTTACACTGGTGCTCCAGGGCTGGTGCCCTTTAGTCCTTCCACAGTCACACATAGACAGGGCCTTGTCCAGTTCCTCCACCTGTCCTATGACAAATGGCACAGGTGGAGCAGCTCTGAGCTCTGTGCAGTGACATCAGCTTCTCTGTGTCCTCAGTGTCACATGAGATGAGTGCCCTAAGCCACAGCCCCATCGGAGGAATTACTGTTATGGTTAAGCAGCTGTTTCCTTTGTAAATCCATAATTTTGAGGCTTCATTGCATGGACATAAAAGTTCTCTCCGGGTAGAGATTTGGCAGACAAAGCCCAGACAGGAAACTTGTTAATCATTTGTTAACTTGTTTATTTTTGCATCTGTTGGGCCATACTTTTGGTATTATGTGTACAAGGCAACAAAAGATACAGCTGCAGCCATTTCCAGTGGCTTACAATTAGGGTTTTCATTGATCTTTATTTCTCTATTGGGGAAGAAAAAAGTTTATATTGCTATATTAAAAGAAATAACAGCATTTTCTGATGCTTCATTGATTTTCTTGTTTTGTCCTTTTTCTTTGTTTTACTTATTCCCACACACTGCAGCTCTGTGACTGCTTACTGATGGTTCTGTTGTTTTGTACTGGACTGGTAGACAAAGACAGTGTTCAATGCATAACTTTGATACTATTCTAAAACTTTCCCCAACTTTTTTTTTTTTTAATAGAACTGAAAATCTGAAACCAAGCTGCTTAAATCTGTACCTTTTATTGGTGATTTGAATTGAGAAGAATTTTTAAAGCAGTGGTATTACTGTAATTTTGTCCCAATGCAACTCATGGTAGAATTTGTGCCTATTGAGGAATTCTTTTTTTAGGAAATGCTGTGGAATATGACAGCTGTAAATTTGATCTCTGAAGGTTGCTGTGTCCTCAGGCTTTCTGAAGTTCCACAACATCCCTGATTTCTACTGTTTAAACCACACCTGAGCTAATTTCAAAGCATGACACACTGATAGCCGTAGCAATCGATGCCAAATAAAACTGCCTGCCTTTGTAGGGTTTTGCTTAATGCACAAGACTGAAAAGCTGGCCTTGTAAGGATTATACTGTGGCTGCGTGAACGGAGCCATTCTTTAGCAGATATTTGGGTACTAGGGAATCACGTTGCTGACAAGATGCTGAGCTTGTGCTTGTGCTACGCCTGTGGTTTTCTCTTAGCAGCACCTGATGACTTAAATCTGAGTTGTCTTCTGGCCAGTTTTCATCTTGCACTGAAAAATACTGTAATGAATTCTTCCACAGAGGGGGAAGGAGCTGTGACTGTGTTTCCATTGTGCCTCATTTTAGCACTCTTGACAGTCCTGCCTGTGGCTGAGTAGGTCACAGAACAGTGAGGTAGGTACTGCATGAGCTGTGCTGCCTTCTGAAGTGTCATTGTTTGTGAGCATTGTGAGCCCAGGAATGTCATGAGGAAAGACTGAACTGTTAGCCAGGACCTTCCTAAGGAAGGACTTAGTAATTCATTAATTTTAAGTTAAAAGTGTCTTACCAAAGGTTTTCTATCCTTTCTCTCCCCAAGAAACAAAATTAAAAAGTAACTTTTGATTTAAGAGTAGCAATTTCTATGAGTGGGGAAATGGTAGCTAGATGTTTCCATTTCCATGGAACCTAAGGCTTGAAAATATTTGGGCGGGGGGGGTGTGTTTAAATTTTTTTGCATGATACAAATTGTTTAAACTTACTCTAAATAAAAAACCCCCAAATATAAAAGAATAAGTCCATTTCAAAGAAAACAACTCAGAGGAATAGATAATGTGCAGTTGGCCGAGGGCTGGACTGGGAATCTGGTGAGAAAGCTTCCCTTTTTGTAGGGTATGGTGGAGAAGATGACTGCCATTTCTGAAGGCATCAGAAATGCAGAGTTTTATTCTCTTCTGTGTTCTGCCTCTAATTTTTGCGTGTGTATTTAGTGGTTCTTGCTGACCTTGGTGTTGAGATGTGTCACTGTGATAAATCACCTTTTACTGCATTTTTTCTTCTAATGAAGCTTTTTTTCTTCTAATGAATATTTTTTTCTTCTAATGAAGCTGCCAGCAAGACACATTTTAACAGTTGCAGGTGACTGCAACATTTTTTGTCACCTTTCCTCTCCTCAAAGTATTATTCAAAAATTTCTAGTTAGATTCTGTTTTCTAATTGGAGGGAAAAATAACAGAGATGGCAATTAGAACTGTCAGCACTACTCAAGGATCTTTATCAAAATCTGATTTTCTCTCACCTTGCTTATACTTGAGGAATCCCAGCCTGCTTATAATATAATCCAGGGAAGCTTTCTAAGGTCCCCGAGAAACAGGGAACCATAGAAAATGTAAGAGATTTCCCAGGATCAAATATCAGCCCATCATCAAGTATTTTTTTGCTCTAGCCATGTTCATCTACCATGAACCACCTGCGAATTTTCTGGATTGAAATGAGAGTGGGAATAGTTCCGCAGGTGCATTTAGGCTGAGAGACCAGCTCAGCTGAAAAAAAAAATTGGTCCCTTTGAGTTCACGTAACTCTAACCTTCTATTTAAACAGTTATGTCTTTTTGAGCACATTCTACCATAGGTATGAGATTAGCCTTTTTCTAGGTTGTTATGGTACTGTTCTATTGGGATGACTACAGTCCTCTGTTGTCCTTGATACTTTCTCTATTAAATCCCAAAGATGCCAGGAATTAGGAGCTTTTTCCCCTTTCAATATGTTTCTGCTGTGCCCAGAATGCACCTTGTGCTGAAATAAAAGACATTTCTTCCCATACCAGTGTACCAAATTGCCATTCCTGGTGTACTGATATTTCTCATTAGCAACAGCAGGTGAAGTATTCTGTAAATCAAATTATCCCAGTGATGTTTATATTTCCTTCTATGTGCTTCCTCCTTTTTCTTTTAAGTTGTATCCTGTACAGATTTCCTCTTGGCGTCTTTTGCCTCCTGCTACCCATGATGGCAATGAAAAACCCAATAACTTCTTTCAGTGGATTACAATTAATTTAAGTATGAACAGCATACCATTGATGACAAAGGAAACTGTACATGCCACTGATGTTCTCTGGCGTGATGAAGAGAGAAAGAGGCACTTGAGGCAATTCCCTACCATATAATCCTTTTTGACTCAATGCAGTTGTTTACATCAGCTGCACAGAATGAGACAAAAACTGCAGACTGAAGTCCTCCTGTTCACTGTTCTGACCTGGCAAGAGCCAGGCCATGAGAAAATCAAAGAAGTGATGAGAGTCCCAAGGTCAGGATCACCTTCTACTAAGGCAAGATGAATTATTTCCACTTTTGAGGCTCTGGCTCCAGCAACTTCAGTGGATCTATTCCTTCCTCCTGTCACTTACTAAGGCCACAGCACAACAGCTTTTTCTCTGCTGAAAGACTATATGGCACCACTGCATCAATGCCATGTGTTTATTGGAAAGTGTTTTCTATCCATATAATTAATAATAACTAAAGTAAAATTAGCATCTCTTAAATAATACATCATTCTTCAGCAAAGGATCTGAGAGTTCCTCTTCTTAAACCTTATTTGTACCACTTTTGGCATATCCAAAGATATATAAGGTCTGTCTGTCAAACACGGGAACACAAGTAAAGCAGGTACTTAGATTGGAGGAGAAAAAGTACAGTGAGCCTCTGGGTCTCACGAGAGTATGGGTCCAGCCAGGCCATGCAAGTCATGAACTCCATGATACCGAATGCACGAATATTCAATTAGGCCCTGCCCATCACCACGCCTCCTCCACTAATGAGCTCTAGAGGGTGGTCCTGGGAGCGCTGCACAATCTGTAGTGCCTCAGAAAAGCAAAGCAAGTGCCTTTTGCCCCTTCCTGGCAGGGGAGACCTGGGGAATCGAGGGGGCCTACGCCATGCGGTCGCACTGTCCCTGCAACGAGTTCAGGCCTTCTGCTGCTGCAGAAGCAGTGGCAGTGCCATGCTTCTGACCGACCGTGGAGTTCTGCCAAATCATCATGCAGTGGCAGTGGGCTGAGGACCCACCATGGGGCTGTGCAGGGAGCTCATAGAAAGTTTTCACAATGAATCAGGCAGATTGGGGAATTGGCAAAAAAGGCAAAGTGTGTTTGAACACGAGGGATGCATGGCTCGTGTTGCTCGGGGCTTGGAAGGGGAATCTGGCTCCCCATTCCCCCCTGCAAGCAGCAGGAGCTCGAGCTATGGGCCATGCTGTGATGGAGGCACATGTTGCACCAGGAGCTCAGCTGGGTTACACGTCACTAGCCCTGGCCCCACTGCTCCCGGGATGGTGTGGGCGTGATCAGAAGCTGCTGTTGGGACACCGGAGTCCATGTTAAGGTTACTGCTGGTTAGGTAGAGTTACAGAGCCAGCACTGCCACTGCTGGCAGCTATGTTGTCTCAGCAACAAAACCAGGCTGTTCTGTTGCCAGGGGAGGCAAGCACTTGCTTCTAATCAGTGCCTACAAAAAACTTCCACTACCCTTAGTTTAACTGTCTGGTGTGGTGTGTTTTACTATGGGTGAAAGTTTTGAACCCAGCTACAGCCATGCTCCCTGGGAAGCAGGCTTTGAAACTCCACTTAATATGTGGCCTGCGGCAATGCATGTAATGAATGCTTCCCAGGGTAGCAGCAGAACACAGGCTGGCTTCTGCACCACCCGCTGCACCTGCCACATGTGTCAGTCCCTGTTATTTGTTTGGTTGGCTGTGTTGTTTGGGAGGTTCTGGGNTTAACTGTCTGGTGTGGTGTGTTTTACTATGGGTGAAAGTTTTGAACCCAGCTACAGCCATGCTCCCTGGGAAGCAGGCTTTGAAACTCCACTTAATATGTGGCCTGCGGCAATGCATGTAATGAATGCTTCCCAGGGTAGCAGCAGAACACAGGCTGGCTTCTGCACCACCCGCTGCACCTGCCACATGTGTCAGTCCCTGTTATTTGTTTGGTTGGCTGTGTTGTTTGGGAGGTTCTGGGGANGTTAAATCTCATACTACTAGAATCTGCCCATTTCTCTAGCCTATCAAGGTCCCTCAGAAGGGCCCTGCTACCCTCTGGTAGTTCAGCGTTTGCTCTCAACTTAGTATCATCTGCAAACTTGCTAATGGTGGACTCAATTCCACTGTCCATATCATCAATAAAAATATTAAACATTGCCAGGCCAAGCACTGAACCCTGTGGGACTCCACAAGTGGCCAGCTGCCAGATGGATGTGGCACCGTTTACCAACACTCTCTGAGCTCATCCATCCAGACAATTCCTAACCCAACACAGAATGCTCCTATCCAACTCAGGCTCTGAGAGTTTCTTCAGAAGCTTACCATGAGAAACCGTGTCAAAGGCTTTGCTAAGATCCAAGTACACAACATCCACTGCCTTTCTATTGTTAACCAGGTGAGTCACCAGTTCATAAAAGGCGATCAGGTTGGTCAAGCACGACCTACCTCTGCTAAATCCGTGCTGACTAGATCTAATGTCGTAGTTATTTTGCAGAGCCTGCGGAATAGCACACAAGATTATCTGTTCCATGACTTTACCCGGGACCGAACTCAGGCTGTCAAGTCTATGACTACCCAGGTCATCTTTCCTACCCTTCTTGTGGATGGGTGTCACATTAGCCAAATTCCAGTCTTCTGGTACATCTCTAGTAAGCCAGGACTGTTGGTAAATTATGGAGAGTGGCTTAGCAAGTTCATCTGCCAGCTCTTTCATCACCTTAGAATGCCTCCTTTGTGGTCCCATGGACATATGAGGATCCAAGCAGCTCAACAAGTCTCTGACTACCTCCTCCTGGATTAGAGGGGGGTTATACTTCACCCCTCCCCCTTCCTCCAGTCTAGAAGTCCAGTTGTCCTGTAGGCAGTCTGTCTTACTGTTAAAAACAGAGGAAAAGAAGGCATTAAGTATCTCTTCCTTTTCCTTATCTCTAGTTACTATGTTCCACTCGGTATCCAAAAAGGAGTGAAGTTTGTTGTAGCCTGTCTTTTTGCTGTTGATGTATTTATAAAAACACTTCTTGTCATCCTTTACAGAAATGGCTAGTTTGAGTTCCATCTGGGCTTTTGCCTCTCTAATTTTCCTCCTTCACGACTTGACAACTTCCTTAAAAACAACCGGACTTACCTACCCTTTTTTCTAAAGGCCATACATCCTCTTTTTTCCCTCTAGCTCTTTCAGGAGCTCCTTGCTCATCCAGGCTTGTCTTCTACCCCTCCGACTCGTCTTTTGGCACATTGGGACTGCCTGCTCCTGTGCCTTCATGACCTAATTCTTAAAGTATGTCCAGCCTTCCTGGACCCCCTTGCCATTAAGGGCTGTTTCCCATGGTACCCTCCTAATTAAATCCTTAACTAACCTGAAGTCTGCCCTCCAGAAGTCCAGCATGGAGGTTTGATTCATGCCCTTTCTCATCACACTGTCAATTGAAATCTCTATTATCTCATGGTCACTGCAACCCAGATTTCCTCCAATCACAATATCGCCAAAAAACCCTATTGTTTCCCTATTTGTAAACAGTAGGTCGAGCCCCTGGTAGGCTCACTCACCAGCTGCGTCAAAAAACAATCATCAACTTTCTCTAGGAACATTCTGGACGATCTCCTCTGCTGCGTTAAGTTCCCAGCAGATATCAGGCATATTGAAGTCTCCTGCAAGAACTAGGGCAGTCGATCTTGAGGCAATCTCGAGTTGCTTAAAGAGCAATAGGTCTACCTTTTCCTCCTGCTCAGGCAGTCTATAACATACTCTGACCAGGATTTCAGTTTTATTGGCTATCCCTCTTACCTTAACCCATGGGTTCTCAACCTGATCATCCTTGATGTCAACCTACATGGTATCAAGAGTTGCTTTAATCCACAGAACCACACTCCCACCTCTTCATCCTCTCCTGTTTCTTCTGAAGAGTGGGTAGCCTGCTAATGTAGCACTCCAATCATGCACATCATCCCACCATGTTTCCATGGTGGCAACTATATCATATTGCTCCTGATGAACAAAAACTTCTGTCGTAGTGCGTTCATACTTTCTACTGCTTTGGGTGGCTTGTCACACATGGTACATTCTGTACTTCCCCCGTCTGCCTTGTGGTACCTTCCAGCAAACCCCTCCCTAGACCCCACCCCCTAAGCTTCCCATTGGTTGTAGTTACCTTCCCACTGCCTGCCCCCTTTTTCCTGGGGAATGAAACTGAGAGAGGATATGTGTTCGAGCTGTCTTTCACTTTCGGCTCCAAGGAAGGGGATTCGAGAATAAACTGGGATCATATCTCCGAAGGAGAAAGAGCGCCTTTTGTCTTTTACTTTTGTCCATTGTCAGGTTTCTCTCCCAAAACTGCCCAACACTTGGCCCCCAGGATGCAGAAACTCGTCAAACTTCCAGATCTTCCTGTTTATTACTCAAGCTGCGTCCATTAGTATACATGCAGATCAGCTGGATTGCTGAATTCATTTTGACTCATTTTTACTAGTTTCAGTGTCCTCTTGAGTGCCTGCTGGATCTTCCTCCCCCTTCAAACCTAGTTTAAAGCCCTGTCAATGAGTCATGCCAGCCCGCAGGCCAAAACCCTTTTGCCCTTATTTGATAGATTCTGCCCTCCAGGGTCTAGCAAACCTAACCCTAACCCAAGGATGTCCCACTGCTGCTGGTGGCACCAGTCCCTGAGCCATTTATTAATAGCAAGAATTCTCCTATTCCTTTCAGGTTCCAAATCTGCCACTACAGGAACCATGCAAAAAACTGTCTGCATTCCTGCCCCACTGATCAATTGTGACATGCGGAAAAAACTCCATAGCCTGTAAG
>WEKX01002445.1:7603-37551 GCA_013390025.1 Pitta sordida | reverse complement strand
GAGCAGTAGGTCTGCCTCTTCCTCCTGATCTGGCAGTCTGTAACATACCCCGAGCAGAATTTCAGCTTTATTGGGCATCCCTTACCTTGACCCATAGGCTCTCTACTTGATCATCCTTGATGTCAAGTTCTATGGTATCTAGGGTTGCTTTAATATACAGCCCCCACACACACACTTCTACGTACTCTCCTGTCTCCTCTGAAGAGTGTGTAAGCCTTCCAGTGTGGCACTCCAATCATGCACATCATCCCACCATGTATCCGTGATGGCAACTGTATCGTATCACTCCAGATACACCATAACCTCCGGTTCTTCCACTTTGTTACCCAGGCTGCATGCATTGGTGTACATGCACTTCAACTGTGCTGCTGAATATGTTTTTGGCTCATTCTTACCAGTTTCAGTGTCCTCTTGAGTGACTGCCGGATCCCCTTCCCCCTTCAAACCTAGTTTAAACCCTGTCAATGAATCTCGCCAGCTCCCGGGCTAAAACCCTTTTGCCCTTTTCTGATAGATTCGGCCTTCCAGGGTCTGTCAACCCTGGTTTTGTGAAGGAAACCCCATTATCACAGAACCCAATGTTTTTCTGGTGGCACCAGCCCTTAAGCCATTTATTAAGAGGAAGAATCCTCCTGCTGCTTTCAGGGTCCGATCCTGCCAGTACAGGGACAGAGCAAAAGGCTACCTGCATTCCTGTCCCACTGATCAATTCACCAAGTTCCTTAAACCCCTCTCTAATCTCTCTGTTGGATCCCCTCTCATTGATCTCATCATTACCAGCCTGGACGACCAGCAGGAGGTAATAATCTGAAGGTTAAATTCGTTTTGGCAGCCTCTCAGCAATATCCCGTACCCAGGCCCCAGGGAGGCAGCAGTTCTCCCTGTGGGATGGGTCCGGTCGACAGGTAGGCTTGAGCAATGCTGAGATAGCATGAGGATTACTGGCTGTGTTTTGCAGAGTATGCTGTGATTGTACCTGGTAATATGATATTTGCTTTCTTAGTAACAACATGACACAGTTGACTCATGCTCAGAGAGCAATCCACTACAATTCCCAGATCATCTCCATTTGGTCGCTTCTTTTCCAACTTACATTTGTGCAGCTGATGGTCCATACATAACTGGAGTACTTTTCACTTGCCCTTTAATCTTGTTATATTGGATCAAAATCAGATCATCAGCTGTTGTATCCAGTGCACCTTAGTGACATGTAACTGAAGAAATATTGTTGGACATAGACTAATTTTCAGTGGGAAATTATTTTCTGACAACAGATCTGCACGTATAGTATCAATACCACCTCATTCCTTTTCTTTAACGGAGTCTAGCTTCTTAAATAGCAAATTCCATAGATTTGCTTTATATTGGATGGTATATATCCTTTTAAATCATGCTATTAAGCCATAGAAATATCAAAGATATTGTTCTTTTTTCTTTACAGATATATATTTACAATATACTTTGCTGATTAACTGAAAAACAAAACAGACCTGGAAGATCTGACAGTCATACTACTGTACATAAGCTCTTTTAAATCATAAGATGAGATACAATTGCAGAACTAGGATCTTTGTCAGAACTTGTCAAAAGGTATGTGGTGTTACAGTATGTCCCTGCTGCATTGCAACCCCTCCATTATGACCTCGTGGATTGGCAAGGAAAATTTATCACTATTTTGCTTCAGCGATTTGTGAGGCTCCCGGGCCAATACATGCGCAGGGCCTCTGCTCCGCCAAGGGGTGGCGCTGGTGCTCCCTGTGGGGCGGGACGGCCCAGCCACACAGGGAGGGCCAAAAGTCATGCTGTCCCCCATTACTCTAAGCCCAGCCATGGACTGACCCTCCCCAGTCACGTGTAACTCTTTCCATGGCTACAGGCAGGGAAGGGAAGTGCCCTAGGAAAGTGGGGCTGGCCACAGCGGCGGGGCAAGCGCTATGGGCTGGGATGGTGAAGAAGCAGGACGTGCTCTCTCCACTGCTGCAGCTGCAGCCCACGCACATCGCACGGGGCCGGGATGCAGTGTGGGGGCCGAGATGCAGCGGGCACGAACACTGGGGCCGTGGGGGTTGCTAAGGAGAGAGCAGTGGCGCAGGGTTTGGGCTGCCAGCACGTGTGGTCGCAGCAGCCCAGAGAAGCCCAGGGATTCTCCGGGGCATCTCCCGAGTAAGAGTGGGCTCAGAAACCATTCCCTTTGCTCCCCTGTGTTAATAGAGCCCATGAGGAGGAGTGGAAAAGTGTCCGCAGTGCTCCAGAGTGGCGGAGGCTGGAGCAATGGGTGTGGCCTGCATACATATTAATGACCTGCGTGTGTTTATGAATTTCACATTCTGCGAGAGACCTGGCATGACCTGTTCCTCACAAATGAGGGGATATAACTATATTTTTCATATTTGTTTATGTCGTTCTTTCTCAAAACGGTTAAAACTCATGTACACAGATACTGACTGAAAGACTACGAATGTCACTGTCATATACACCTTGGGTCATTGCAACAGAATTGTGTGCAGAACAGTTCAAGGTGCTTATTTATGCACCATATTGAATAATCTACTAGGCTGCACCAAAATATACATATGGCAATATGGTATAAGGAAAAGATAAATTATTTCAGTGCATATATGACCAATTAATGTTCTTAGCATAGCTGGCATAGCTTTGTTTTCAATATGAGTTTTCTATGGCACTGTGAGAAATCAGTGACCATGCTAACTAGAAAAATATATTGCCTAGTAAATTTGAACTACTTTGCTTTCCAGCATCTATAAAATTTTATATTTTATATATTTTCTAGTTATTTTTATATATAAACTTATATAACTACATAGTTTTAGTATTACAATAAATACAATTTGTATTACAGTAAACATGCTAAAATAAAATCTTTGGAATATTTTAGAGGATCCAGATAATAATAATTATTACAGTCATACCTTGGTAATTCACTGTCATTACCGTGGTAATTTACGCTGTCGTATTTGTGGCCTCATCAACTTGCATAAGTTTTTTCCACGATCCTTACTCAATGATTTGTGGAGCGGTGTGCAGTTCCACAGGATGGTCCCACAATGCCATAGCTGGTGGCCACCAGCACCTGCCAGGAGTGAGGAAGTCTTAAAGTATAACACACGGCACCATATGGGTCTCATTTTGGCCGGCAGTGGCAGCCAGCCTGGACTTCTAAGCGCATATGTGCATATGCACATAAGCATAGCCTCAGGCAAAGCAATTCTGGCTGCAGTTAAGGGAAAAAATTCCTACTCCAATGCTCCCCACTGCCATAAGGAGCCCTGGGGTGTTGCAGTGTTGCAAAGTTGCCAAATTTATGGCAATAATTTGCCATATTAATGTCCAACCTGAATTCACGGATTTAATGTTCTGCAGGACCCTCACAGGACCCAAATCCTGTGAATCTGGAGGTATGACAGTATTATTATTCTTATTATTAGGAATAGTAGTAGTAGTAGTATTGATGGTGGTGTTATTGTTGTTATTATTATTATTATAGTGTTGTTGTTTAGTATTTGCCAAAAACATCAAGATGCATCAGTAGAGATGAACCTTTGTACAAGAACAAACTTTTGTGATTTGAAGAAAATATGACTGAGAAGCAGAAGGATTAAGTGTTCTGTGAAGGATAGTGCTGCAGGTCTGAATTATTTGAGAAACATGGAATTTAAAATAGTGAAATTCAGCATTTCAGACTCACAGTTTTTAAACTGCACATCTGAGAAATACATTTTTTGATGCTTCCCAACTTTGGGGGCAAAGTTAAACACAAGTCATTTCTCCAGTCTTGAATACTTCTATTGATTTTGGACTTTGAGTAAAAGAAAACTCAGCTGAGGTCACGAAGTTTCTACTGTGGCAGCCACAGTGCAAATGATTAAAACCCTGTCTCTCACCTTAAGTGTTCCAATTCAGTCTTGTGAAGTTTAACATCTCACCCCAAGTCCCAGCCAAATCTCAAGGGACTTTGAATTGACATCACAAACACACCTCCAAGTTTAACAAAGAAGTCAAAAAAGACAAACAAGTAGAAGAAATACTTATATGCTTGGAGAAGCTATTCCACAGAGATTTGATCCGAAGAAAGTCTGGAAGAAAACACTGCAAAAGCACATTTTTTTTTACTTTCAAGGTCTGTAACTAGTCCCTGCTCAAGTAGAGGGCTCAAGAGTGTCCAGATAAAACACTCTCATCTTTTACCTTAATGAACTCTGAACTGACAAGTCTTTTTATGACAAATTCAGTGCTCTAGCAGCAGCTTC
Source organism: Pitta sordida (assembly GCA_013390025.1). NCBI lineage: Eukaryota > Metazoa > Chordata > Aves > Passeriformes > Pittidae > Pitta > Pitta sordida. The sequence continues at coordinate 33,283 of WEKX01002445.1, read as the reverse complement.
AAAACTATATGAGATTTAGAGCCCCATTTCAAGCCATATATGGTCTGTCTAGTCTCTGTGACAAGTTCTCACAGTTTTCATCTGGGTCCTATCATGGAGATCCCATGATAGGAAAAACTGACGTCCCATTCATCTTGCTTTGCATGAGTGTCTTGGCTGTCAAAAGAGTCACATAACGATGTTATTTTTATGTACTCAAGAAATGCAGCCCCAGATTGGCTACCAAAACACAAGCAGGAACAGGGCAAGCATGAGTATACACCAAAGTGAGGAAACAAATTGAAAATTTATATGACTGCAAATAAAAAACAAAAGGGGGAATTGTCATTCTTCCATTTTTAACCAGAGAGATTAATTGCATTCTCTTTTTTTTCACCCACATGGTAGTCAAAATCAAGCACAAGGTTGTAGGTTTGAGGTCAGAAAGGGTGATCTGATTGTGTAATTCATCCTCCCCCCAGAGTCATATCTATTCCAGTACTCTTAAATTTAACTCACTGATTTTGGTTAAGATTAGACATCTCTTTCAGTACCCCAGAACAATTGATATAGGCCTGAATTTTAGGTAAGTGTGGAAGAAAATGAACCACACCAGGAACAGATCTGATCACTTTTGCGGGGAGGGATAAGGAGTGCTATTAGATCCCAGCATGTATCTGGTTAAAGGTAGTTGGGTGTGTGATTTTTCTTTATTCAAAATGGCATATATTAAGAATGTTGTCATGGGTTAGGGTTTAAGATATTTTTATATGTGCAGTCATACCTCGGTACACCCCACTGTCATACTTGCAGCCTCATTGACTTGCAGACATTTTCTCCACAATCCTTACTCAGTTATTCACGGTGTGGTGTATAATTCCACGGGACGGTGCGATGTCGCACTGTCAGGAGTCAGGAAGTCTTAAACTGCAACACGTGGGCCCATGTGGGGTCCCGTTCCGGCCATTCTGGCCACAGCAGCCAGGCTGAACTTGCCAGCGCATGTTTGCATATGTGCATATTTGTAGCCTCTCCCTTCCTCCCCCACCCCGCCCCAGGCAAAGCATTCCTGCTCCTGCTAGCTTGCATTTAAAGGGAAAACATTCTTACTTCTACTCTCCCAGCGCTGTAAGGAGTACTTGGATGTTGTAGTGTTGNGCAGGGATGCAGGATCAGCTGGGGAGAAGGCAGACACGGGATGCAGGATGCAGGGGGGAGACAGACGTATGTAGGATGCAGCTGGGCAGCGGTGATTCTGATGAGAGTGAGAGAGAGGGCTGGCTGCCTCTCGCTGTAGCCTTTAAAGCCCTTTTATTTCTCCCGTAGTGACCCCCCTGTCCAATGGAATGAAGCTCCAAGCTGTCAATCTTGTCTATCTCTCCGGAAGAACTGGTGTTTTACGTCATCACTGGGGCGACCTCTGGACCCCCACATGGCTGTGCCCCCAGCCCCTCCGGGGAATCGGGTAGGCGTACCACCACACGCTGCATCAGCACTTTGGGGCCACGCCGCTGGCACCATTCTGGTGGCAGCGAGGGGCTGGGGGGGGCAAAAGCCACGGGGAAAGCCATGCCACCGCGCCCCCCGCCCCCCCATCTTGGGAGAAAAGGGGAAAAAAAAACCCTCACAAAGAAAAAAAACCAGGTACATGTGTGTTAAATCCCCTCTTGTCCCGGGGAGGGCAGGAGGGGGAAAGGACCCGCACGGCCCGGCGGGCAGGGCTCAAGAATGGATGGGGAGGGGAGGGGGGAAAGAAAAGAAAACGGCTAAAACTTTTCTTCTTTTGTAAACATGTAAAACAAAACCTCTAACACCAAACCCATGACACCGACCCAAATTTGCAGATTTGATGTTTCACAGAAGCCTCGTAAGACACCAAACCCATAAATCTGGAAGTATGAGTGTGGGTGAATTTCTTCCATTTTTTCAGGACAGGACCAGGGAGAATAGCTGATACCTCAAAGAATTCCAGGCGCCGCTAGGGGTAGCCATGATGAACCTGGCCTCGGATACACCTGGAGCTGCCACGGTCCTGAAGGCCACCCACCGCAGGTGAGTGTAGGAGCCACCTCAGGAGAAACGGCAGCCATGACACCGCTGCAGCCCTGGGGCCACACCACTGTGGCACAATGGGTGCTGTGGCCAGCACTGCAGTCTGCTGCTCCTCTTCTCCCATGTTTCCTGCTGTGGCCTGCCTGCAAGCAGTGCCAGTTCCTGCCTGCATTCTTGGGCTGACTGCTGCACCCCTGCCATTTGGTTCCTGTCTGCTGTCATTCCTTCTGCTGCCCATTGCTGACCCTGCTCTCCTGCTGTGCTTGCAAGCCATGTCGGATCCTGCCTGTGTTTCTGGGCTGGCTGCTGCTGCTGGCCACCCTCCTGCTGGTTCCTGCTGAACTGCTGTGCACTATAACTCCGGATCATTTGTTTTATCAGTTTGTTGGGTTTTTTTGTTGTGTTGTTCTCCCTGCTTGTTATTTTGGGTTTCATGGGGGAAAGTGGTCCTTGCACTTTGTGTGGGGTGATTTTTAGTGCATGTGTGTGTGTGTGCCTGGTTTTCATTCTGTTTTGGTTTTATCCCATTATTGTTGTTGTGTCTGTTTAATTCATACATATAAATACATTTATATATATGTATACAGTCGGCCCTTTTGCACTTCGCGCCCCCCATATTGTGACTTCACATCTTAGTGGCGTGATTTTTTAGTGATGTAGGAGATCCGTTTCGCAACTGCGGTGGTGGTTCGGGCTGCAGCGGGGGCAGCACGGGCAGCGGCAGGGGGGCAGGAGACTGCAGCGGGGGTGGCAGCAGCGGCACGGCCGCCATTCAACGCAGAAGTCAGGCTGCTCGGATCCAAATTAAGACCACAGGTGCAGGAAATAGGAGACTCGACTGTATATATATCCTACAGTTTTAAATTCATATATACATATATATATATCCTTATGTATATATATGTATATTCAATAAAATTATAGTACCACTTAACAATTTCTAGTCTGTTGTTTGATAAATGTGCTTCCACATTTCAAACCTAGACAGATGTGTTGAGAGTGATTTTTGTTCCCCAAAGCCCTTTAAAAAAATAAGTCAATTACAGTTTTTAGAAAGCCGGATTTTAGATCCAGAAGAAGCCATCAGGCACTGTACAAAGTTCAACCTCAACTGAATAAAAACTAAGCTAAAATTTGTTATCAGTGGAAAATCACCATTAAAGGGAAATGTTGTAAGCAGCATTCAACAGGTTTTAAAACTCATGTTTTGTTTGGGTTTTATTTTAATTTGAAAATAAATACAGTGATCCTCCCCATATTCATGATCTGTAACTTGATGGATCTGAATAGTTGGGGGTGATTTTTCAGGGAGTTGTGCAACCTCGGTGCGTGCGCAGAATGTACCATGAACCTGTCAGCTAGTGAACATATAATGAGCTCCTGAATATATAATTTGTCCTCCCCACCATCCCCACCCACCAGACTTGCTGTACATCCTTCATTCTCACCGTGCGGGGGGAAGGGGAGCCACTACTATCTCTGTGAAGCCGGGAGCAATGCCATGTGGCCGGCACAGAGAGATCAGGGTCATGCCAGCACTTCCAGGCACAGCAGCGCAATGCCACTGCAAAACGGGGGATGGTGGGGGACAGTTGCCACTGCCAATGATGACTCTGCGGTGGCAGCAGATGGGGTGTTTAACCCCCAGGCCGGTGGGAGTGGAGCCACTGACTCGGCATCACACCTCAGTTCTGTCTGCATGGCTGCAACATCAGCGACATAGCCCAGTGTGTCCCAATGCCAGCGGTCAGAGTCCAATCCGTATGCTGGCACCGGAACTCTCCCTCGCAGCCCAAAATAAAGAGTTCCTTCAGGGCAGCAGGGGAGTATGTATGTGTACTGTGAGTTTTTCGTGCGTAGATGTTTATTGCCTGCCAGGGACGGGACAGGTGGTGGTGAGCTGGGGAGAAGCGACGATGGTCAGCTTCCCTCAGCCCACAGTGTTGGTGTGGCTGGATGCAGCTGCCAGCTGCCTGCTACCTCAGCCCAACCACGCTGAGGGGTGGGAGAGTGGAAGGAAAGCAACCAAAAAACCCTGAAAAACCATCTCGTCCCACGAGGGGATTAGCCCCATTGTCTCCTTCTTGTTCCCACTCCTCGCCCTCGCTCCCCCTTTCCCCTTGGAGAGACACAGCCCCTGTCAGTGGGAGTGAGGGGACCAGCAATGAATAACCGTGAATGCTAACAAGTTATGTGTGCAGGACCAGAGCGCACACAAGATCCACAGCATCCTGGCCTGGCCTCTGCACCTCCGAGGCAGTGGTAGGAACAAGGCTGGTGTGAGGATAACACTACTCCTTTGATTTAAATTCTTTGAACTTAACTGGCTTGACAATGCCTGGAGGAGGATGGTATTGCATATGTTAATTACACATGAGCCAGGTGGTGAGGGTTTCCCATAGTTACCGTGCCCAGGAGAGACTGTTGGGGCTGCTGCAGGGACTGGGGATGGATGGGCAGGCATGGGCACCGAGATAGGTTCCAGTTCCACCACCAGCTCGCCCAGTCATGGCACCCTTCCCGTGCCAAGTAATTTCACCTTCTGCCCTCCCTTCTTCTGTTATGGGTTAAAGAGAGGTCAGAGCTGCCTGCACTGCCAGGGATGTAACCATCTTGAAGGTGGCTGTAGCCCTCGCATCTGCGAACATAGCTAAGTGTCCTGTTGCTAGGCTGTGAACTGGGAGCCAGCCTCTGCAGCTGCACCCCAGCTCAACTCTGGCTGCTTGCACCACTGCCCCTGCCAGAAAGTTGAAAGCTTCACTCGAGACTGTTGCAGTCCGGAAAAAGAAAACCCAAACAAAACACCCGCCCCAAACATAGCAACAGTGGGTGTATCTCAGCCTTGCTTGCATCACAGCCCTCTCCTGAGTGCTGGTTGGGTGCACTGCAGTCCCTTTGACAGTGGCACACCGTCCCAGCTGTCAGTCCCGTTGCACAGCGCCAGGGTATCCATGGCACCACCCCGCCCAGAAGCAACCTCATTCCCCAAGCCTCTCCCAGAGTCCTGCACTGGAGCAGCGTGCCATCTCTGCCGTGTTTGAACACAAGAGACATAAACCAGCAACCAGAAACTGCAATAAAACCCAGCACAGACACGCAGGGAAAGGACAGTGGCAGAACCCTCCGTGCCTGCTTGGATCCATGGGGGCTGGACGCTGGCTTCAAGGCTCCCAGCCATGCCGGTTTCTGTGCTTAGAAGAGCAGATCCCTTCTGGAAGCATTTCCTCCGCTTTTATGAGACACTACAGAGGAAGCTGCGCTCTCAGGACTGCCCTCCAGACCTTATTAGTGGAGGGGTCATGGCTACAGGTGTGGCCTAATTGAATACTCATGAGGTTTGCTATCTTCATGAATTCTGGAGCTCGTATGAATAGGGGCAGACCCAATGACCTGTGAGTTGTGGGGGTTGACTGTATATAATTAATTCTAAATTGTGTCAATGACATAAACTAGTGAAGTAGTAGATAATGTTGAATATAAGGCAGCTGTAAAGATTTATTGCAAGAATTTTTGAAGCTAGGTCTAGTGGAACTATTCATTTTCACTAAGGATTTAAATATAGTAAATGTGTTTATTTATTCCCAGTGAACAGGAGAAGTTGCTATTTTGAAAATTACTAAGGTATTTTAATACAGAAGCAACTCAGATGAGATCTCAAAGGCACAAAGACCAACATGCTCTTTGGGTATATAAATTATAGGAGTATTTTTTCTGTGAGCAAGAATAAGACAACAATGTGTCTCCTATGTTGTTTGGAATAAGTAATCTTAAAAATAACAATTAAGGTTTTGCTGAGGCTCTTGAAAACAAAAAATCAAATATTTAAAAAGCTGTCAAAATTATGAAGAACAATGACAAAATATACTTTGAAGAAAGTTTAATCCTTTTAGTTTCTCAATATGAAAATGAAGAGGTGGTTTGATTACAGTGTTTATATTCTGTTATTTTAATAAGATCATTGTACTAAAATATCAAAAGAATGAAAAAATATCCTTGCTGTGTAATCATACAAAAGCTGCACAACCACATGGAACATGAGCTTTTTGTCAAATACAAATTATGGGGACAAGGAAGTTAGGAAAAATGTCAGTTTGTGATATACAGGATGTTAAACAGTAATTATTATAGACCATGTACCCTTAAGTTTATCAATATATCCATGAAAAAGAAATTAGCTAGGAAGAAAGTGGAAAACTAATTTTTTTGTTTAACAAATAAACATTCAATTATAGTCATTTTAACTCATGTCATGGCAGACGGAAAGGGAGAGATGAGAGAAAGATTAATCAGAATGGAATATAATTTCACTTGAAGGTTGTAGGATTATTTTTCTTGTTGCATTATGGCTACAAAATGGATGATTGATTTTATTTTCATTTGCCTGAAGTAAGAAATAATTATATTTTATATAAATACGCTTGGGTCTCCTATATCGTGGTCTTAATCGGGTTCTGTGAAGCCCTACTTCCGCATTGAATGGCAACTCATTAATATGCAAATTTCCCTCGCACCCTCAGACAGCTCCCCAGCGCTGTTTCGGCACTGTATTGCTGTGTATCGGTTGCCGTGGCAGCCGTGCCGTGGGGGTGGGGAAGCGACGTAGCCGCCATGGCCGGAATGGGATGAGCAGAGTGACAGGGCTGGCGCAGGAGGGACGGGGCAAGCGCAGCAGCGAGGCCACAGCCATGGCTGAGATGGCGCAAGCGGAGTGGCTGAGCTGCAGCAGCGGCTGTGAGGATTGATTTGCATGTTCATGACTGCCTAATTGAATATTCATGCATGCCAGGTTGTGCATACACAGTTGTGAGAAGGGGCCTCCTTCATCGCTAAAAAATCATGCTGCTAAGATGTGAAGCCACAATATGGGGGGCGCGAAGTGCAAGAGGGCCGACTGTATATTTATATATATATATATGTAAAATAGAATAGGTAGTGAAATAAAACACTTCTCTTTTTTAGGGTATTTGGCAAGACTTGACAACATTTCAGCCTGGATAAAGTGAATGGTTTACTGTGGAACATTTAGAAGACCTCATGCAACCTCATGTTAATAAACAATGTATTGCTTTAACTAGTGTCTAAATGATATGCGATTCAGAGATCGCATTTGTCATCTGCAAAAGTAATGTGACTCATGCACAAAATTTAAAAAATAGTTTCATTACATAGTCTTTTATTTACTGCTTCATCTTTATATAGCATATGTGGAAAGAAGGGCAGGACCACTTAAGCCCTGATGAAGTCTGAAACGTATCATAAGGCAAATCTAGTAGACTCTAAATGCTTATGAAAAAAGAGTTTAAAAGGAATAGTGAAATTACTATGCTCAAAGAAAACTAATAATAAGAAGATTAATTGAAAAGGGTAGGTAGATGAATGGCAGGCTTCACTTTGCAGGCAAGATAAATACAGACTTCAGATTTCAAAGGCTTATGTTTGCAATATTTTGCTATGTTTTCTACCGAGATTTATTCTGATTTACATCTCATTACAATTTTTTCTAATCCTTTGACCATCATAATGCTGACATCTATATAAGAAATTTGATATAACAGTTACTTTCTTTCATATTGATATAACAGTTACTTTCTTTCATATGAACAGACATTTTATATTTTCTAGTTGTTTAAAACCCAGAGGAAAAATTTTAGTTGTTCCATCCTGCCTCATATCCCCAAATTAAAATACATAAACAAAACCAGCATTGCCCATGTCTCTTGTAAACAGTAGAATGGAATTTTAAAGTAGAGCATCTGAGATCTACTTAGGTTAGATAAAATGCGTGTATAATATTTTATCAATCTCATTACAAGCTTCATAATTAGCATGGCTAAGGACCAGTCATTAATGTGTAAAATACTAAAGTGTTTTAAAATTTTCATATCAAACCAAAGTATCTTGAGTTCCCAAGACACTGTCAGTTTCAACCCTATATCTTTAAAAGGATGTGGCATCTTCTACTGAAGTAGATATGAATTCTATTGCAGAAATGCTTGATTTCCTTTCATGTTTCCCATTTGCCATTATAAAGGTGGTATCACAGTGTAAGTCAAAGGGACAGCATTACTGTTATAGCTAGTGCCATGAAATATTAACATGGCTTATTTAAAGATAGATATTTAATACTGGCCAAATATTCCGAAAGTTTTTTCTGTACGTGTCTGGGTTGGGGATCTGAAATAGAATTTTTATGCTGTCGTCTTCACAATGCAGTCATAAGATGGGTTTTTCTATTTTAACTCATATCAGTATACCTCTAAGCATGCCATTTTGTCAGGCAATAACTTCTAAGCATGCCATTTTGTCTGTAATACTAATTCAGGTAATACTACAGTTTTTTGTAAAAAACTATCCTTCTTTAACACATTCACTGCAAAGAAATGCTTGCTTGTCGAACAGCCTTGAAAAGAAAGAAAAAAAATCATTCTAACTCCACAGGTGTCTATAACAATCCTGCTATGACATTACTCTGCAGGTGCAACACTTTCAATGCAATGACCTTTTAGAATCTCCACTAGAAAAGGTAGTAAGCATTTGTACGTATTACAAGATCTACTATCTTCATCACTGTCATCATCATCATCTTCACCACATACATCTGTATAAACATTTTCAGCATGAAGAACCTTTACCCACAAAGAAAAGGTCCAGAATTTGTGTTATGTATCATATTGTATGTGAAGTGGAACATACTTTATACAGTAGTGAACTACAGTAATATTTGAAACTCCTATCCTTAAACCTCGTATACTTGTCCTGGGGTAAATAAATGTAGAGTTTTACAGAGGAGAGTAAATAAAAAGTGCAACTTACAAAAAACCTCCCTAATTCCCTAAGATCTCTTTCAGAATGATTTTCAGTCAGCGTGTGGAGACGACAGGATGATGTAATTAGGGTTATGTTAGAAAAGATTACCCAGAAGGCTATAATTCCTTTATGGCTTCACTGTCAGATAATAATGTGGCATGCTGATAAAATATTTTTACCACAACATCTAAGACTGTATTTCATATACATGAATGTTTTAAGCTTACAGGAAAATATTAATTTATCTGTTATGCAATCTACCTTTGACAATTCTGGAAAGTGTAATCTTTCATATCTGCAGAAAAGTTACAGAACAAGCAGTGTATCTGCAAACTTCTTGCCACTGTTCTTTAGTCTTGATCTCAGGTGACTATGTTTCGAAATGAGAGTGGATCTCTGATCTTTCGGCATTTATTTTCCTTTGCTGAGTCTGCCATTAAAGTGCCAACTCCTTTCTAAATTTTTAAGTGTCTTCAAAAAACTCTAGTTTTAAAATGTATCTGAAACTCTTAGTCTAAAACTGTCCAATGTACACAGTCAATGAATGAAAAGAGTAAAAGAATCACACTAGGTGTGAACGCAGTTCATTACCTTTTTAATGGCTTTAGCTCTTTAACCTTGGTCTAAATATGAATGCATACTGCACAATTTTTTCTATTTCTGAATAATCACAGAATCACAGAATATTATGAGTTGGAAGGGACCCACAAGGATCATCTAGTCCAACTCACCATCTAGCACCCGTAAAGAGACCGAGAGCACATCGCAGAGCATAACACCATGTACACTTTGTTTTCCATGATAGCACCTTCAGAGTCAAACTCACTTGAAAGGGTAATAAATAAAATATTAGGGAATTATACCCCTAACATCCTACAACCACTCCGGCAAGCTTTGTTATGCAAGTCCGAACAAGTCAAATGAGATTTATCCCACGTGCAGGCAGGTGACTGTGGATTTGCTCTTCAGTCAAAGAAAATGAAAAAATTCCTTGGCTTCCTGAATCCTATTTATTTTCTCAAGTTTCAATATAGGGTTTATTTACATGTTGCATATTAGAGATTTACTTATTAACTTAGGTTTATGCAATTTGATTATTTGAACTTCTTTTGTGGACAAAAAGCACAGCAGTATAGATGTTTCTGTTCACTGGAACTCATGTTTATTTAGGAACTGCTCAGTAGAATAAACAATTCTGTGCTCTTACTTGATTCTGTCTGATTTGTGAGTTAGAACAGCTTTAAGACTGCTCTGGTTTATTTTTATCAAATAGAACTTACCTAGTGTCAAGAACTTGTGGGTTTTTACATCATGAGCATTACAGTTGTTCATTGCTATAGTGATTTTGTTTGGGATATAGCTAATTTTCTCCATAGCAGCTTTCATGATGTCATGTTTTAGATACTGCTGAGCAGCTCTTAGACAGCAGCAAGGTCAGGGGTGCACCAGAAGTTGAGAGGAGACACAGTTAGGATAGCTGACCCCAACGGATCAAAGAGATATTACAGATAATGTGATCTTGTGCTTTAAAAACAAACAAACGAACAAAAAACTGTGAAAAAGATATGACATACATGTGGTGTTGTGACATTTGTCTTTCTGACTAGGCATTACATGTGCTGGAACCNATTCTGCGGTCCTGGTTCTCTCTCTCTCTGGTCCATAGGTTTTCACCATGGTTGGTCCAATTCACAACCAGCAGCGGGATGCCTGGAAGAACATCTCTACCCCTTCTCTCGTGGGCCTGGGGGCCTTCAAATCTCTCAGCCTCCCGACGCAGGTTCTGAGCCGGCACGCTACATCTTACTACTGAACTTTTTTTTTTCCTCTCTCTCCCAAGTATGTTATTCACAGAGACGCCTCTATCTCTATAACCTTGAAGGCCCTGGCAGCACGGAGAGAGCCCAGGCAAGAACTGAGCTGTTAACCCCCTCGCTACCAGAGCAGCAGAAAACCCCCTAAACCATAACACCCTCCTTACCTGGAAATGGATAAACACCTGCCTGAGAAAGGGAAGCAGTGAACGAATTCCTTGTTTTGCTTTGCTGGTACATACAACTTTACCTACTAAACTGTCTTTTTCTGAAACCACAGTTCTTCTCTACTTTTGCCCTTTCCATTCCCTCCCCATCATACTGTTGGGGTAGTAAGCAAGCTGTGTGGGACTGAGCTCCTTATCAGGGTTAACCAACAGCATCTGCGAATGTTCAGGAACATTTAAACCTAAGAAAATTTTAAACATAGTAGGATAGAAATAGGTACTCCAGATACATGTATCATGGTAAATACAGGTCTCTGCCCTAAATTAGGTAGAGTTCTCAGGCTCCTCTACAAGTTTTTGTACTTTGATGACAACAACAACTAAGACTAGTTCAAATCACATATGTAAAGTAAAAGATCACTGTTAATGATAAAGCAAATGCAATGTGTTGTAGAAACTTTACAGAAAGCAGATTCTCAGTAGCCCATAGGCAATGTTCTCTGTTGTACAGGCTCATGGAAGCTCGTGCAAAGAACAAGTTAAAAATGACTACTCATTTTCTGATTGCAGATTGACCTTTTCCCCATCATATAGGAGGGAAATAGCCTAAATGGAAAATTCAGAATTTCAGAACAGAATCATGGGACACCACAGGTTGGAAAGGCCCTCAAAAGAGTATCTGGCCTTATTTTTTGTGGAGAAGGAACCCTGGATGACATTATCTCACACCGTCTCCAATGGCACCTTAAAAACTTCCAGCGATGTGGACTCTACTATGTCCCTGGGAAGGTTATTCCAATGAATGATCATTTTAATTGCAAAAGTTTTATTGCTTATATTGAGATGAAACCTTCCCACACCCAATCTCTACCTATTACTCCTTGTTTTCTCTATGTGGCTCCTCATGAAGAGGCAGCCTCTGTCCACTTTGTAAACATCCTTTAAGTATTGTAATTCTGTGATAAGACTTCTCTCAAGCCTACTCTTCTGCAGGGAGAAAAGACCTAGTTCCTTCTGTCTTTTCTCACAAGGCAGGCTCTCAAGCTCTTTGATCATTTTTTGTGGTCCTCCTTTGGATCCTCTCTACTCTCCATATTTACCTTGAATTGAACTAGAGACAATACTCCAGGTGGGGCCTCACAAACACTGAGTGGACTGAAATGATCCTGCCTCTATCTCTGTTAATAATGCCCTGGAGGATACAGTCTGGGATGTCATTTGCCTTTGTTGTTGCAGCAGTTCTCTGCTGACTTGTGTTTAGTTTATTTGCCATCAGGACCCCTGGATCTCTTTAAGAATGGCTGCTCCTCAGCCACACAGATAGCTAAACCTGTATTTGGCTCTTTTGTTATTCCTTCCCAGGTGCAGGACTTTGCACTTATCTTTATTAAATTTCATACTGTTCTTGCTAGGCCTCTATTCCAGCCTGTGCAGGTGTTTCTGCCAGATACCTCTAATTTCTGAGGTGTTCATCTCACCAATTTGGTGTCATCAGCAAACTTGGTGAAGTTGCTTTCAATCTCATCATTCAGATAATTTATAAAGATGTTTAAGAGTCCAGTACTGATCCCCGAGGGACCCAAACTGTGACAGGCTGCCAGCCTGAGCAAACACCATTCATCTCCACCATCTGAGCACAACCTAAAGACCAATTTCACACTTATCCCACAGATCACACATCCAGTCTGTATTTTCCAGGTTTGTCCAGGAGAACACTGTGGGAAGCAGTGTCAAACAGTTTGTTGAAGTCCAGGTTAACGAGCCCACTGCTCTCCCCATGTGAACAGAAAGTGTTACTTTGTTTTAGAGGGTGAGCAGGTTATTCTGGTGTGATTTGTTTTTAGAAAATCTGTGCTGGCTTTTCCCAACCACTTGCTTGATTTGGCTTGTGATAATTTCTAAAAGGACTTTTTCCATTATTTTCTCAAGGACTGAAGTAAGACTAAATGGTCTTTGCTTTTCTGGGCCCTTTCTTGGGCTCTTCTTGTAAATTGGCAAAAATTTGCCCTCCTCAAGTCACCATTGATTTCACCTGATCTCCAAGATTTTTCAAATGTTATAGCCAGTGGCCTTGTGACAATGTCAGACATCTCTTTTAACACCTCAGAGTCGATTTCATCTAGGTCCATAGATTCATGTGGATTGAGCTTGCAAAAGGACACAAATCAGGCCTTCCTCAACTACTAGTGAGTTGATCCAAGCATTGTTACAACTACTTGATCCTGTGATCTGGGGTCCAACTAGACTGGTAGACAAAGAAGAGAACCTTGTTAGCATTATCAGTAATTAGTCTCCTTGACCCATTTAGTAATGGCCCTAAATCTTGCCTTTGTTTCGGCTTACTGCTCGTGTATCTAAAGAACCATTTCTTGTTCTTGACAATGGTCAATTTCAAAATGAAATGAATTTCAAAATGAAATTCACCCGTTCAAAATGAACCTTCACCTTCCTGATTGCTTTCCTGTATGTATTAGCAAGGTAATTTGGCTGCTATTGCGTAGCCAGTATGTTTATTTTTTTTTTGCTCTTAAGCACACCTAAACCCTCATTATTAAGCCACATTGTCCCTTGTTCTGTCTTTGTTTTCTTTGCTGTTCTTGTGCTTCCAGAAGGCTATTCTTCAATAATGCACAGCACTCACAAGCTCCTTTTCCCTCCATGGGTACTTTCCGTGGAATCTTTGATCTTTAGACACTTTGCAGTGTTTATTTCTAAAATCTGGGGTGTATATCCTGCAATTGAACTTTAATGTGCTCAGAAGGGTCTTAAACTCCACAATGTTGCAGCCACTATTTCCAAGACTACCATTTGTAGTTATGTTGCCAAGTAAGTCTGCCTAGTGGCAACTTCTCATGAATTTGCCTTCTCAGTAAAAGGCTGACCTTAATATGTTTACACATCTCGAAACTTCCCTTCCTTTCTGTATGTGAATGGGTTGACAATTTCTTTATGCTTGTGAGACTGTATTATTACTCCTTTCATTTTGATATTCACTACCCCCTGCAGTAGGACAATTTCCTTTTGATTATACCTTTCAGAAAGGCTGTATGAATATGGGATTCAGATAGATTTCCTAGACAATTTATCCTCATTCTTGTGAATATTAACCAGATTCCAGGAGAATATTTTTTCTGGGAGTATTGAATTATGGCAGTACGGAGAGCTATCACATTGGTATGTTAATCCTGGAGCCACTCTCATGCTCTGTCCTTTGTCCTTTAGCTAACCTCACTGTACTAATGTGGATGCTGGACTGCTCTGTTAGTCAAATTGGTTTGTTTTAGTAATTTTGTTTTATAAATTGATAAATTCTGAGTCCTGAGGTGACAATTAGATACTTTAATATGACTGCATAACATAGGATGAGAATCCACGCTGAAGCTCAATGTTTTCTCTTGGGCAGCCACCTCCCATTTTCCTCCACTGAAGTCCTTTGATTTCACAGTCCCCAGAGATTGTTTTCTATGATTTCGTTTAACAGCAGAATCACAGAATCACAGAATCACAGAATCAGTAAGGTTGGAAAAGACCATAGAGATCATCAAGTCCAACCTATCACCTGTTACCTAATCTAATCTAGTCAAACCTGTTACCTAACCTGACCTGTTGCCATCCTACTACCAACACATCATCCTACCTATAACACACTGCCCTAATATCTAGGTCATGCCACATATTTCAAAAAAATCACAATTTAGAAATTTATGTTCTGCTGAGGTACATAAAAAACTTATCCCCTGGTATTCTGATATGAACATTTATTATTGTATACTTATCACATACTCTAAAATAACAATATTCATCTGAATCAGCATTTGAGTCTTTAAAGTTCTAATATCCAATTTTATTTATGACAGCCAAAAGTGAGGCTTCATCTACTTAAAAAAACATCCCTCCTACCTAAATTACTAAACAATGAACCTAGGTCAAATAATGCTTTTATTTACTGAACATCTTATATAAAATGAAAATATGTTAGAAAATGCACTTTTTGAGGAGAATTTATATTCTTTCAACCAGAGGTGCTAGCCTCTTATTGGAGCTTAGCAAAAAGTGAGAGAAACACCATGATATTTACACCAAATATTGCTCAGCTATTAAAATATCATGATTTATTTTCTAGTTTAAATGGAAATACTCTCCGGTTACCCTGGCAAATCATGGAAAGCAGTGCCTGGCTATGTATTTCTTTCTGTATTTTATGAATATCCTTAATGAAGACAATACTGGGTTTATGTACTTGTTCACTTACTTTATGATCCTTATATTAATTATGATAATTAGTTATAGAACTTTAAAAAATATTTTTTGTTGTTCTTTTTATTTTTTTCACTAAAACTAGGCCTGAAGTTAAATCAAGGAAAGGAGAAACAAAGAATCATAAATTCCCACAAAAATGAAATAGAGAAACTCTAAAATATAAAAATGAAATTTGCCACTGGTACTAATTAGAGCTATGAAAACAGTTATATCACAGCTATAAGAAAAACCACCAATTTTTTAAAAAGACCGGATTTTTTTCTTTCCAGTGTCATAATTATAATTCTGCCATCTTCTGGAAACACTATGAGAAAAGTGTTGGAGTTACTCTATGAGAGCAGGAAAAGAAGACCGTTACATTATATCCCATAACTGGTTATTAGACTCATATTATTATGGACTTCTTTATCAAATCTGGATTGAGAGATCATTCCAGTCTATCTGTCATTTTATATGAAATATTTTAATCTTAGGTTGCAGTTGACACTAGTATTGTTGTAATTCTTTTAATCAAAGAGAGAAATCAGTCAAAGAAAGTTTTTACAAAATGTGCACAGATGTTCATCCCTTTTGTATGACAAGAAATTAAATCACTTTTACTTTGTAAGAATGCCCATGATTAAAACAAACCTAACCAAACCAAACCAAAACATCTTCTCTCAGGCTGCCATCACCAGAACAAGAGGACATGGCCTTAGGCTGTGCCAGGGGAGGTTTAGACTGGATGTTGGGAAGAGGTTTTTCACAGAGAGAGTGATCTCTCAGTGGAATGGTCTGCCCAGGGAGGTGGTGGAGTAGCCATCCCTGGAGATGTTTAAGAAAAGACTGGATGAGGAACTCATGGTCTACGTAATGGGATGATGGGATGGGGAGTTTAAACATGGTACTCATGGCACCAAGGTTGTGGGTTCGATCCCTGTATGGGCATTCACTTGGGAGGTGGACTCAATGATCCTTGTGGGTCACTCCCAATTCAGAAGACTCTGTGATTCTGTGATTCTGAATTGGTCTGCATCTACCACATGAAGCAGGAGACCATTAAAGAAAATTGTTTATTTTCATCTTCAACTGGTGAATTCAAATATAGACCTGCATGAGGTAGATAAATAAAGATATACCAGGAGAAATCTTTATTTTCATTAAAAATTAATAAATGCATTTTTTATGTCTCCCTGAGACCAGTGTCTTGCCCTCCTTCAACTACAGAACACCCCATGCAATATTCAGAGGAAATATTGTTGTTTGTTTTATTTATGACTCATTCTCTTCCTGTCATATTTTTCTGGGTTCAGATATAGGTAAATCAACTTACTACAAGAAAATCATGAAGGCAACATTATAAAAATAGTGTTGGAATAAATGATTTGAAAAAAGAAAGCTTGTCTTTCAAAAACTAAAATAAAAAAGGGAAAATTAAACGATAAGCAGATTAAATGGG
Organism: Pitta sordida; assembly: GCA_013390025.1. Classification (NCBI taxonomy): domain Eukaryota; kingdom Metazoa; phylum Chordata; class Aves; order Passeriformes; family Pittidae; genus Pitta; species Pitta sordida. Next base: position 16,766 of record WEKX01002445.1, on the reverse strand, counting down.
GGAGCTTAATATTGTACAACAACAGATGGAAGATTTGCCTATAATATGAAGGAAATATGGTAGTAAACCAATAATACCTTTAATATGTATCTGCATTTACTTATCATGCTAGATGAAGCCAGCTTTATTGCTGATGACCTGAGGATAAACATCTATGTTCTCAGAGCCAATATTACCTTTAACATTTATATAAGGGTTGAATTACATGTAAAACTAAGGGACATTAGGGATTTCTGGGCATCTATTTATTTGGTCTTGAGGGGGAGGGGGTATGATAAACTTGTATTTTTTAACATTATTTTCAACTTTCTTTAGTTAGCTTTTGACAGTATAAAAGAGGTGTTTTAATTCTCTTGTCTCTAGAAAAAATAAACACAGCAGAACAAAGACTAGAGCTAATAACAATATCTTTGCCGCCTGTTTTCGGTACGTATGAACCAGTATCCAAATATTTCTAAGATGAGGGCTGAAGAATTGTATTTATGTGTGTATGTGTACGCACGTGAGAGAGGAAATGACAAGACAAATAATTACGTGACACATACTATCAGAGGAAGTCTGGTTTATGCACATTTGTTCATGTGGCTGGATCATTGTCATTGTTTTGAACATATAAAAAAATAACAGCAGCAGGAAAAACTTCCTTGCTTCCTTCACAGTGCTGTTTCTATTTATCGTGGTTTGACCCTGGCTGGATGCCAGAAATTCACCCACAACCTCTCCTGGAGGAAAAAACTGGAAAAAAACCCAAGCAAACAGGCAAAACAAGGCAAGTTGCAAGTGAGAAATATAAAGGATTTGTTTTCTAACTAACAAGATCTAACTAACAAGNTTTCTCCCAAATATGCTTATTCACAGCGACATCTTTGTCTCTCTAACCTTGAATTCCATGGCAGGGACTGAGGCCCAGGCAAGAGCTAAGTTGTTAAGCCCCTCGCTGCCAGAGGGAAAAAAAAAACTAAACCAGGACACTATTAAAACATTTCCAAATGCAAAATTGAGGTTGACACAATTTGCTTATATGCAACTTTTAACACATCCTTCCTTAGTACATAAAATCATTTATGGATGAAGACTTCAAATCATATTTCATTTACTGTACCTTTAACGTTGACACAGAGAAGAACATTAAGGAAAAAAAGATGCATCAGGAACAAAATCTTTTAGTGATCTCTGTGCAATCACTCAGTATTTAGAAATATAGTTTTCAGATCATTCAAAAAAAAGTAGGTGGCTTAAAAATATGATATTAAAAATGCTGAATGCTGACAACTTTGATTTACATTTACCTTCCTACTTGTGAGTAGATTTTTGTTTTTCTCCTGAAAACTCTCCTCTTGATAGAGGAAACCAAAAGTATTTGCACCATAACTACTAAGTGTGATCGGAATTTTAAAGAGAGCAAGAAACCTGTCTAGACACATGGAAAGGAAATATTTTGCTAAGTGGGGGAGAGGAGGTACTGCAAAGATATTTTGGATATGTTTCTGAAATTACAATTAATGGGGAAAAAAGCATAGTTCTTACCCATTAGATTTTTACCAAAGCTTCTTTCTTTGTGCTCACCTTCCCATAAAGTCAATATTGTCAACATTCAGGAAACTCTTGCAAATTATTTTAGGGGTGGGGAAAACTCTTAGAACAATTCTTGAGAATGATTGCTCTTACTTAGCAGGTAAACAAAACTACTGCAGAAAAAACCTAGTACATTAATTTGCCAGTTCTCTTATTGTTACAGTAAATTGGTAAGGGGGGAAAGGACAGGGAAAGAGTTTTAAAATTATTTTCTTTTCTTCCTGTTCAGGAAAATGGGAAAAACCATCAAAGGAGCAGAGATGAAGGTACAGGGTGTCAGATCTATTAAAAAATATCAATATGCAGATAGAAAGGTTTAATGACCAGAAAGGATGGGAATTCTGAAAACAGAATAGATCTGGGAAAAAAATAGAATTATTTCTATCAGAATAAACTGATAGAATATGAGTTAAAGGAAAATATAAACATTCTTTTTCTTCAAAAGGACTAAAATTCCCTTTCCTAATATCAGTTCTGAAAGTGGACAAGTCTATTTGTTTCATGATCATACATGCTCCTAGACTATTCAAATTAAAATGAGATATTAGAGAGACAAAGTATTTCTATGGGAATCCTTTAGGCAGCCAAGTTCACCATCTATCCTATATTTGAAGATTCATACTACTGTTTGAACTTACTGTTTGAACATACTACTGTTTGTACTCTTTCTCACCTACTTCTCACCACAATAACCAATACAAACTGATCTTCATCCCTCAAACCTGTTGAGACTTCCAGGAAAAACCTCGTAGGGGAATTCTAGTCTCAGTAATATGTTTTCCACTAGGACTAAGTCTCCCCAGTGTTTTCAAATCTGACATTTAGAGCTATGTGCAAATTATTTGTGACTGAGCAAATTAGCTGATTAAATAATTGGCTTAGGGCTTCATAAACTTTGGCTGCTATGGAAATGAGGCTGTCTGCTAACTTACAAGCTGCATCTAAACATTAAAAGTACTTCACGTCTTTACACCAGCTGAACTTGCTGTTTGTTTTTAAAGTGATTTCCTGTAGAGTTGTTCTTGCATAGTGTCCAAATCAGTATGTAGCGGGACACTTCTCTTGAGAAACAGTGTACCCAAATAAGACTGCATTCTGCCCTCTTCAATGTAAACTTCCAAACCATTGGAGCAAAGAATTCCCCCCCAAATTGGCCCATTTTATCCCACATTGCTATACACATCCCAAATGACCCTCATTGCCTTTCATGTTGTCATGCCATAAACCGATATCACACCAGTGACTCCATACTTAATACAGTGAATGCTTAGATCAAATTTGTTTCCAAGCCCCTCTGGGCAGATCTGTTATTCTCTCAAAGCTTCTTGCTACATACTGTAGAGCAATTCAGGCTGTCACAGTTTAAAAATGGTATTCAGATAGGAATACCCAATTAGGAATGGTGCTCCCATCAAAACTGTGCTTTCACACCTTCTCCTCTTCCTCCAGTTGGATGCACAAAAGGCAAAGATAGTGGATGGAGATAAGATTAATTTACTGGGAACAGCAGTGAGATAAGAAAAGAATAGTAACAGCAACAATACTAAACCCCAGACTGTATAAATGGAGAGTGATTTACATGCAAAATGCTCACCAAGTCCAGGACAATGAAAAACAATGGTGGGCAGTGAAGAGAATTAGGTCCAGATCAGGGAATACATAAGACAACTGGAAATCTGTAAATCCATAGGCCCTGATAAGACAAGCCCATATGCATTACGATAACTGGCAGATGTCCTTGTGGTGTCACTTTCAACAATCTTTGATGAATCATATCAATTGAGAAAAGTTCCAGATGACTGAAGGAAAGCAAACATCACTCATGTCTTCTAGAAGGACAAGAAAAAGTGACCTAAGGAATCAAAGGTTGGACATCTTGATCCTGACAAGGTGATGGAGCAGTTAATCCTGGAGACCATTTCCAGGCACATGAACAAGAAGAAAATTATCAGGATTAGTCAGCATGGCTTCATCAAGGGAAAGTCGTGCTTGACCGACTTGATAAACTTATATGATGAGATGCCTGTCCTGGTTGACAAGGACGCAGAAGTGAATATTGCCTACCTCAACGTCAGCAATGCTTTTGACACTGTCTTTGCTAAGATTCTCATAGAGGTACTGCTGATATATCGACTAGATCAGCAGACAGTGATGAACATTCAGTATTGTTGATTGAAATATGGCTGAATGGCTGGGCCTAGACTGTGGTAATCAGCAGCCTAAAGCCTAGCTGAAGGCCAGTACATAGTAGGGTATCCCAGAGGTCTATACCAGGACCTGTCCTGTTAAATACTTTCATTAATGATTTGAGTGATGGTAAAGAATGCATCTCCAACAAGTTATAATCTGAACCATTCTGTGATTTTCTGATTTCTAGATTCCTGTAGTTTTAATAAAATTTTGTCTGTTCTGAGTTTTTTTTTTTTGTCACCATCATCCTGGAATCAGGTTCTGCACAAATAAATAATTTTATGTTGTTTAATTCAAATTTTTGGAGTCATATTTTGATTTTTGCTAGTCAAGTAACTGCAATAGCTAGGGCTCAACCAAATTTCTATTTCTACTCATCTGTCATGAATTTATGGATATCATATTATAAAAATAGTCATATTGATTCTTTTTTAATTTTCTCTCATATTTTGATTGAACATTCAAAGTTTTCTCTGCTGAACATAGCAGTGGGCATGGAGGAGTAGAGATAGTTTGGAATGAGAGGGAGCCCTATCCGGTATTCCATGAATTACAGAGGCAGCCGAATCTTTTGGTTTTTGTGAACAGGTGATGAGAGAAAAAATTTAGTACAGAGATAAAATACAGAAACTTCCATGAGTAAATAAAATTTCTTGGCTGCATAAGAATTATTTCTAGAAAAATGACAGCAGTCTCTTCTATTTTTGGATATACATGTAGTCCAATAAGTATGAGTTGTGCAATTACTAGTGAAAGGCCACAGGAGCTATATTGACCTGACACAGCAGGGTTTCAGCAGTTATCTGGGCTTGTCTTGGCCTAAGCTGGTTTTAGCTGTTATAACAATTGTATAATGGTCAAGTGACAACTTGACTACTGGACAACACTTCTTAGCTTAGCTCTAAGTGCCATAGAGATATAACAAGACCAGACAGTCACTTTAAAACAAGGAACAATCTTTTATCCTTAACTAAGGCCATTAACAGACCAAGAGGTGGAAAACCAATAATATTTCTCTTGCCATACATGTATATATGAATATATTTCAAATCCTAACTAGCTGTTTAATTATTTTATTATGTGTGAAAGTACACATATTCTTTTTGAGTACAGCATTAGTATTTGTCTTAATAATTTACAGTAAGCCCCTGCATATTCAGGGTCCACTATTTGCGATCTTCATTATTTGCGGGTGATATTTCCGCGAGCTGTGCAACCTCAGCGCATGCTCAGAACGTACCAGGACCCCAGTCGGCTCGGCCCCTGGTCTCGCCACTCGCGCTGCAAGCGCAGCTGCCCCCCCCACTCTCATCACCAGTTCGGCCTGCACCCCGCACCGGCCCCGCGCCAGCCCTGTTCCCCGCACTCCTGCCCTGCTCTCCGCGTGCCAACCCTGCTCCCCGCACACCATGCCAGCCCCGTACGCCATGTTGTGCCAGCCCCACACCGGCCCTGCATGCCGTGCCGGCCCCGCAGCCTGCACTGGCCCGGCGCACCATGCCCGTGCCGGCCCCACGCCTGCCTCAGAGTAACACAGCCAGACAACTGAGACAAGCCCCGCTCTCAGGACCTTCCTCCAGACCTTATATGGGGAGGGGGCATGGCCAAAGGCATGGCGTACTCGACTACGTAGTGGGTTCACTATCGTTGCGGATTTCACAACTCGCAAGAGGCGGACGAGACCCAACAGCCCGCGAGTAACGGAGGGTCCACTGTATTATGAAATTTTGATATGTCACCTGTGAGGTAATGATGAAAATATATCAGCAATAAGAGAACATATAAAATTAACCCTAAGCAGACCCCAAGACTGAGGAAAAAGTTTTCCAGCTGTAAGTGTTAATGCATCCTGGACACTGTCGGAGCGACCTCTCATAATACTCCCTAACATATTCTAAGCAAAACCTAAACACTGTTGACTCAGCAAAGTATTGGGAAGGGGTCTGGAGAAGGCAGGCAGACAGACAGCAGGAATTTCATGTATAATACTTTTATTGGACCATTTGTGAAGAAATTACTAAATAATTTTGTCTAGAATTAGTAGCATCCATTGCAATTGTAAAAAAGCATGACTATTTGCATTTTACATATTTTACAAAATGAAACATGTTTTCGTTTTCATCCAGATCAAGGATTTGAGGAAAAATATCTGATTTTCCTAGTTTTAATTTGATGAGAAATAAAAATATGTTCACAGGTTCCTCCAAGTTGGAAGGGACCCAGAGGATCATCTAGTCCAACTCNTAGTCTTGTTAAACCTTATACTGTTGGAGTCTGCCCATTTCTCTAGTCTCTCAAGGGCCCTCTGAAGGGCCCTCCTACCCTCCGGCAGTTCCACATTTACCCCTATCTTGGTATCATCTGCAAACTTTCTGATGATGGACTCAATTCCCTCGTCCATATCGTCAACAAAGATTTTAAACAGTGCCGGGCCTAAGACTGACCCCTGTGGGACTCTACTAGTGACTGGCTACTTTTTGTTAAGTGCTAATGCTTTCCTAGTGACCTTTCAAATACTACTTACTCTTTTGTTCAAGTATAAATCATTTTGGTTTAGCTACAAAAAAAAAAACAGATTAGTTTTTCATTATTACATTCTTTTTTTATTTAAAGAAGACTAGTTTCTTCATTTCTTCAAACATTTTAAAGATATAATTTAATATATGAAAAATAGCTATTTCCCATCTAAATTGTTTACTTGAAAACTCTACCCATCTTCTTCAGGGTACATCGAGATAACAGAATTCCCTCCTTATGGGGAATAAACAATCTAATACTGTTATAAGTTGTAAAATGAGTTCAGAACAACTGTTTCTCAGTAAGCACATTTATATTTATTGATTTATCATGCACATATTTTAATGTGACAAGAAAGTTAAGATTTGTCAGTTTACACTGCAATGCTGACTGGAACATAATCGTTTCATTTCATGAATCTCTTCACTGATACTTGATGTTGGCATTAGGAGGACAGAATGCTTATTGGCTTGTGATGTTGGCATTAGAAGGACAGAATGCAATTCAATAGGTCTAAAAGAACTGTTTGAATTTTCTGTATACTCAATATCCATAGAAGCCTTGGAGGACCTGAAGAGGGTCCAGTATATCTCAAGAGGTAGATATTCTATTTCTCTCTTACTGATATTTTTTCGGTCATCTACATAGCAGTTTAGGGGACCCAGAACACAATTTGCCCAGTATTTTAAATCTACATTTTAGCCATGTACGCAAAAGTGTATTTCTACCCAAAAATTTTGGCAATATTTATATTTATGTGTTGCATACATATGTAATATGTATGCAGGTTTGCGTAATTTTCTTATTTTGTGTTTCATATTTATTGATTTATTTAATGAGGGCTTTAGTATTGTGTTTTGTTGAGGGGTTGTTGTGTTGTGGTGTTTTGGGGTTTTTTTAAATCCTAGAGTTAGGATCTGTTCATTACAGTGGAGGGCCATTTATGCTAACCACTGATCAGAGAAAGAAGATAAACCACAGTTTCAGTTTCAAGGAATTTTTAAGAATTGATGACTGAATCAACATATGCTTTGTTCTCTTTTCTATCTGCCCAAGCAAGTTGCAACATGTTATTATTCATTAAAATCTATAAATTGATTTAACAGTCCATGATCTTGAATAAAAGTGTGGCATCCTACCCTGGAAGGGAAGGGAGCACTCAGATATGTGGATGATCATGGTCAAAAAGGAACAACAAGTCAGAGGGTCTGCTAAAATTTACAGTGTTCATTTGGCATGGAAACTTGTATAAATTAGTCCCTCATCTTCTATTATAAGAACACAGCAGTGGATTTTTAATTAAGGGCAGGGTGAAAGGGAAAAGAGAGGGAAATCAGAGAGAGGGAGACAGAAAAGGAGGAAAAAAGGAAGCAAAATCTCCCATCCTGGTTCCAGCATTGGTCCAGCTGACAGAGTGTCCAGGGTCCTGGAACACATAATTGTGCTTCATGAGGGTACCTTTTCATAGATAATTTTTCCCTGCATTGGAGGCAACTTACTCCCTTTCCATGCAAATTAGTTATCATGTGCAGTTCATTTTTGCAGATTTTTCTGGAAAGGGGTCAGAGAGCTTCAGAATTCTTTGGTGGTTTGATCTCCCCTCTACTGGGTTGGCCTTCGATTGATAGTCCATGCTCACTTGTCAAAATTATTCTTGCACTGTACAGTGTTGTGCTTACATCCATGAGCCAGAACAATGACATTTGTCCCAGAAAAGTGATGCACTTCTTCTGTATGCCACCCTTGTTCAGCCACACTGTGCTATTACAAATAACTCTTGGTTGGCTCCACGGCTATCTAGCTATCAGCATTTGAGACATGCTGTATTGTGTTTTGCTGTGACTATGTTTCCGGTAGCGGGGGCGCTATGGGGGAGGCTTTTCTCTGAGAAGTTGCTGGAAACCTCCCTCATAGCTGGCAGAGTTAATGGCAGCCAGCTCCTGGCTGAACCCACCACTGGCCAAGGCCAGGCCAATCAGGAGAGATAGAGATGCCTCTGTGAGGAAGAAGACAATCATGGCTGGCAGAGAAGAGCAGTGAGAAGCTGTAACAACAAATGCAGGCACCAAGGCCAGGGCTGAAGGAGGGAGAGGTGGTGTTCCAGATGTCTCCCAGCAGACTGTGGTGACGACCGTGGTGAAGCAGGCTGTCCCACTGTAGTGGTTTGACTGTGGCTGGATACCAGAGATTCACCCACAGCCACTCTCTCCCTTCATTCCCTGCCCCCTCCCCCTTCCCTACAAACATGAGAGAGAGGAAAAGAAAAACAAAACTGAAGGGTTCTGCTACAGCAGGCATGAGAACTGTTGGAAATCTTTTACTGTCACAGGCAAAACAAGATTCCAAGGTGGGGATGTAAAGGATTTATTTCTAACAAGATCGGATAAGAAGTATTGGACTGAGAAGTATCATCTTAAAGGCAATCTTCGCCCCCACGCCTCCATCTCTTACAACAGATATCACATTTTCCCTTTCCTCCAGGAGGCAGGGGGCGACAGGAGTAGGGGAAAACCNGGGCTGCAGGGAGATACCTGGAACACCTCCTCCCCCTCCTTCGGCCCTGGCCTTGGTGCCTGCATCACTGTTACAACTTCTCACTGCTCTTCCCTGGCAGCCATGTCTACTTCCTGTTTTAACTTTATTTCTTCTTAAATATGCTATCACAGAGGCATGCCTATCTCTCCTGATTGGCCTGGCCTTGGCCAGGAGCAGGCCCAGCCAGGAACAGGCCTGTGGAAAGGAGAGTCCAGACTGGAGGAGAACGCTACCAGGTAGGATCTGTGCCTCGGGATGGGACTCACACTGAAGCAGCCAATGCTGAAGGACTGCACCGTGTGGAGTGACCCACAGGCAGCAGTGTTTGGAAGAGCTGCTGCCCCTG